>CAUYUJ010014495.1:68658-106158 GCA_963575745.1 Prorocentrum cordatum
TACTTCCAAAGCTTCTCGACCCCCGGAACCCGAAACCCCTGAGTTCCGGGTTTTGCTCTGGGGCCCCCTCGGTGCGAAAAGAAAAACCCGGAACCCCGGGGTTCCCGGTTTCCACCCCTGGAATTCCAGGTCTACCGCCGTGGCCCCAGCCTCGGCCTCGGCCCCGGCCCCAGCCGTGGCCCTGGCCCTGGCCCCAGCCGCGTCCCCAGCCCAAGCCCCAACAGAAAGGGGCTCCCAAGAGAGCCCCAAAAAGGCTCCAAGCGTCACAGCGTCGTCGTCGTCGCCGCTGCCGCCGCCGCCGTCCTCGTCGTCGCCGTCCCCCTTCAGGGTCGGCGGCGCTGGCCGCTAGACCTTCCCAATAATATCAAGGGGGCATCCATCAATTTGACAGCATACTTTGTGAGTGCTGGCCCCAATCGGTACATGCAACGTGCTTAGCATGGCCATCCGATTCGCCCTGGCCGCAGACAGAACAATTTTCGGTAGCCCCATCCCTGAACTGCTCGAACCAAGCGATGTAGCGCTGCTTACCCGCTCCGACCTTCCAAAGAGACCTATGTTGCGTCCAACAGCCACTCGGCTCGGGGATTGCACGGAATCGGCCTCCACACATTCAGGATCCATGCGGGACAGAATCCGCTCCACTCGATGGCAGTGCGGGACGGAGTCCTCTCTACTCTCGAGTACTCTGCGGAACCCAGTCCGAACTGCCAGTGGCCTCTGTAAAAAAAGCAATGGCGTTATCACCGTAATCCTCCCACGCTTAACTGGGAGCGAACTTGCACTTAAACTTCAATCGACATCTATAGTAAGAACGGGCGGTACGGACGCAAGGGCCCTGGACGCCGAAGCTGGCATTTTTTGGGGCGGCGGACTGCCAGCACCCTGCAGGGCTGGCCGGTGAAAACCGCGAAGGACGGGCCGCAGAGGCGAGGACGCAAGGGCACCCCGAGGACATCCGCGCGCCCTCACTATGAGCTTTGAGAGCTTAGACTGTACACGTCGCTCATTTCTAATCGTGCTCGTTTCGAATTGTACTCGTTTCTATACTTGTTCCTGGCGCCCGAGTGGCCAGGGAGAGGCCCAGGATAGCACAATTAGAAATGGAAGGACCTGGGCCCCCCCAACAAAAATCAAAGAACTTTCGAATAGTTAGAAATTGTGTATCTTCGCTGCCCTGCCGAGAACCCCCCCGTTATCCAGAGCACACGAGCCAACATAGCATGCCCGTGCTGCCTCGCTCGCTCCTCGGGCTCCTCGGGCTTCCCGGGCCCCTCTCGGGGGGTCCAGGGCCCCGGTGCTCCCTGTGGGGCCCCGGGGCCCCCGGGCCCCGCAGGCGCCCCGAGCCCTCCAGGCTCCAAAGGCTGCCCGATCCTCCATGCTCCCCACGCTCTCCACGCTCTCCTAACCAGCTTCGAACTTATCCCTGTCCCTAAGGAGGGGCGAGCAGACGGCGAGGACCATCTTAGGGCTGCGCCCTCAGAAACTGAGGAGATTCTTGAGATCGGCATCGAGATGAGGTGATGCCAAACACAGGGATAGGGATATGTTTCGAACTGGTAATCTCCATGCTCCCTGGGCTGCTAAGGCTCCCTGGGCTGCTAAGCCTGGTAGCAACGGCACCATGAACGAGATGATGGTGCATGAATCGCCATGCAACGGAACTCGGTCGGGAGTTGTCGTGATCCCTAGGCCGGATGTCACAGGCCCTCAGCCCTGACCCCCAGACGACGACGAAGAGGGCGACGACGATAGAAGCGCATTGATTTGTCAGTCATTGCTGCAACACGCACGCAATAGTTCTGGAGAGGACCTCCGTGTCCTCCGAACTGGCGATCTGCCCGCCAGGGAACAGCAGCTTCAGATGCCGGCCAGAGCAGCACATGGCGGCCGCCGCCTGTTCATGAAGCCACGCGACCGTCTGGGCGTCAGGGTCCACATGTATTCCGAGCACCTCGGAGCTGGTGAGCGTGGCGAGGCGGAGGAGGAGAAGGAGAAGGAGGAGGATGAGGAGGAGGAGGAGGAGGGACATGCCCGAGCACCTCGGAGCCGGCGAGGGTGGCGAGGGACACGCGGGCAAGTGCCGAGCCCTCCGGCCATTCGAGATGCACCTGGAGCCGCGGTCTTTCAACCCGCCCTCCTCCTCCTCCTCCTCCACCAAACGCAACAAACTTCTGCGACCTCGCAAGGTATATCGGACGGCGCACATGCAGCGCAACGCTAGCCTTGAGGCATCGCGGGCGGCAGTGCCAAGCTCGGCCATAGCAGGGAAGCAGTGTGTATCCCATCTCTGGGGCTCTTGGGGGCTGGGGCGTCCCAGGCACAGGGGGCAACACGCACAGGGCACTTGCAGCGCGCTGCAGTCGAGGTTGATTGGAGAGGACACGCGCGAGGGTACAAGACCCTTCCGAGGGCCACATCGCCATAGGAATGTAGAAAGCGCGGGCCGCGAAACACACGACAGAAGGGCACTCTTGATTTTGATTCCGCAAGGTCGACCTACTAACGAGCCTCGACCGTAGGTGTGCGTCAGGCATTCTGCAGTTCCCACGGGCGAACACACAGCGCCGTGTGGAGCGATGGCCAGAGCCCAACGGAGAGCACCCTTTCAACACCTGGTCTCAGAGCTCTTGCTCCATAGCTATGTTCCCCACCCCACGGTAATTGCGGCCTTCTGGTGACCCTGAGACGCTCCAAGAGAGCCGGCCAAGGCGGCTTACGACCGCGTCTTACACTATTCAACCCCAGCTTCGACGACTCCACGCTCGGAGCCGCCCGCAGGACCTCCCAAGACCCTGCAGCTGCCTGAACGCAAGCGCCTCCGAGGCACACTTGTTGGGCTCGCAGAGCTGGCGGACGCGAGCGCGACTGCAGAGCCGACGGGCCGCGCCGGACACTGGGCGCACCAGCGCGGGTGGAGAAGCGCAGGACGGCCGCGGAGGAGCAGGGAGGACCTCCGAGGCACGCCATGTGGGCCACCGATGAGGCCCTCGGAGGCCAATGCCGTCGAGCAGCGCAGCGGAGGGCCGCCGAAGCCTGCCTCCGAGGACCTCTGGCTGGGGCCTGCGGCGGCGCCACCCGCCTGCACTGCCCGGGCGGGGGCCGCCACGGCCGCCTGAGAGGCTGCCGTTCCACGGCACTGCCCCGTCGGCGCGCGGTCCCCAAGTCGGGGGGTGGCGCCCAGGTGGGGGAAGTCAGCGGGGGCGGGCCTCCTCAGAAGGCTCGGGAGGCCACCGACCCTGCGAGAAGTCCTCCAGGCCTGCTCCGAAGACGGAGGCGGCGGCCCAGCATCCCCAGGAGCTTCGCAGAAGCCCCGCCCCCTCTATGAGGGGGCCAGCCCCCATCTCGCTCCCCTCCTGGCCTCGCCGCCGGCCCCGTCCGGGCCCGAGGGCCTGCGAGCCTGGGCCGGGCCCGCGCGCCGCACGGCCCAGGGCCCCGCGGCGCACAGGTGGCCGAAGCATCGCGGGGGTGGCTGTGGGCTGTCGGCTCCGGCCTCCACAGCTTCAGGATGCAGGCGGGACAGAATCCGCTCCGCTCGGTGGCCGTGCGGGACCGGGTCCTCTCTGCTGGAGCACTCTGCGGAAGCGAATCCGCGCTGCCAGCAGCAGGTGTAGAAAGCAATGGTGTTCTCACCACTCATCCTCCCACGCGTACTTTGCCTGGGAACCAGCTTGAACTTACACTACGGTCACATTCCATACTAAGGACGGGCGGTAAGGACACTAGGGCCTCGGACGCCGAGGTTGGTACTCTTGGGGCGGCGGACTGCCAGTACCCTGAAGGGCTGGGCAGTGAAAACCGCGAAGGACGGGCCGCAGAGGCGAGGACGCAAGGGCACCCCGAGGACATCCGCGCGTCCCTACTAGAGTGGGGGCCAGTC
The DNA here is from genome assembly GCA_963575745.1 of Prorocentrum cordatum. NCBI lineage: Eukaryota > Dinophyceae > Prorocentrales > Prorocentraceae > Prorocentrum > Prorocentrum cordatum. Next base: position 72,539 of record CAUYUJ010014495.1, read on the forward strand.
CACAGGAAACCTGCCACAAGAAACCCAACCCTGAGACCCCAGGACGCCCATGGATTTCTGGTGTGGGAGCGTCACGCCTTCCACGGCAAAACCATCGAAACCTGACAAACCCAGGGCACCCTGGAGGCAAGCAGTGTGTTTCTCGGCATGGGTCTCAAGCGTATGCGTCTTGACCGTGCTCCGTCGGCTGGCGCGCGGGGGGGGGGCTCCATGCCTGGCGCTCGCGCCGAGGTCGGAGGGGCCACGCGCACCTCCTCCTCCTCCTCCTCCTCCTCCTCCTCCTCCTCCTCCTCCTCCGCCGCCGCCGCCTCCTCCTCCTCCTCCTCCTCCTCCTCCTCCTCCTCCTTATCCTCCTCCTCCTCCTCCTCCGCCTCCCTAGAAGAAAAGGGCCCAGCCGCCGCCGACCTGCAGAACGACGGAGGGGGACTCGTATCCCATGCGCAGCTGCATGAGCACGACCTGTAGGCTTCTGTTGCTCCCATCGCACAGAAGGACCACATCCCAGAAATGAGTTCGAGCACCCGAAAAAGTGTCGAAATGGTGTCGAAAGAGTGTCGAAACAGTGTCGCACGAGTGTCTCCCAGGGCCCGACACGTGAACACCCTTGAGTTTGGGGGTACTTTTCTCGTGCTCGAAATTCTTTCTGGTGGCCAAGGCTAAAGTAGGCTGGAACATCATAACTGTAGGCAGCCACTTGGTCACATGGCCGACTTCGGAAACCCTGAACCCAGGAATGTCGACATCTCTTGGAGGGCAACGCTTTACTCCCGACGCCTTTCGCAGCCCTTCCGCTGGCCTTCCGCCGGCGGAGGCGGCCTCGTTTTACTTCCGCCGACCTTCCACCGCCCTTCGCCTTCCGCCGAGGAAGAGGTGAACACTCCTTCGATCCTCGAAGACAAGGCCCCTTTTGGAACGCCTCGCATGTGAACCATACAACAGCCAGCCCGTATGATGAGGACGCACGATAAGGATGCAAGGGCCTTGGAATGCCATGCCGACGCTTTGCAGGCGGGGCGCGGGCACCTTAGCAAGTCGCTCATCCTTCCTGTGCGGGTTGACTCTGCCCCTGCAGGCTGGATTGCTGAAGCGCAGGCTGGGGGTCAGAATTCATGGGATGTCTGCAGCCAGGTGAACCCCAGCGGGGGGGCGGTGGTGTCCGATACCCGAGCGTCGATCGAGCCCAGGGGTACACGTCGTTCATTTCTAAACGTGCTCATCTCTGATTGCGCTCGTTTCTGATTGCTCCTGGCCCCCTAGTGGCCAGGAAGAGGCCCAGGATGGACCAACTAGAAAGGAAAGGATCTTGGCCCCCCAACAAAAATCAAAGCACTCTCGAAGAATTAGACATGAAGGGTGCACAGTCGGGGCCTTGACCTATGGAACCCCAAATCAGGAACGAGGCCCCTTTTTGTCCATCAGTTAAACTTCGATTTCCCATCGAAAACCTAAGGAACACCTGAGGCAAGCTGCGAACCACTTTAAAGGGAAATTAGGACACACAAATAAATACACACAAATAAATAGATTCCCCATATTTTCCCATATTTTCTGGGGTTTTGTCTTCCCCCCCACTTCCCATATTTTTGCATATTGTCCTGGGAGTCGACGATTAATTGTGTCTGTGTGTTTCTTTTCCCCCTGACACTTAAGGAACGCGGAGCCCCTCCCCAACCAAAAGGGTTCCTTCTTCAGGGCCCCGACTGCATGATATCAGCAGGTGCCCTCGCCGAGCCTGGGCCTCCCAGCACTGCCGCGCATCCGGCGTCCCCGGCTCCCGGTGCAGGAAGGAGTAGCTCGCCACTGGAGGCGGGCGGGCGGCCCGAGCTGGAGAAGCCCGGAGAGCATCGGTCAAGACGGTGGCCCTCTGTGGGCGAGTCGGCTCTGGGCTCGCTCGACGACTCTGTGGGCTCGCTTGGCGACTCCCTGGGCTGGGGCCTCGGTGGGCGCGCGCGGGGCCTCTGTGGGCACTGTCGGTGGCCTCGGTGGGCAGCGCGCCGGAGGGCCTCGGTGCGCACTCCTATAGGGGCTCATGCCTCTGTGGGCTTGGGCCTCTGTGGGCAGCGCGGCGGGGCCTCTGCAGGGGAGTTGAGCAGGGACCGACCGCCCCGGCATTCCTATTACCTTGCCTCAGGCTCCTGGCTATATACCCGTGTTTTTTCCCCTCCTGCAGACTCTGCACCCGGACCCCTCGCGGGGCCGAAGGACGGACCCGCTCGCGCCGCGCCGCGCGCACGGCCGTGGCCACGCGGGGCCCTCTTCCATGCTCTTCGGGGGGGGGGGGGGCGCGCCAGCACGGATATGAGCGACGCGTGGCCTCTCCGCGCGCGGTGTCGCCAGAATCCATGCATCGTGGGAGGCTTGAGCGGGGACCGACCGCCCCGGCATTTCTATAGTCCTACCACGAAAGATTCTTAGAACCCAAACATGTTCTGAGAACAAAAACCATGTTCTTAGAACAGATTCCCGATGTGTTCAAACAAGACAGTCCCAGCCAGAAATGTTCTAAGAACATGTCGTGCAGACCACAAAAGGTTCTTAGAAAATTGTTTGGTGGGGCTATAGGCGAGCCAGGACGCTTCGCCACTGCTTGGGAGGTGCCCTCACCAAAAGGCGGCCGGCACCGCCTCGTTCGGCGCGCGGGAAGCCGCGCCTTCCAATCTGGCAGCGGGGCCCGTCGCTAGGCCATCCGCCCCCTTGAGATCCATGCCTGCGATCGCCTGAACCATCCCCCTCGCTTGCTGCTGGCCGGCACCAGTGCTCGGCCACCTCTGCCCCCCCCGGCCGGCTCCAAAGCTCGTGTCCAGCACCACCAGGTAGCAGTCCCCCGCCAGCTCGGCCTCGCGCTCGAGCTGCGCCATCCCCTCGTCGAGCCCGAAGCGCGAGAGGGGGGGCGCGCGGTGCGGCGCGCCGTGGAGGCCGGTCGTGTTGATCGCGGAGCGCGCCCAGCAGCGCCCCTCGGAGTCGAAGCTGGCCGTGGCCCGGCTTGAGAGGTCGAGCCAGCCTGGCCGAGGCAGCTCGGGTCCTCCAGGGGGAGCAGGAAGCGCAGATCCGGGCGCCGCAGTCTTGGCACGCTCGGCGCTTTCGCCCAGCGTCGGGCCGCAGGACCGTCACGGCTCGAGGCGGCTCGGGAGATCCCGCGGAAGGACGGGAGGCTTTGGTCGAGACGTCGGATCTCAGGGCAAGCAGGCAAGCAACAGCGCCATGGGTTCTGTGGCAGAGCCGCGGGCCGACACGGCAAGCTCAAAAGCCTTTGCGAACTGCGAGGGGCGTTGCTGGTCAGAGCCAAGCATCTCTCGCATCTGGTCCCCGGGCCCCCACAACAAGCTGCACTGCCCCAGGAGGGGGAGGGGGAGGAGGAGGAGGAGGAGGAGGAGGAGGAGGAGGAGGAGGAGGAGGAGGAGGAGGAGGAGGACGGGGATGAGGAGGATGGGGATGAGAGGACGGGGATGCTGAGGAGAGGGCAACCCCAAACAATAAGCAGCACACTCGAAGGCAAAGTTCGGGGCCCTCCTCCTTTGCCCCCAGCAGCCAAAGTGATCACGGTCGAAACAGGCCGAAGCCTCCTGCGGGCAGGGATAGGGGCACAGGGCGAGTGCGCCTCGCGAGGCCCAGCCAACGCCTGCCCCAGACCAACCCTCCTCCTCCTACTCCTCCTCCTCCTCCATCCCTCTGCCCTACAAGCAACATCTCCCTGTCCTGCCCCCAGACGTGTCGGCAGGGCGGGCTGGGCGTGTCGCCGGACAGTCCCGAACGCCTTGTGATCCTGCACCTTGAATTCCGCAGTCGTCTCATGGATCGCGGGCGGAATGTTTTTCAAATGTGGTTTTCTCCAGAGCGCCTCGCACATTCGTCTTGAACCCTTGCGGCAGTCTTGAAGATGGAGACAGGTCGTTTTCATCATGTGGTCATGGCCCAGCCGCCCCGAACATTCGTTTTACAAGTTCGCAACCGTATTAGGGATGGGGGCGGCTCCTTTTCAACATGTGTTTTCGCCTTAGCACCGCGCACATTTGTCTTAGAAATCTGTTATAGCTTCACGGACTGAAGGCGGCTCCTTGTCAAAACGTAACTCGCCTTGAAGCCGCGAGCATTCGTGTGGAAAAATGCAACTGCTTCGCGGATGGATGGCGGTTCGTTTTCAACATGTGGCTCTCCCCCCAGCACCGCGCACATTCGTCTTACAAGTCTGCTGCTGCTTCACAGATGGAGGGCGGTGCCTGTTCAATGTGTCTTTCGCCTGAGCACCGCGCGCCTTTGTCTTAAAAGTTTGCTGCATAATCAAGATTTGGTATGATTTTGGAGTCGCAGGACTGGTGTTCAGGCGCAGTTCACGATTGTCAGGGCGCACCAGCTACGTTGATTAAATGGTGTTCTGGCTAAGTTTAAAGTTGTCAGGACGCAATAATCACGCTGATCCGCGGCGTAGAGATTCCAGGAGTTATGATTCGTCACGGATGATGATTTTCAGACGTTTGTCTTTACTGTGCCACTTCCCGCAATGAGAGTACATCACTTTGGGGACCTATAACACACGGCCTTGGAGAGAAAGGCTCATTGCAATATTGTTGATGCGACATGGGTTCACACTGTTGCTCCTCTTCCTCTTTCTCTTCCTGTTTTTCATATTGTTGCTCCTGCTCTTGCCTGTTATCCTCCTCCCCTTCCTTCCACCCCTCCTCTTCCCCACGCGTGCGCGCTGGTGTTTCCCACCCCCCAGGATCCGATGTGGCCGCTGAGCACGAGCAACCGAAGCTCGCGAGGCACTCCGCCAGTCGTGGCGTCCCCGGCCGCCTCCTTCAGCGCCGCCAGGAACCGGGACTGGTCGCTGTCGACCCGTTCCTTCACCTTGTGGGAAAATCGCAGCGGATGTTTGTTCATCTGCATTCGGTCGCTGGTCCGGGCGGGCTCCAAGGCTATCAGGAAACAGGCCCGGACGAAAAGCTGGCCTCGGGGATGGGGTCGGGGTTTCTGGGGGCCCTGCAACACTAGACGGTGTTGATGCTGATGATGATCAGATCATAACCCATGGGGGTGCCAGCAGGTACCTTCGAATCTGGAGAAGCCCCTAGGATCAGGCTGCACCCGGGCGTAAGTTCGCGATGCGCGGCCACGTGCCCCGCGGCTGGCCGCACAACGATGTTGCCGTGACGGCTGCCGCTGCACACCCCGGAAAAAAAGGCGCATTGGGCAAGCTCGCTCACGGCGCTGCTCTCTGAGGCCGCTACCCTCAGCCTGCCTGCGGTGTGCGGCGTCACCAGGGGCGCCCCCGCGAGGCACCCGCCTGGCCGTGCCCTCCCACAAAAGGGTAATTCCACCGAAGCCACTCCCGCCTCATCGCGGGCATCGAATACAGAGCAGCTCATCAGACCATGTGGCCCGCGCTGGTGCCAAGGCCTCTAGATCCGCAGTGGGGTGGCCGAGGCGCTACGCTCCCGCTCAGATCAAACGGCGCTGCTCTCTGGGGGGCCGTTGCCCTCGGCCTCCTTGCGGTGTGCGGCGTCACCGGGGGCGCCTGCGCGGGGCACCCGCCTGGCCGTGCCCACTCCCAGCGGGGGGAGTCCACCGAAGCCACTCCCGTCTCTGAAACTTCCGCACCTGTGTAGGAAGAGCTCCCTGTAGTTTTCATCCTGCCAGGCGGCTTCCTCGAACATCTGGAGGCACTCCGTGACGAGTATTTTCCTGAGCGCTCGGAGCGCCATGTGCTGCACCAGGGGCTCGCAAGCGATACACGTTGGCACGACCTCGGAAACGACCGCGCCCACGAAGATGTTGAGCCACTCTGGCATCAGCTCGTCGTAGTCGCTCAAACAAATAATGCGTCGCACGTGCATCCTGGTGTTGTTGAGTGGGACAACGGGGCGCCGACGGACACAAAGAGCACGACATGGAACTCCGGCTGCGCGCATGCGCTGAAGTGCTTCACCAACAGGTGGTCCTCCGAGTCGTGTGATATGGACTTGTCGAAAGTGGCGTACTCTTCGCGCGTCACTTCCTCAGGCTTGCGCTTCCACAGCGGTTTGGCGTCCCCGATCTCCAGGCCGAGTCCCGCCTGGATCGTGGTCATCAGCTTTTTGCCGTCGAAAGCTGTCAGCTGCTGCACGAGGTGCACATCCGCGGGGTCAGTCACGATGAGAACCTCCACGCCCTGCTGTCGCAATGTCTCCCAGATGGGCGACGAAGCCGAGCCACCTATGCTCGCGCAGTAGGTGTCGTAGATGTGAGTTTGGTCCCGCGCCATGCGGCACACGTACTCCTTCAAACTAATCTTCTCGTCCCCTGACCACGAGGTGTGGTAGCGCATCAGTTCCGCGAACTTGGTAAAATTGTGCGGACCATCTAGTACGGCCAGGTGGTCCTCCCCACCATTGGAAAGGGACTTGTGGAAGGAGGCGCGCTCTTCGTAGGTCACGTCCCCAAACTTGCACGTCCACACCTCTTTGTACGTGTCGAGCTGCTCCCGCTTTTGCGAGACCTCCTTCACCTGCTCCATCAGCAAGGCCCCATCCTCCTTCTCCTTTCCCGCTTCTACCTCCTCGATGTTCGACTCGTCTCCCTTTTTGCTTTCCTCGTTCAGCATAATTATCATCATCCTCCTCGTGCCCTGTTTCAGTGGCCTCCTTCTCTTTCTCCTCAGACCTCGCATAGTGCCGCTGGGTGGGGAAGCCAATGAACTCCTGTCTCAGTCTGGGCGGCGGAGCGGCCACCGTGTTCCAGAGGACTATGATGTTGATCTGTTGTGCGTGTCGGGTATGAGTGCGACGAATCCTCGCACGTCTGCGCGAGCTGGTGGAAGAGCGAAGTGAGGTCACACAGGCATCAACTCCCTGGCAGCACAACGTGTCGCGTCCGTGTCAGATTCCAAGAGGGCGGCCGTGCGTCGCAATCGCAGTGTGCCGAAGAAAGGCGATGGAATAGAGGGCGCGCGGACTGGCCTTCTTGCCTCCAGACCTCGGGCCAGGGTTATGTTGATGATAATGATGATGATGCTGATGATGACGATGCTGATGATGATGATGATGATGATGATGATGATGATGATGATGATGATGATGATGGTGAAACTGATGATGTGGTGGGCTCTTGTTCTTGCGTGGGGTGCCCAGAGACAACAATAACCTAACTTAGACTGTGTGGGGAAAAAAACGTCAGGTCTCTGGACGCATGACTGGAGAATACATCAGGATCCCCCTCCCCTCTGCCGAAGGGTCCAGAATCTTCAAGGCGGAGCTTCAGCCTCCATGCTGGAGGTCCTGCTTCCTTTGTCCTGGAGGTTTCCCGTTTCAGCTTGGAGGATCGTGGAGGTATGCAGCCGCTGGGCCAGTCTCCGCTGCCCCAAGTGAGGGGAGCTCACAGTCCCTGTGATTTGGGCTGTCCTGGCACCTTTTGCCATGGGCTCAGCCCCCACTGCAGGAAGCCGATGGGGCCCCTCAGCGCCGCCGTGAGGTCGAGAGCCAGCCCAGAAGGCAGCTCCAAGGCAAGGTCACGCGGCCGCACAAGCACCCGCACCTGAGCGCACGAGAAACCGCGCAGCATGCGACTTCAGTCGGGGGCATGGCCAGAGGTCTTACAGGAGGCAACTCCTGGGAGTTGTTCGGAAGACGATTCAGGGCGATAAGTCCGATCAAGAAGCCATTCAACCAGATTAGCCCGTATCAAGCCCCATCTTCAGCCAGAGCAAGCCAGATTCATCGGGCTTCAGCAGAACTGCACAGGATTATACCAGATTGGGCATATTCCCGACCACAGATGTACCAGCGCCGATGCTGCATTTAGCCTCCCAGGAGTTGCACCCGAAGTCAGAGGGGCTGCTGAAAGGTGTGTTGAGGCGTACCCGAAGCGTGCAGTGCCGACATACTGCAACCGCCCCGAGCCCAAAGGCCCCCATGGCACAAGCGCTCGCTGCAGAGCTTTCTCTGCCGAGGACCGGGCGGTCTCCCGAGAAGAACTTTGGACCGCCGTCGGCGGCGGCGGCCCCCTGCAACGCGGGCCCGAAGCTGATGTTGTGCGCCTCTGCGCTGGCGGCGGCAGCGCCGCCTGCATCAGGCCCCACAGCTCGCAAGCAGGGCCCGCGGGCTTCCGGGGACAGCGGAGCTTCCTGCAGGCCCCGGCCTGTCCAGGTGACAAACGAAACACCACCCCACCTGCTGAGTTCGGATCAGGGCGAATTGAGACAACGGCAACTCAAAATCGGTGCCCGGACCCCTCCCGGGGTCCAAGCGCACCAGCTTCCTGAGCTGCGTCCAGCCGTGGCGACGAGGGCCCCCCCCCGAATGCCAGCTGTATCAACTCGTGCTCCCCTGAACCTGCTGGCTTACCCTGCTCCCTACGGTGAGGGCATAAGATAAGGAACTCTTGAGTAAGAAATCTATGGTCTGGAAATCTGTAGATTCCAGATGGGGCCTGGCCATGGATATCACCGCCGCCCTCATCAGGTAAGGAACCCTCCAGGGTCTGAAGCCTTCTGGGCACAAACCTTAACGAACGTCCCCACCGTATTGGCTACATACACGCAAGAGTGACCCTGGGTAAGGGTGACCTTTGGTGCGCGGCTTTTGGGGGGCAACGGGGGAACCAAACACAAGCGCGCAAGACGCGAATACCGCATCGCGTTCGGCGATCGGGGGACCCCATTGGTCGGGGATCTCTGACCCTGGCCAATCCAGACCCGGGTCCGTCGGGCCTTGCAAGATCCGGCAAAATCCTGAAGAGTCCTGTGCCCAAGCCCCGGTCAGTGCAGCCCTGGCCCTGCAGGATCCTGCAAGATCCGAGATCCGGCGCTCTGGCTGACCCCCGTCTGCATGGACCCACGTCTCTTGAGACCCGAATTGGGTCCGCGCCAGACGTCACTCTGGCAAAAGGTCACTCTCACGTGTACACCCTGCGAAATGCTTAAGAAATCAAGGGTTAAGAAATTCATAGTCTCAGAACTTGATAAAAAAACAGCATTACTATCAAAATCTTAGGATTTACATTGAAACATTAAGAATAATCGAGACTCTGGCCGAAAACTTGGGTTTTCTTAAACATCGCCTAAAGTGTAGTCGATTCTCAGCCTGGAGAAGAGGCATGAGGCGACGCCACTCGATCATGGAAGCAGGAGGGCGCCCAAAGCAGCTTGGAATCTGGGATTCCTCAAAAATGCCGTCTCTCAACGACAGATGGGCAATCGATTGTTCGCCTGGCCAGGGCCCCTCCGATCGCCCCAGAGGCCCCTGCATTGCTTGCTGTGGCGCTCTTGGGGCGCTCTTGGGCCGATCTTTGGCGCTCTTGGGGCCGTCTGGGGGGGCTGGCTGGGCCCCTCTTGGGGCTCTCTCGGGCCATCTCGGAGAGGCCCCGTGAGGCCTCACAAGCGCATCGGAAGCGACAGGTCGAGAAGGCAAAAGTCATTGATCAATTTCGTGCGCTTTTGAAGGCTGTTGGCTTTTGGGGGGTCCTGAGAAGGGCTTCGGGAAAACTTGAATTGAGCAGGGACCGACCGTCCTGGCATTCCTATAAGCCTACCACGAAGTCTTCTCAGAACCCCAAAAAATGTTCTAATAACAAAAGCAATGTTCTTAGAACGTAAGCCCGATGTGTCAAAACAAGACAGCCCCGGCCAGAAATGTTCTAAGAACATCTCGTGGAAACCACAATCGGTTCTTAGAACATTCCTTGGTAGGCCTACAGTCCGGCCGCTGAAAGAAGGAACGCCAAATAAGGAAAGAAGCCCCTTCTTGGCCCTGCAAGCGCCCTCCGTGCCCCAGGAGGGCAAGAGGAACAGCACTGGAGGAACCTAAGGAACATCGAGCCCCTTCCGAACCCGAACTGTTCCTTATTTCAGCGTCTTGACCGTATAGGCGAACCAGGACGCTTCGCCACTGCTTGAGGAACCGTCTTGACATCACCGCGGGCCTGGCCCTGCTGCCGCACCCGCCGCCGAGGCTGCTGCAGCGCCGCCGCTGCCGCCTGCCTCCGCCGCCGCGCCCCCGGGGCAGCCTTCTTGGCGGCGACGATGACGACGACGACGGCGACGACGGCGACGACACTGCCTGGAAGCCTCCCAAAGCTCCCTGGAGGCCCGCACGTCGGCCCGCAGCCCCGTCGGGAGGAAGCCGAGCGAACAGAAAGCATCTATCTGGGACCGAGGCGGCGGACCAGGGAGGGGAGGGGAGGGGAGCCCGCCCGCGCCGTGCCCGAACAGGAAGTCGCCGTGGTTGGCCGCCTCCCCGCTGCCGCGCGGCGCGGGCTGCGCCGCGGCGCGGGCGCTCGCGGGCGCGGCCTCCGCGGCGCCGTCGGCGTCGGCGCCCAGCCGCGCCGCCGCCGAGGGGCGGGCTGCTGGGGCGGCCTGAGCGCGGCCATCGGCGGCGCACATCGCTCCGCCCGGGCGGCGCGCCGTCGGGCGCGCGCTGCGCGGCCCACTCCGCGCGAGCGCACGGCGGGGTGACGCTGGGGGTGGCGACGCGGACGAGGCACGCGACGGCACGATGCGGGTGGCGACTCCGACCAGCACGTGCCCGCGGCGTGCGCTCGGCTCGGAGGGAGGCTCGCATGCCCGCAGGGAGCGGGTCCCGTACCGAAGGGCACCTCGGTCCCGAGGACCCTGCACACCAGGATCGCAGGGAGCGGGTCCCGTGCCGAAGGACGCCTTGTTCCCGAGGACCCTGCGCACCGGGATCTGCGCGTCAGGATCGCACTCGTCCTGAGCCTCCGCCGCAACAGAAAGTCGCACTCATGCGTGAAACATACCGTCAAACACATGATTAAGACAATTATCAATTAAGAGAGCTGGGCCAGCTTTTCAGAAGTTTCTTAAGGAGACGCTGGGCCAGCCTTTGGAGCCAGGAACGTACACTATTCATTTCTAGGGTCCAAGGCTGCCAATCCCCTTACGAAACTGAGCCAGCTTTCCGGCAAGTTGGTTAAGAAACGCTGGGCCAGCTTTTCGGGGGGAGGTGTCTGACTCATAAGCGGGACCGTACTTGCGGGCAGCTTGAAGGCGATGCAATGCGATCCACGTATCCAGTCATCCGGCAGTGGCGCGGAGAAACACAGGCACGGAGAAGCCAAATCGCTAGACATGACCACGCCTGAACGTCAATGCCCCCTCCACTGCGCGCCCCTCCGTCCCACTGAAGGCAGACTGAGGAGAGGGGACGCATAGATTTCAGTCGGGCGTGTCCCCCTACAGGCGGATCTTGGACGAAAAATAAGAAATAGTCAAACATACACGAACAATGCTCACAAATAAGCAACAAATCGTCCAGGACTAATTATTTGCATATTCCTCCTGTAGAGGGACAGGCCCGACTTAAGCATAGATGAGGAAATCGATGAGGAAGTCGGCCAATGGCGACGCGCACGCATCCTGTCCAGCAACAGCCGCGGCACGGCCGAAGGCCCTCAGTGAAAAACCCAGGCCATGCCAGCACCCTCCGGCCCCCCCCCCCTTTGCCCGAAACCTTTCGGGGACGGGGCGAGCAGGCAGCCAGAGCACGTCGAGCCGCTGGGCGACGGAGTGCACACACACACACACCACCTCACGCATTTGGGGCCCACTGCCAGGGCAGAGGCGTTTGAGAACCGGGCAGGAGACGGGAACGGACGGGAGAGGGACAGGGGAAGAGGGAGGGGACTGGGACCAGGACGGTGGCCTGCCTCCGAAAAGACGGCGACGACGACTGTGGGGCCAGGACTGTGGCAGAACCGGGCCCGAGAAGAGAGGACGGGCCCCGAGAGGGGGCGGCCGCGCTTCGCACGAGCCGGGAAGAGCGAGAGGGGAGGGCCGAGGGGAAGTAGCGGCCTCCTAGATGGGGGCGGAGCATATGGGGTCGGAACATCGCGCCGCATCGGCGATGCATCGGCGATGCATTGGCGATGCATCGGCGATGCTCCTGCGATGCATCGCCGACGTCGGCGATGCATCGGCGACGTCGACGTGAAGCACATCGGGCTCCACATCGAGACGCATCGGCGACGCATCGGCGATGCGGCGCGATCCTCCGACCCCACCTGCCCCGACCCCATCCAGGAGGCCTGGAGGAATGCAAGGGGCGAAGAGACAGAGGGGAGGACGGGGGAGGAGGAGGAGGAGGAGGAGGAGGAGGAGGAGAGAGGAGGAGGAGGAGGAGATGAGGAGGAGGAGGAGGAGGAGGAGGAGGAGGAGGAGGAGGAGGAGAGGAGGAGGAGGAGGAGGAGGAGGAGGAGGAGGAGGAGAGAGGAGGAGGGGGAGGAGGAGGAGGAGGAGGAGGAGGAGGAGGAGGAGGAGGAGGAGGAGGAGGGGGGGAGGGGGAGGGGGAGCGGCGAGGCGGGGAGGCGCAGGCCCGGGAGGTGCAGAGGGAGCGGGAGGGAGGCGGCAGTGGCCACGCGCGGGAGGGCCCCCCCGGGGGCCGCGGGGGGGGGGGGGCCAGCCCAGGCGCGCGCAGGCCGCTGCCCATCCCCGCAGGCGCGGTCGGCGGTCGGGGGGCCCCACCGCCGGCGGCGAGGACAGGGGCGAACCGCCCAGGGTAGAGCAGTGCCAGGTCTTCGGGTGCGCCGAGGGTCTCTGTCTTCGAAGACGATGGGCCTGCTGTTCCACCACAACCACCACCAGAAGTTGGAGGGGGAGGGGGTCCTCCTCCTTCTCCTCCTCCTCCTCGTCCTCCTCCTCGTCCTCCTCTTCGTCCTCCTCTTCGTCCTCCTCTTCGTCCTCCTCTTCGTCCTCCTCTTCGTCCTCCTCCTCCTCCTCCTCCTCCTCCTCCTCCTCCTCCTCCTCGTCGTCGTCGTCCTCCTTCCCCCCATCCAACTTATGGTGGTGGTGGTGTTGGTGGTGTTGGTGGTGGTGGTGGTGGAAAACAGGCCCATCAGAAAAGGCTCCTGGGCGAATACGTGCAATGCCCGCCCCTGGGCTATTCGCCCCTATCGTCGCCGCCGACCACCGGGCCGGCTTCGAAAGGTCGCTCCGGCGATAGGTCACTCTCGCGTCGGGTCGAGGAACGGGCGGGGCGAAGAGCGGCGGAAGGTCTCTCTCACGTCTGGTCGAGGAGAGGGCAGGGGCGGAGAGCGGCGAAAATCACTCTTGCGTCTAGTCGAGGAAGGGGAGGGGCGCAGATAATAGGGGAGGACAGGGGCGGCGGACGAGGAGGGGAGGCGCTGACCAAGGAGGTGCAGAAAGGAGCAGGAAGAGCTGCATGGATCTGTCTGCAGTCTGCCTCATTACCAGGGCCCAAGGACCCCATGGGACTCCATAGGTCTCCACATGATTCCCTAGGAGTCCCTGGAGCTGTCTGCAGCAGAGCTGTCCCGGCGGCGAGCGCCTGGGGGAAGCGAGAAGGGGCGGGCCCTCTCAGAAGGCCCGGAAGGCCCTCGGCCTTCTGACAAGCTGTCCAGGCCTCCCCCGAAGACAGAAAAAAAAAAAACCTCTCGAAGGCGCGAGGGCTTCCGAGAAGTCCCGCCGCCTCCTGAGAAGGCCCCCTCCGTCTGACTTCCCCCCCCTTGGCTCGCCGCCGGCCGCCGCTCGCCCGCCTCGGAGCCGAGCGCCGCGCGCCGCCAAAACGCCATTTCCGGGCAGCGACGCAGGCCTGAACGTGTTCCAGCGGCTCATGACGGTGTCCACCCTGGCGCCGCTCGCAAGGTCGCGGACCGCGCCCGCGACGGCCTGCTGACAAAAGCCTGGAACTTATCCCTGCCCCTCATTTGCCGAGAAGCACAGAGGCCATGGCAATCTTAGGGGTGCGCCTCAGGAATTTTGAGGGAGCCCTCAAGACCGGCATCGAGTCCTATAATTAGGCTGCCCCGAGACGCACCGCACAACCCGTAGCGTGTTCACACAAAGAGCTCAACACGCAGACTGGAAACGCGGTTCTGGCGCGATGCGTTCGCCAGAGGCCAACACATTGAGTCAAGACGCAACGTGTTAACGCGGGCGTTCTGATGGCGGTACGCGCTGCGCTTCAAGTCGAGCGTATCCGGGCAGCTAAGGCATCGAGACAAGGCGAGGCCAATCATAGGGAAGGAATCAGTTCCACGCCAGTGACCTGGAGTGCGCCCGAGACGAGGGTCCTCTCCTCGGGAAGGAACTGACCGAGCACGTACCTGACGAGCTCCATGCCAGCAATCTTCCGGGGCCGCGAGATGCCGACCCTCACGCGCAGGAAGTCGGTTACGTCTACGAGGAAAGAGACTGCACGAGCACAAACTCGAACTTGCGGCGGTCCGCGCGGATTTCCTGGATCTGCGCTGGACCGCCCGCCCTGGCGCGCCAGGGGCGTCCAGCGCAGATCCCAAGAACTCCGCGCGGGCAGTCGAGCATTCATGCTTCTGCCGCTTTGTCCTCCTCGAATGCCGCGCTCCAGGATGGACTTCACGCCCTTCTGGCCGCCCGCGCCGCCGGACCTCCGGAAGCGCACCAGGCCGACGTCCGTGTCCAGGTCGTCGTACACCACCACGAGGCGATCGGCGGCCACGCCTGGGGACCGGGGGGGCGGAGGAGCACCACAAGGCACCCAGAGGCCCTCTTTCAGGGCCGCGCCCTTGTGGAAATGGGGAAACCAAGAGGTACCAATACCGCTACTCCCCGGACCTCTCACTGGGTGCGTTCTGACCACAATTTCGAGGCGAATCCAGCGTTGGCGACGAGGGCCTCCCAGGAGGCCCCAAAAGGGGAACACGAGGGGAGGGCAGCGGTATGGGTACCTCTTCCTCCTCCGAGGGAAAGCTCTTTGCTCACACCAGCCCGCTCGGGAACCACGCGGGGCTCAACATGGGCACCCCTGTGGGCCTCAGGGCCTGGGGTTAGGTCGGGCATGTCCTCCTACAGGCGGATTTTGCACACAAAATTGAAAACAGTCCAAACATACCCCTGAATGGTCAAACAAATCATTAACAAATCGTTCCCAGACGAGGTTTAAAACTGTTGTTTGGATTTTCCTCCTGTGGAGGGACGTGCCCGACCTAAGCCTGGGATATCCGCCCCAGGGCACGGGCCCAGAGCGGACCCGCGCGGGCTCGGTGGCACGTGCCGGTTCCCCCGTGTCCCCAGCGCCGCGGGCCAGCAGCAGCTCCGCCACGGGCACGCCCGACCTGTTCATGCCGGACGCGGGCTTGAACAGCAGGACCTCGGGCACGCGTGTCGGGACCCAGAAGCGTTTTCATCTCTTGGGGGCGCATTATTTTACTTCCGCCGCCTTCCGCCGAGCGTCCTTTTTATATATATATATATATATATATATATATATATATAAATCAAAAAAAAAAAAAAAAAAAAACAAAAAAAAAAAAAAAAAAACGAGGCCGCGTCCGCCGGCTTCCGCCGGCGAAGGCGGCCTCGTTACACTTCCGCCGACCTCCCGCCGCCCTTCCGCCGCCCTCCGCCGAGGAAGAGATGGCAACTCCTGCAGCCCTCGAAGGCGAGGCCCTTTCTGAAGCGCCCCACATGGTTGCCACTGGCTGGCTCAAGAGAAAAAACTCTGCACCACGACATGGGATCTCAGAAGCTTGCCACCAGAAACGCTTTCAGAGCCCAAGCCGACCAACCAAACACAGCAGCAGCAGCAGCAGCAGCAGCGACCGCGACGAAAACGCTCCGAAAGCGAAAAAGGAAAAACACCGAGACTATCCGACAGCCTCCGAAAACGTTAGAACACCGATTGTAACTAGAGAGCGTTTTTTTACTCGGCGTTTCAGCATTGGGCGAAAAGAGGGGGAGGGGGGGGGGGTCTGGCTCGGGACCTCTGCTTACTGCGACTGTTTGCAGCAGTGCGGCCGGTGGTTGAGGGACCCCACCTGCTCGACAAAGGCGCAAAAAACAGCCAAGATCTACTGCATGGGGGAGGGGACCCGGGATTTTCTGACCCGGGTCAATCCAGACCTGGGTCAGTCAGGCCTTGCAGAACCCTGCAAATCCTGCAAGTTCCTGCACCTAAACCCGGGTCAGCGCGAAAGATCCTCCAAGATCCTGCAGGACCCTGCGCACGAGCCCGGGCCAAGGTGACCCTGGCCCTGCAGGATCCTGCAAGAGGGGGCGCTCTGGCGGATCCCCGTTTGCACTGAACCCCCGTCTCCTAGGCCCCGAGGGGAGGAGGGGAGAGCGTGCGAGGGCCGGCGCCGCTCGGCAAAACAAGGAATCACAAAAGCGCCGACCAAGCAGCTCGGGGGGCGGGGGCGGGGATGGCGTGCCGCGCCGAAGCGCGGTGGGGGAGGGGGAGGAGGAGGAGGAGGAGGAGGAGGAGGAGGAGGAGGAGGAGGAGGAGGAGGAGGAGGAGGAGGAGGAGGAGGAGGAGGGGAGAGGAGGAGCTTCTGCCCAGCGTGTCGCCGCGGCGGCCTGCGGGCGACGCGCCCTCCACAGCGGGCGGACTGCGTGCAGCTCCGCTCCCAGCGGGGCGCGAGGCGCGGGAAGGCTCGGGGCGCTGACGCTCGGGAAAGACGAGGGAAGAGGCCAGCCTCAGGAAGTGATGCCCTTCCAAAACTACACCCTGCGAAATGCTTAAGAAATCATGGGTTAAGAAACTCAGAGTCTCAGAACTTGAAGGAAAACCCAACATTTCTATCCAAATCTTAGGATGCACATTGAAGCATTAAGAATAATCGAGACTCTGGTCGAAAACGTAAGTTTTCTTAAGCATCGCCTAAGGTGTATTCCAAACTAGCCAGAAATTGTCACACACAAAAAAAGTCGTCCCCCCTGTTGCTGTTTTGTGTGTGATGGCCATGTTGGAACACTCCTCCTGTAGAGGGAGCGGGCACGACTTCACGGCTGGCGTCCCGCGCCGAAGCGTGGGGCCAGAGCCAGCGGAGCGACACGCCGTCCAAGAGGTCCCGACCGCAACAAGGGAAACTACCAAGGGCTGATGCCGCTACTCCCCGGACTCTCCGTGGGTGCGTTCTGACCAGAGAGGTTCGATGCGAAGCCAGCGGTGGCGACGAGGGCCTCCCAGGAGGCCCACAAAGAGGAGAACGGATACAGAAACGGGAGAACGAGGGAAGGGAAAACGAGGGAAGGGAAGGGGAAAACGAAGGGGAGAACGAGCGGAAATAGGGGGAGAACGAAGGAAACCGAAGGAATCATAAGAAATGCAGCGCAACATTCTCAGTACCTCCGCGAGCCCGTCGCCCTCCGCGCCCTGGCAAGGGCGCAGCGTCAGCAGGCTCCCGCCGTGCGCGTCTGCCCACGGGCGGCCCTCTGCGAGCTCCCACCGGGGCCGCGGCTCCTCCCGAGCTGGGTCGGACCGACCGCCCGGCGAGGGACCTCGACCCTCCCGCGCCTCATCCTGTGCCCGTTCCTCCTGTTCCTGCTCCTGCTCCTCCTCCTCCTCCTCCTCCTCCTCCTCCTCCTCCTCCTCCTCCTCCTCCTGTTCCGCCCTGCTCCTCTTGTTCCGCCCTGCTCCTCCTGCTCCTCCTGAACCTCCTGTGCTCCTCCTGCTCCTGCTCCTGCTCCTGCTCCTCCCCCTCCTGCTCCACCTCCTCCTCCTCCTCCTCCTCCTCCTCCACCCCCTCCTCCTCCTCCTCCTCCTCCTCCTCCTCCTCTTCTCTTCTTATTCTTCGTCTTCATCATGTTCATCATCATCATCACCACCATCATCACTCATCACCACCACCACCACCAACACCACCACAACCACCACCAAATCATCATCATCAATCATCATCATCATCATCATCATCATCATCATCATCATCATCATCATCATCATCATCATCATCATCATCATCATTATCAGCATCGCATCCTCATCAGCACATCTCATCATTTCATCCTCATCCCTCTCTTCTTTCTCAATATCATGTTCTTTCCTTACTTCCCTCTTCTATTCTCCCCTCCATTCCCTCTCTCCTCCTCCTCGCTCCTCCTCCTCCTCCTCCTCCTCCTCCTCCTCCTCCTCTTCCTTCTCTTCCTCCTCCTCCTCCTCCTCCTGCTCCTCCTGCTCCTCCTGCTACTCTTGAGGGCCACAGCTTCGGAGGCATGTTGCCTCCACTGCAGCAGGGGGCTGTAGCGGCTGATGACGGAAAGCATCATGCGCACAGCCGCGCGTGCGTCCCTCCCCTCCTCCCCCCCTCCACCCGCCTCCTCTTCTCCCCCCCTCCCTCCTCCTCCTCTCCCCCCTCCTCTCCCTCCCCCTCTCTTCCCCCCCCCCCTCTCCTCTCCCCCTCCTATTCCTCCCCCTCTCCCTCCCCCTCTTCCCTCCACCCCCTTCACGCCCCTCCTCTTCCTGCCCCTCCCTCCTCTCCTCCTCTCTCCGTCCCCTCTCCCCCCTCCTCTCACCTCCCCCTCCTCCTCCCCCCCTCTCTCCCTCCCCCTCCTCTCCCCCCCCCTCTACACTTTACTCATATGAATACTACTCTCCTCCTTATGAATACTACTCTCCTCCTTCCCCTGATGACGTGCTGGGAGTGTTCGCCCCCCCCCGCGTCCTGCTTTTTTACACACAGGATTCCCGGCAGTTGGGTTTTCGCCTGCATTTGTTTCCAAAATGCTGCTCTCGCTGAGGCGCCGGCCTCATTTTCGGGCCCCGCTCGTTCCGAATCGTGCTCCCGCTGCAGCGTGGGTCTCATTTTCGGATCGGTGTTTTGCCTCCGTCGTTCAGGATGGCGTTCTCGCCCCAGCGCGGGCCTCTTTCTCGCCGCCCATCCGCCCGCCACCACCGCACCGCGCCCCGCCCCGCCCACCGCCACTTCCACCCACCAGCGCACCCACGCACGCACGCACGCGCACCGCCACCACCACCCCACTACCCCACCCACCACCACCACGCTACACCGCGTCACACCACATCACACGCGCGCGCACACAGACACGCACGCACGCACGCACGCACGCACGCACGCACGCACGCACGCACGCACGCACGCAGCACGCACACACACGCACACACACCACACACACACACACACACACACACACACACACACCACACACACACACACACACACACACACACACGCACACACGCACACACCACCACCACCACCACCACACCACCGCCACCACCACCACCACCACCGCCATCACGCACGCACGCACCTGGCCCACCACCAAACCACCAAGACGCCACACCACGTCACACCACAGCACACGCACACACGCACACCACACACACCACACCACCACCACCACCACCACCACCACCACCACCACCACCACCACCACAACCACAACCACAACCACAACCATAACCATAACCACAACCACGCACACACGCACGCACGCACGCGCACCACCACCCAATACGCACGAGCGCGCGGAGTCACAGGTCCGCTACGACACGCGTCCGCGGATAAAGAAAATCAGCGCCATGGTAAGGGATGGGAGGGAGGGGTAGGACGACAGATATGACGCGAGCGCACCTAGCTTGCCTCTCCCCCTTCCCCCCCCCCCCCATCCTCCGGATCGGATACGCCGCTCCTCTGCGCCGGGGCGGCCGCCCGCGAGGGCCGCGGCCACGGCGTCGACGGCGTCGAAGCCCACGTTGTGCCTTCCGGGGGGGGGGGGGGTGCTGGCCAGCGGCCCGGGCAGGGCCGCGGAGCTCCTCTGGGGCCTTAGGGACGGTTCCCAGTCAGGAGGAGGAGAAGGAGGAGGAGGAGCAGGACGAGGCGGAGGAGGCGGAGGAGGAGGAGGAGGCGGAGGAGGCGGAGGAGGAGGAGGCGGAGGAGGAGGAGGAGGAGAAGGAGGAGGAGGAGGAGGAGGAGCAGGACGAGGCGGAGGAGGAGGGCGAGGCGGAGGAGGGCGAGGCGGAGGAGGAGGAGGAGGAGGAGGAGGAGGGGGGCGGGGAGGGCCAGCGGCCCGGTCATGGCCGCGGTGCTCTTCTGGGGCCTTGGAGGGTTCTCAATCAGGGCCACCTAAACGCCGGGACGCGCCAGACCGGGATATCCAACATACGACAGGTGCGTGTCGTGTAGACCCCAGCGTTGGCTCCTGACACCGCTGGGATCGTTCAACTTGAACCGTTCAACCTTGAACGGTCGGTCGTTCCCGCAGCGTCCGATCGTTCAACATCGAACGATTCCGGGTTGCTGGCGGCGCTCAACGTTGAACGCCAGCGGCGGGGTCGCCGCAGGTCGACACGACGTGGACCCACCGTACCTGGAAATCAGTTTTTTCCGACGGCGGCACGAACAACAGGGACTGCACAATAGGGCGGCACGGACGAAAAGCTGCGCTGCAGCATTCCTGGAAGAAGCCCAGACGAAGGCCATGAAAGCCTGCTTCCACTAGACACGACAGAGACTCGAATCCTGCAGTGAAGCAACACGAAGATGCAATGGATGACCAAGTGCAGCAACAAACGAAATGCACTGGACGACCAAACACTGACTTTGCAAAGAAGGGTGTTGTTTTTTGTCCGACTTGCCAATGTCCTGGTAGTCTTTGTCCTGGTCTCGGGGAGGGGGCTGACTCAGGTGCTGTCAGGGTTCCCGGATGTTTTCGGAGGTTCGTGCAGGTCTCCGACGGTTTTTGAATACGCGGAACAAGAAAACGAAGACTAATAAGAAGAGGCAGGAGAGGAGAAGAGGGGTAGAAGGAGGAAGAGGAGGACAGACGGACACCTCGGGGCAGAATGGGTGACTCCAGCAGCCTCGAATTGCCCCAGGACAGACAGAACCGCCGCGAATTCGGGCATCTGGCCCGCCCGCAACTCACAGAGCTTTTTTTTAAGCCTCCGCATTTCACCTGGAAAGCACAACTAGCTTTAGGTCGGGCATGTCCCCCTACAGGCAGAGTTTGGGCGAAAAATATAAAATAGCAGAAAACAGCAAGCAAACAAACAAACAAAAGGTAAACAAAATAATCAAAGAATCGTCCCCTGACTATTGATTTGACTACAGTTGAATGTGTTCCTGTAGAGGGGCATGCCCGATTTAAAACTAGCTTTTAAACCCAAGGAGGCCCGCTGCGGAGCCCGCCAGACTACAGCGGAGGCCAGTTCACAAGAAACCTTCCACAAGAAACACAACCCTGAGATCCCAGGACGTCCATTGACTGAGCATTTTCTTAGGGTAGAGGGCTCAGGATGAAATCGATATAGGCATTTGCACCTCGAAAATCAATCCGTCTTGTGATTAACCTCTTGCAGATTTAAGCCTCGAACATCAATCGAAACGGTATTTCAGATTTTACAAGTTGCCCTCCACCCAGAGAGAATGCTCGAACTGAGTTTGGTGTGGGAACGCCACGCCCTCCATGGCAAAGCCATCGAAATTCAAGAAACCCAGGGCACCCTGGAGGCAAGCAGGGTGTTTCTTGGCATGGTTCTCCCCTCGAAAGGTTGGAGACAGCCCGGCCTCGTGCCGTCGGCGCCCATGCCCACGTTCCCCAGCCCCACCACCGCGATGCGAGTATCGTTCGACCGATCCTTCTCCCTTCGGACGTGGCCTGGGCCCCACCGGCCAAATCATCCCCCCAGATCGGGATTTAGGTTGCTCTTTTCCAGCTTCGAGTAGCGCATCCCCAACTTGGGGGGGGGGGGGGAGGATGGTGGGAATCGGGATGGGGGCTGGGACTGGGATGGGGATGTGCGGTTTCCCCCGGGGCCGTAGGCGACCCGAGGGAGGAGGAGGAGGAGGAGGAGGAGGAGGCGGAGGAGGAGTAGGAGGAGGAGGAGGAGAAGGAGGCGGAGGACGGGTCGCCCGAGCCCCTCGGAGAAGCCCTCCAGATGGGCACCGATCGGTGCAACGATACCGACGATGGCCGGAGTGCCCGCCCCTGACGCGCGGCGCGGCGCCCACGCCTCGGGGATGGACAGACCCCCCTTTCGTAACACGTGGTTTCGTGAAAACGACCCGAGGCCCAAACCCGGCGGGCGCAGGCCTGGAAAAGAACGGCCACGGCGCCGCCTCGAGAACCGAAAGTGCACAATTCACTAATCGACGTGTCACTGTCGGGGGTTCTTTGGAGGCCTGGAAATGGGCACCAACACCCAAACAGGGGGTTGCCTCCACAGGGGGAAGTTGATCCTAGATTTCGGTGGTGGTGGTAATTAATATTTCGGCCACCTTGGAAGCCAGCATATTACCACCATCACCGAACTTAAGATCTCCTTCCCTCGGTGGAGGCGTACCGCCGATCTTGGTGTTGGTGTCAATCTCTGGGCCTGCGATCGACGTGCCTCTGTCGGGGGTTCTGTCCACCCCCCGCACGCCCCGCGGCCCCGGCGCGCCCACCGCCCCGCCCGCTGCGCCAGGCGGAGGCCCAGGCCGCCGCCAACGAGCGCCGGGGCTGCAGGCAGGCGGCTCCTCCGGCAGGCAGGGCGCCCGGGCGGCGCCGCGCCCGGGGCGCAGGCCGGCAGCTCCGGCAGTTGCAAAATTTGTTTCCCCCGTTTTTGTCTGCGTTTTAGGCGACAGTGGGCAGTCGCCTGCTCCTCCTCCTCCTCCTCCTCCTCCTCCTCCTCCTCCTCCTCCTCCTTCTCCTCCTCCTCCTCCCCACCTCCTCCCCCTCCTCCTCCTCCTCCTCTCCTCCTCCCCTCCTCTTCCTCCTCCTCCTCCTCCTCCTCCACCTCCTCCTCCTCCTCCCTCCTCCTCCTCCCTCCTCCTCCCCTCCTCCTCCCTCCCTCCCTCTCCTCCTCTCTCCTCCCCTCCTCCTCCTCCTCCTCCTCCTCTCCTCCTCCCCTCCTCCTCCTCCTCTCCTCCTCCCTCCTCCTCCTCCTCCTCCTCCTCCTCCTCCTGCCTCCTCCTCCTCTCCTCCTCCTCCTCTCCTCCTCCTCGAGGGGGGGGGGGCGTGAGCTGCCCCTCTGCGCTCCCTCCTGGGGCCGTCCTGGGGGGGCTCTTAAGGGGCCGTCGTCGCGGCCTCCGGGGGCCGTCGTGGCGCCCCCCTCCGGGGCAAGCTGGGCAGGCTCCCGAGGCCTCTTGGAGCGCGCTTCTTTCTCCTTTCGGCGACAGTTTGCACTGTAGGGGGAGGGGGGGAGGAGGGGCCAGCGGGGCTCCTGGAGGCCTCTTGGAGCGCGTTTCTTTTCTTTTCGGCGACAGTTTGCACTGTAGGGGGAGGGGGGGAGGAGGGGCCAGCGGGGGGGTATGATGTAACGCCTCCCCCCCGCCGCGTGCCCGATGCCCACGGCGGCAGGTGCCCGGGGCGCCCTGGGGGGGGGAGGGGCGTTGCGTTTAAGGGGGGGGAGGGGGCCCATATAGTGCACATCGCTATTATATTCCAAGCAAGAAAGAAACACGCTCCAATCAGTGCTTGCACTGAAGGGATCCGGGTACAGGGAGAACCCTCCAAAACATCGTCCCCAGACCCCCGTGGGAGAACCCTCCCCCGTGGGAGAACCCTCCCCCGTGGGAGCCATTTCAGACCTCCCCCGTGGGAGAACCCTCCAAAACATCGTCCCCAGACCCCCCAGGCCCTCCAAGATAGCCTGGAAGAGACCCCCCCCCCGAAATGAGACCCCCCTCCTTTTATTACGAAATCTGGAGTAATCGACGCGTCTCTGTCGGGGGTTCTGTCCGCCCCCCGCACGCCCCGCGGCCCCGGCGCGCCCACCGCCCCGCCCGCCGCGCCAGGCGGAGGCCCAGGCCGCCGCCGACGAGCGCCAGGGCTGCAGGCAGGCGGCTCCTCCGGCAGGCAGGGCGCCCGGGCGGCGCCGCGCCCGGGGCGCAGGCCGGCCGCTCCGGCAGTTGCAAAAAATGTTCCCCCTCCTCCTCCTCCTCCTCCTCCTCCTCCTCCTCCTCCCCTCCTCCTCCTCCTCCTCCTCCTCCTCCTCCTCCTCCTCCTCCTCCTCCTCCTCCTCCTCCTCCTCCTCCCCCCAGTGAAGCGTGTTTTTTTTTCTGCACTTTCGGCGACAGTGGGCATTCGCCCCCCGAGGCCCCCAAGAGGCCCCCAGGAGGCCCCTATAGGAGGCCCCAGAGAGGCCCCCAAGAGAGGCTCCAAGAAGAGGCCTCTCGAGGGCCGGCGGAATGAGCGAAGCGATCAAATAAAGCGTGTTTTTTTTCTCTGCATTTTCGGCGGCAGTGGGCATTCGCCCCACGAGGCCCCCAAGAGGCCCCCAGGAGGCCCCTAGGAGGCCCCAAAGAGGCCCCCAAGAGGCTCCAAAGAGGCCTCTCGAGGGCCGGCGGAATGAGCGAAGCGATCAAATAAAGCGTGTTTTTTCTGCATTTTCGGCGACAGTGGGCATTCGCCAGGGGGAGGGGGGGGGGCGTGAGCTGCCCCTCTGCGCGCCCTCCTGGGGCCGTCCTGGGGGGGGGGGGGCTCTTAAGGGGCCGTCGTCGCGGCCTCTGGGGGCCGTCGTGGCGCCCCCCTCCGGGGCAAGCTGGGCAGGCTCCCGGAGGCCTCTTGGAGCGCGCTTCTTTCTCCTTTCGGCGACAGTTTGCACTGTAGGGGGAGGGGGGGAGGAGGGGCCAGCGGGGCTCCTGGAGGCCTCTTGGAGCGCGTTTCTTTTCTTTTCGGCGACAGTTTGCACTGTAGGGGGAGGGGGGGAGGAGGGGCCAGCGGGGGGGTATGATGTAACGCCTCCCCCCCGCCGCGTGCCCGATGCCCACGGCGGCAGGTGCCCGGGGCGCCCTGGGGGGGGGGGAGGGGCGTTGCGTTTAAGGGGGGGAGGGGGCCCATATAGTGCACATCGCTATTATGTTCCAAGCAAGAAAGAAACACGCTCCAATCAGTGCTTGCACTGAAGGGGTCCTAGCGGACATGGAAAGATGTGGCGAAAGTGTCCCGTCGATCATTGGTGGCCGGTTGGGTTCCCGGGTTCCCGGTTCCGGGCTCCCGGGTTCCTGGTCATTGGCTCCGGGCGGATTTGGGTTCTGGGTTCCTGGGTTCCCCGGTTCCCGCTCGATTTCCTTATCGATCTCTTTATCGATCCGATTTCAAACCATCCACTAATTCGAGTTTTTCTCTTGTGTAATTTCACACCAGGCGTTTTCGCTCGCTTGTTGACGCCCTACCAGACCACCCCAACCGAACCCGAAGACCCAGATGTCGGGTTCGGGGGGGTTACGGGTTTCAGCTGTGCTTCTTCAGTATTCCCCAACGCCCCCCCCCACACTGGAAAAATAGAGACCAAATTTGGGTTTTCGGATTGGGTTGGGGTGGTCTGGTGGGTGGTGATTTTCGGGCCCCGGGCCCTCACAAATCGATCCGGCTCGAGGAATGCCGCAGAAGGGCGGGGTTTAGGGTTTCTAGTCGCGATGTGTTCGCGATGATGTCGTACTTTTCTGTTCGCAACGTCGGACTGCAGGTGAAGCCGCGGGAGCCGAGGCGCAAGCGGCACGCGCGGGGCACCTGGCACGCAAGCATTCTCCTTGAACTCTGCGGCCTTGAGCCATAGGGAGACAAACGAGGCGTGGTGACCACCAGGATAGGAGACGGAGGAAAGGAAGTCTCATTGGAACCTGGGAGCGGCAAAACCTTTGTTGATCACATCCTGGACACCCTGCGCAGTCCTCCTCCGCCTCACCCCTTCTCCTCCCCATGCGCTCACGCACCACCATGCCTCATCCCACTACATCATCACTCATCATCATCCAGCCACCCTTTGAGTCACTCACGTTATTCCATCATTTATTCATCATCCTGCCATGATTCCATCATAATCGCTCAACATCAACATCGTCGTCGTCAGCATCACCCACACACACACCACCATCGTCATCACTATCACCATCCCATCGTGATCATCGACCAAGAAGAACCTCCTGTTTGACTGAATCGCGACACGCTCTCGAGCTGGAACCCCCTTTTCCGATGGGACCTCATGCTGGGAATTCGAACGAGTTATCGGAATCCTGTAACTGCCGTCGCTGGTTGGGTTCCCCTGGCCAGAATTCTGACGAAATCTCAGGCGGGAGCTTCGTCTGTGAGTGACTTGCGAGGCAGTGCCACGCGAAAACCATTTCCATATGGGGACCGCACCTCATGTTGGTAATCCGAGCGTGCCATCGGAAGCATGTAGCCGTCGTCATTTCGCGGACCCCCAGATCTGAATATGAAGGAAGTATCACGCGGGGTTTCGTCTGTGAATGAATTGCGAAAAAATCTCAAGCGGGAGTCGCCTCCCCATGGGTCCGCGCTTCACGTTGGTAATGCGAGCGGGTCATCGGAACCATCTAACTGTCGTTACTTTTTTCGGCTCCTCTGGACTGACCACATGGAGGAAGTCTCACGCGGGGGCTTCGTGTGCGCGTGGACAACGAGGAGGTTTCAGGCGGGATCTCCCTACCTATGGGGCCCGCAGGCCACGTTGATCACGAGGCGTTCCTCAGGCGTCTGTGAGCGAGTTGCAAGGAAGTCTCAGGCGGGACCCCCCATCCCTAGTCACAAATCGCTCGAAAAGTTCGACAAGAGAGCGGTGGACTCCAAGGCTGAGGCGCAGCAGCTCGCGGCAGAGCTGAAATTCGTGTTGCCTCCCGCCTAAGCGCGGCCGCGACTAATTCGCTACTTGCGGGGTTGTCCCCCTGGATTGCTCTTGCGTTCCAGCGGCTCGCGGGGTTGTCCCAACGGCCGTTGCCCCGACGGCTTCGCGATTGTGCCATCGGGCGATGCGCCCGAGCCAGGCGCGGCGGCGAAGGCGCCGAGGAACATCGGCATGCGCCCCCCTGCAAGGGGCCCCCTGCCAGGAGGAAGGAAAGGTGCATGAGGAGAGCAGGCGGGATGGAGATGAGGGGTGGGGGAAGGAGGAGGAGGAGGTGGAGGAGGAGGAGGAAAAGGACGAAGAGGGAGAGGAGAAATTGAACGAGGGCGAACAGGAGGAGGATATCTAAGCCGAGGAAGACAAGGACGATGAGGCGGAGGCGCAGCAAAGGGCGAAACGGGGGGCTTCGGCCAAGGCGAGGAGGAAAAGCGAAGGGCACTCTAAATATATTCTCATGCGGGGTCCTAGGAATAATTTCAACCGTTTCTGAACATCTGATCTCGACTCTGGAACGGAAAAAAAAAAAAAAAAAAAAAAAAAAAAAAAAAAAAAAAAAAAAAAAAAAAAAAAAAAAAAAACGGAGGGGCAACTGCGCCAGGACAGGAGCCGGGAACACAGATGCGACGGAACCAACGAAGAGGCGACGGAACCAGAAAACGCGCTGGCAAAACTGATTGGAAACGGAAGACCCCCTGTCGTCTGCAGGAGCTACTAATATGGGGAGGTAAGAGATGATTGGGGCGCTCTCAAAACGGCCGGTGGCACTCAGACAGAGAAGAGCCCGAGGGGCCGTAGGCGCTAGCCACCAACCCTGCCCAGTCGACTGGTCAAAAGGAAGGATGGCCCAAGCTTGGACATTCGGGGATGCGCAAGTCGGGTCGATGCTACGACTGGGGAAACAGTCATTGCTGGCTTAACCATCCTGGACGCAAGATGAACGCATCCCTGAAACTTGAGATTTACAAACCCATGACTTCCTCATGCGACGCAACTCCCTTGCAATTCGCAATTTACCCGCGCCGTGAAACGACTCAACCTGACACGCCCCGGCCCATCACCACCTGGGAGTTTCCTGGAAATCGCCAGTTACGGGAGATGCGAAAGACCCCCCTGCAAGTCACGAGTTCCAGGGAGCTCGCGAGACCCATGCTTCGCAACAGTGCGAACTCGCGCGACCCCCCCGCGCCGTCCCCCACCCCGCCCAGGAGTTCCGTGTAGTTCGCTAGTTCCGGCCACCTTGCACGTTCCACCCCGCTCGGGAGTCTCCTGCAAGCCGCGAGTGACAGGAGACTCATGCGCCCCCTGCAGCCCGCGCACTGCGCGGAACTTGCGCGCGACCCGCAACTCGCGACGAAGCGACGTCGCGCACCCCCCCCGCCCTGCCCCCCGCCGCGCCCGACAGCGACCTACAATTCGAGAGTTACTTCAAACTCGGAAAGCAAATCGCGACGAGGCGAATGGCGCACCCATGGAGAAGGCGGCCACGGCAGGCGCACGTACCAGGTGGAGGAGGACGGGGGGCACCAGCACGAAAAGGACGAGGACGACTAGACAAGAAAGAGAAGGGGCACAATCAGCGGGAGCGGGCGGACGCGGCGCGAGGAGGAGGAAGGGGGGTCGCGACGAGAGGGCGGATGGGGCAGCGGAGCTGCGGGGAAGAAGGGTGATTTTGAGCGCGATCCGCGCGCCGGGTGCGGCGGTCGGAAATCGCGGGCGCATGTGGTAGAGCGCCCTCAGCTGCATCTGCGCTCTGCGGCATGAAGCCCGGCCTCCGGCGGGCACCCGGCCTTCGGCGGTCTCGGGCGCGGACCTGATCTCAGATCGCTGGGGCGCCGCGTGGAAACGAAAATGGTCTTGCCGCGCCTGCTGCCAGTTCTGCTCGCGGACGCGCTGCTCGCGCTGCGGCACCTGGGCCCACGGCGCGCGCGCGACCAAGTCGCCCCGCGCGTTCCTCGCCACGAGGGGCCCCAGACGCACCCCCCGAGCACGTAGTCCAAGCGCGACGGGAACCGGCGCGGGTCGCAGCCTTGCAGCGACCGCCGGCCCGCGCGGCGCTGGCCGAGCATGAGGGCCACCACGCCCACCGGCACGACGCGCGCCCGCGGCGCCTCTGAGCCCTGCGGGGGCCCGACCTCGACGGCCGCTGCCATCCTCTATTGCGCGGCCCCTGGGCTGGACCCAACTGGCGCCAGGAGGTCGGGGCCCTCGTCTTCCTCGGCTGACTAGACAGACGTGATCGTTTCTGCCGTGATGTCGCCACGCTTGATCTTCGTCTGCATGGCCTCGATGTAAGATCACGCAGCCACCTGGCCCTCCTCGGCGAGCGTCGTCTCGACAGCCAGCTCCATCGCCTGGCGGCCTGCAGCGTGGACGTCGCAGTCGGCCTCCATCTTCCAGCGCTGCTCGACCCTCGCGCGCGCTGCGTGCCGCGCGCGCGCCAGCGGGGCGCCCCGCGCGCGCCGCCCCGGCGCGGTCGACGCGTCGACGTCGAGCGGGTACTGACGAAGCCCCTGACGTCCTGGTCTGGTTTCACGAGAGCGGAGAGTTCGCCCGGGCCTGTCGCGCCACCGAAGTGCAGATGCGCCCGCGCGCCCAACGGCGCGCCCTCCCCCGCGGAGAGGGCGCCCGGGCTGAGCTCGGCCCTGCGCGCGAGCTTGCCTGCTCATCCTCCGCGAGGGCCCACAGCAGGACAGCGTCGAGCGGCCGCTCGATCGCGGGTCGCGCCGGCGACGCCGAGAACGCGGGCCCGCGATGCCCGCCGCCTGGACCACTTCGGGCCCCGGGGGGGCAGCCCGCAAGGCCTGTCGCGGTGGCCCGCCGGAGACGAGGCGCAGCCTCAGCCATGACCACGCGAGGGTGGCGCCGAAATCGGTTGTGCAAGAACGGTTCCAGGTCGCGCGACGGCCCAGCAAGCCCCGCATGGCACGCGAGGACGCGCTGCGCGGCCCCGAAGCCCAACCCGCTCCCCACGGGGTCCACCCCAGCAAGAGCCCCCCATCCCCCCCCGTTCAGGACCTCCCCCCTGCCCGCGACGGAACGGAGGGGAGATCCACGGAAGGGGCGGGCGCCTTCGCCGCGGCGCGGCGCCCGCCGGGGGCGGGGGTTCGGGGCCACCCCCAAGGCGCGCCAACGAGGGCCCAGACGGAATCCCCCTGCGAGGGCGGCCGTCGCCCACCCGACCCCCAGGAGCCGCGCCCCCCTGGACTGGGCGGCGCTGCGCCCCCAGAGCACCGAAGGCCGGAGATTGGATTCTCAATCGGGCGCGGCCAAGCCCAGCGCAGGCCGCGGGCGGCAGTCTGAACCAATCGCGCCCCAGGCCGCGCGACGGCCAGCTCAGCTTTCCCGCCCGCGCGCGGGCGGGGCCCCCGCCCCAGAGGGTCGCGTGGAGCCCCGCTCGTCGGACCCACCGGAGCTCGCGGAGATCGCCGAGCTCTCCGAGCCCTCGCCCCCGATCTCGAAGGCTGCCGCCGTCACCTGACTCGCGACGCGGCACCAACGCCTGCGGCAGACCGCGCCATGCTCTGCCGGATCCGGGATTTCGTTGAAAAAAAACCGCGCCCAGCGTCGACCTGCAGTGGCCCGGAAGCCCGGCCGCGGCCGCCAATCTCGCGGAGTGGACACCGAAGTACTTGCCAGCCCCCGCCCCCGAACTGGGCCTGGACGTTCTCCCAGTCGCCGCCGTCGCGGTTGAGCTTCGCCCCCGGCTCCTCGCCTCCGCGGCGCTGTCGCGGCCGCCCTCCGCCTCCTGCTGGTCCTGCGAGAACGAAGCGATCTCCGTCGGCGGGGCGGCCGCCTCCCCCTCGCCTTCGACGGCGGCCTCCGGCGTCGACATCTCCTTCGCCGGCGACGGCACTGGCGACGGTTCCCCCGGGCGCCGCGGGCACGCATCCGGCGCTGCGGCATGGGGCCCTCGCAAGTCTTGGCGGCCGCGCCCGTCGCCCCGCACTCAGCGAGGTTCTTCCTCAACGCGAGCCAACGCGAGCCAATTCGCCAAGTCCAGGATGGCCGTCGCCCAGCCCCGCGGAAGCCTTGCCTACCCGAGCGCAGCGCCACTGCGAACTGCCGCCGGAGCCTGAAGACGACGGCGCGGCACATCCCGGCGTAGGTGTCCGCGCCCGCCGGCGACCATCGGACCGGGTAGTCGAGCTCGCTCCTCGGAGCCCCCATCGCCGCCAGGGCCCATGGGATCGCCACTCGCTCCGAGCGCGCCGCCCAGAAGCCCGCGACGTCCTCGAGGAGGAAGGGCTTCGCAATCTCGGCCTCCAAGGCCGGCTCCGGCATCCTCCAAAACACCTTCTGGCCAGACGCCGCCGCTTCGGCGCGTCCGGCGGGCTGGCGGACCACCTCCGGGCAGGCGTCGTCGGGTCGCGGCAAGAAGTGGCCCCTCTCGAAGTTCGCGATTTCCTGCCACAGGCGGAAGCGCGTCTCTATCCACGACGGGCCCCGCATGTTGAGACTCGCGGGATACCGCCAGCGGCAGCTCAGGCATCTTTCGACTACGCGCAAGAGTGACCCTAGGTCAGAGTGACCTGCGGTGCGCAGCTTGCCGCGGGGGGGCCAAAAACGAACGCGCGAAACTCAACTACCGCATCGCGTTCGGCGATCGGGGGGCCCAATTGGGCCCGCGCCAAAGGTCACTCCGGCGAGAGGTCACCCTTACTCGAAGTCGGACCTTGCGCCCTGCACCGCTGGCTTTCGCACGCACCGGCGCGGCCGCCGCATCGCCGCCCACCATGGCGACGCGTCGAAGTGGGTTGTCGTCGCAGCGCAGCACCTCCCAGACCTTGACGACGCGGAGCCGAGACCCCCCGCGCATGCACTTCGCGATGCCCTCGTCCGCGACCAGCTGCTCCACGGCCACGACGGACGCGCTGGCGAATCGGGCCGCGCTCATCGCCGGACCTTTGCCAGCGCCGAATAGCCCCCCCGCCTTCGCGACGCTTGTTGGACCTCCAGCTGAGCGGAGAGCCTAGCTCGAGGATCGAAGCCCACCGCGCGCTCGGTCCAGGCCGGGGCGCGGAAAGGCCTGGCGGGGCATCGTCGGCCCACAGGGCTCGGCAGCGCTGGCGCGCACGCAATCGACGAGGTGCACGACCGTCTTCGGCAACGGGATGCTGCGAGCGCGCAGGAGCGATCGGCGCAGCGTCTCGCCCGCGCGCGCGCACGACCTCACTGTGTCGAGACGCGCGCGGCCCGCGATGCCACCTGGCGCCCGCCCTGAGCCCATTCAGGACCGCGCCGCCCCCAGCGAGGGACGCCTCCATTCCGCGGGGCACCCGGAACAGGCACGGCCTCCAGCGCGCCCACTCTCGGGCCTCCACCTCGCCGCGGCTCTCCTCGGCGGCGGCGCGACACTTCCGCGCGCAGCGGGTTCCCGCCAGCGCGCGGGCCCTCGACGGCGGCGCGGCCTCGCGCCACTGCAGCTCGCGCACGGCTAAGGGGCTCGCCGCCAAGGCGTCCTCCGGCATGGCCTGTCCGTAGCGGCCGCGGACCTGCCGCAGCAGCTTCTGCAGCGGTTCCTCGGCCACCGCCTGGTCGACGAACTCCTTCAAATGGAGCCCGCGCCTCCTCCGCGATGAGGTCCGCGGCCACCGCCACCGCCTGTCCGAGCGCCCCCTCAAACCCGAGTTCGCTCGCCTGCAGCACCAAGCGTGAGCCGAGGAGGCCACAACCACGCAGCACCAGGCTGACCCGCCGCCGCACGGCGTCGAGGGCGCACGGCCCAAGGGCCAGCATCTGCGCGACAGATTTACGCGTTGCTGCACGGGGGTGGAGACGGTTCGCTGAAGCCCTGCCCCCAACGCTCCAGACCCCCCGACCCCCGCGTCGTGGCGAAACCGGATTCCTGACGCCCTGTCCTAACTCTGGGGGGCGGGGGTTCGCAACCGCAGCGGCGCAAACCCTACTACAACCGCTGGGGATTCTGCGCAGAGCACGCACGCATGTGCGCACAGGGACAAGCGGCCTTTGCTTTGAACGCCATAACGGTGGCGCGGACCAGGTCCTCCATGGACAAGGTATGGGGATGGTATGGGTCTAATAAGAACTGCACAAGGGTGGAATGTGACGGAATACCCTATGTGCTTGGCATGTTTGACCCAAAGAAAAATCTTACGTGATCTGACAGGACCTGTATGCAGGGTGTATGTGACCTCATAAGCTCTGCAAACAAAAAGGGGCAATTTGAGGCTGGCATGTGACCTGGACAGAGCAGCTCGGGACTGCATGTGACCGAGCAGAGACTGCATCGGAAGACTATATAGGGATGGCGTGAGAACTCATAGAAACTGGCAGATAACTGTACGTGACCCCATACGGCTGTGTAAATCAGAGCGTGAATTACCTCCCCCGCTTTCGCTCCCAGGCAAAACCAAGCCATACCACGCGTCTCCTCGTCAAGCGTCCTGACCAGTACAGGTCGCAATTTGGCATTGTTTGGTATCTCTTGGAAGCGAGTGTGGTCAAAAGCGAGGTCGGTTTGTTTTCCCCCGAGTAAGAGCTCCCAAGAGCACCCAGCCAGCCGGGGGTCCCCCGGGCGCCTGCTGGTGCCTTGCGTGGTCGCCCTTCCTGCTCGGCCCTCGGCGGGCCCGCTTGGCCCGCCCTTGCTGGCGCGCCCTCGCTGGCATCCAGAAGCGTTCGCGGGCCCCACCCAGGGTCGTCCGTTGCCTGCGAGGCCCGTCGTCGTTCGAGGTCGCGGAAAGCAGCTGCGGGGATCAAAGGCTCTAGCTCAACCCAACAAACGTTCTACATCCTGTGCTTGTGGGGTTCGTGAGGGGCTCTCGGGTGCCTGGGCCCGACCGGGCCCAGGCCGACGGCGGGGCCGAGATGCGCAAGCTGCACCGCTGGCCCCGACGGGAGGGCCCTCCTTCGGCCAGGAGGTCCGCACTTGTAGAGATTGCACGTGGCCCAAAGGGAACTGGTTATAAGGTTTGTCCGTGTCCCAGAAAAGAATTGCAAAAACGTGTTATTTGGGACCGACTCTAGATTTCACAATGGTTGCACGCAGCCGAAGAGGGCCTGCGTACAGATGGTACGTGACACCCTCAGATATGCAGAGTTGCTCTTATGAGAATGATGAAGGACCTCATGGGGACTGCATGAGGATCGCACGTGGCGTAATAGGAAGCGCATCGGGATTGCATGTGACCTTCTGGGAACTGTATACGGATTCGGCGTGCTTCTGGGCACTGTGACAAGATCCGCCACCGTGTCACCTGGCATGTTGAGGCGTGGTACGCAGAATGCCCAGTGTCCCCTCACATCTGCATTGTAATCAGACCCCCCAAACTCGCGGACCGCTGCGCGCACGCGCCCCGCCCCTTCCAGGGGCCA
>CAUYUJ010014495.1:111158-191158 GCA_963575745.1 Prorocentrum cordatum
AACGCTAAGCTAGAGCTAAGCTACAGCTAGGCTAGAGCTAAGCTGAAGCTAAGCTAAAGCTAAGCTGAAGCTAACCTAGAGCTAAGCTAAAGCTAAGCTGAAACTAAGCTGACGCTAAGCTAGAGCTAAGCTAAAGCTAAGCTGAAGCTAAATTGAAGCTAAGCTAAAGCTAAGCTAAAGCTAAGATAAAGCTAAACATAAGCTAAAGCTAAGCTAGAGTTAAGCTAAAGCTAAGCTAGAGCTAAGCTAAAGCTAAAGCTAAGCTAGAGCTAAGCTAAAGCTAGACTA
Organism: Prorocentrum cordatum; assembly: GCA_963575745.1. Lineage (NCBI taxonomy): Eukaryota > Dinophyceae > Prorocentrales > Prorocentraceae > Prorocentrum > Prorocentrum cordatum. The sequence goes on from CAUYUJ010014495.1 coordinate 111,447, forward strand.
AAGCTAAGCTGAAGCTAAGCTAGAGCTAAGCTAGAACTAAGTTAGAGCTAAGCTGAAGCTAAGCTAAGCTAAAGCTAAGCTAAAACTAAGCTAAAGCTAAGCTAAAGCTAAGCTGAAGCTAAGCTAAGCTGGGTGAACCCAGGGGGCGCGACTGGGGGAACCGCGGGGCGGGGACTGGGGGAACCGCCCGGGGCGCTTTCCACTGCCCGGCCCCTTTAAGCTAAGAGAGTAAGAACCCTCTAGGCAGAGCCTAGGTAGGGAAAAAGGATGCTCGCCAGCGCAGGGAGCAACGCAGACGCTGGCACCCCTTCGCTCCTGCCCCCCTTCTTCACCTCCCCGTTCGGAGGCACACGTGCGCGGGGGCGACTGGGAACAACCCTCCGCACATGGCCTAAAACCCGCGGCCCAGCTGGGCTGTCCGCCTGGCAGGGAGACAGCTCTTGATCGCGACGACGCGGCGCCGCCAAGTAGGGCGCAATGCGCGGTATCCTCCTCCTCCTCCTCCTCCTCCTCCTCCTCCTCCTCCTCCTCCAACTCCGAGTCCCCCCCATCTCTCTCATCCCGAGCCGCTAACACAGTGCAACTATCTGCCGCGCGTTCACTGGGCAGCCAGCCTTCGGGCGATGAAGGGGTGGAGTTCGGAGTTGGTAATGCGGCGCATCCGGCTCGCGGTCCGCCTCCTGACCTTCTCCTCGTAGCCCTGCAGCGCCGATGCCCTGACCTCGAGCACGGTCGCGATGGGAGCAACTCCGGTTAGCCGCGACCCGTCCCACCGGATAAAGAACTCGCGGGCGTCCCTTGGGGTGGCGAAGTTCACGAGCGCATGCCCCTTAGTGGTTCTAGAGTCGAAGTCAGTCGGCTGGTAGACACAGTCGTAGACGTTCGCGAAGCTGGTCTGGTCGATGAGGTCCAGCAGGTCACTCTGCGTCACAACCATCGGAGTGTTTTTGATCATGGGCGAGGTAATGGCTGGAGCTACTGGGGTGACGGTCGGGGCCTCCTCGGTCGGCGCTGGCACTCTGCCCGCGAGCGCACGCCAAGAAAGCTCCCGGTTCACCAGGTCGGCCTCCTGCTCGCTGATTCTCCACCTGATCTCCTGGGCCTGCTGCTGGAGACCTGCCCCCGCTCCAGGAGCGAGGCCCCCTGCTCTTCCAGCGCCCTGGCGGCCGCGAGCGTGACTCCCGCCCCCCGCTGGCCGACGGCCCGCCCGCGCCGCGCCCTCGGCTGGCTGACTGCCTCGCCCTCCGCTGGCTGACTGCCTCCGCCCTCCGCTGGCTGACTGCATCGCCCGCGCCGCGCGGCCCAGCTCCGATCTCTGCGTGGGCGGGCCCTGCCAGACGCGACCAATCGCCTGGGGGGGCCCACGGCGACCCCCGCCTCGGCGGCGCAGCGCAGCGGCGTGCTGGGCGGCCCGGTCGGCGCGCGGGCTGGCGCCGCCCCCATGACGCCGTGGAGCAGCGAAGCGCCTCTGGGCTGAGATGGCAGCCGCACCTCGGCAGCCGACTGGGCGCCTGGCCGGTGCCAGCGCGTAGTCCACACAGGCCGAATATAAGCCGCCATCGTTGCAAGTGGCTTTGCGCATGCTTCGCTGGATCGACTGAGATGAAACATACCTCGTTGATGGGTCCATTGTGTATAGGAAAAGACTGAAGTCGTAGGCAAGAGGTCAGCACTGTCAGCCCGATGAAAACGTCGAACCAGAAGGAACTTGACCTAAAGCCGCCTGAGCCAGAAAGCATCCCTTCGCCCCGTCCACTTCTGCACGCCTCCATTTCACATAGCCGGATGCATGGGTCCTTCGCCCAAAAACTTGGGGGCGACCCCAAAACCGCATGCTGCAGAAGAAACCCCGCCCGGCAAAACCGCATCGGCGCAACAACTTGCACCATCGCAGGCCCTTGAAGTGAAACAGCAAGGTGGGTCCACTCTGCTCTGCACAAGAAAAATATGCTCGCGCCGCGCATGCGCCCTGAGCGATGTAAGGAGGTCATGGGTTCGACTAGGAACTGCATGGGGATGGCTTGGGAGTGGTATGGGGAGTGCATGGGACCGAGTAGGACATGTATGAAGTGGTTTAGGGACTCCGTGGGAATGGTATGCTACGCAATAAAAACTTTGTGAAAAAAACTATGTGGCCAAATGGAAACCGAGTGCGCATTGTATATTACCTTACGGAACTTGTACAAGGAATATATGGGACAGGTATGTCACCTAACTGAGGAAAAAATACGGGAACCGTGTGCGACCAACTAAAACCTGTTTCGTGATCACATGGGAACTGCTCGTGACAGAAATGGGAGCTGTAAAATGACAAAATCAAACCTGCTAGGAATCGTATGTGACCCCACTCGAACTGTACAGGGACCGTGCGTGACCTAAACACTTGCCTACAACAGTGTACATGACCGAATGTGAACTCCATGGGGGTGCAACCTGACAAGATCGATACGTTAAATGATGTCAGGGGGGATTCATACGGGGCCCAATGTGGATAATGTGGGACCTGGTCGATCTGTATGAGGATAACAAGAAACGGTGTCTGGGAACTACCAGGAACTGTCTGGGGATGGTGTGTGGATTGCACAAGGCATGTTCAGGATGGCGCGCTGGATCGCACAAGGCGTACAATCGTGCGGAACCTTGAAAACCCTGCGGTATCCTGAGGCACGCTGGGGAGTCTTCGAATCCTGCTGGATCCAGAAAAACTTGAAGAACCCTCAAGAATCCTGAGCAAACCTGCGGGGTCATCAGAAGTCCTCATGGGCCGCTCGAATCCTGAAGAGTCCTGCGCATTCTGGGAAATTCTGAAGAACCCCGAGGAACCTTGAAGAATCCAGAAGAATCTGACGGGGTCCAAGGGAACTGTGCGGAATCCGGAAGAAACCGACGGAATCCTGAGGCACCGAGGAGAATGCCGCGGGACCCCGGCTGATGGGAACAGTCCTGGGATCCGGGCGGATTGGACCGCTGACGGCCCGCAGGAAACCAAAGGATTCCAGAAGAATCCCCAGGAACCGTGATTGATTCCTAGCTCAGGGCCCCTGCCCCTTCCAGGAACTTGACGCCCCCCCTCGGAAGGGAGAGGAGACCCGGGAGGTGAGGAGGCGGATCCCGGGGCACCCTTGGGACACTACGAGCGCGGAGGCGCAAACTTTCGCAGGCCTCCCCCTCGGGCCAGGTGCCCCAAATTTGCCCGAACCCCGCCGGGAGGGCCGCCCGCCGCAGGCAGGCCGCAGGGCAAGCGGGGGCCGCCTGAGCTGAGGGGGGGGGGGGGGGCCACCGCACCTCATTCCTTCTCTACGTTCATGAAGGCACAACCGCGCCCGCCCGCGCCGCCCGCGCGCGTGCGCGAGGGCAGCGAGAGCGCGGCACCGAGCTCGCCGATCCGCGTCAGCACGAGCCCGACCGCGCAGGGCAAGGAATGTCCAGGCGCACGCGGGCCCTGGGAACGGCTTCTCCAAGACGAAGACTATTGCCGAGAAAAGCCCAGGCTCCCCAAGCCCAACGCCATCTCGCCCACGTGGACGGTGCCGCCCCCGACCGGCTCCAGGCGCCAGGCTGCAACCCATGCCGCCCTCGCCACCAAGACCCAGGGTGCAGGTGCAGTCGCAGCGGATGCCACTCCAATCCACTTTGAAGCCGCCCCGCGTCTTGCCCTTCTTCACCGAGAGGCCGAAGACGCCGAGGAGGACGACCATGCAGAAGGCGGCTACAATCTCTCGCGACGCCCCGAGACGATCGCCCCCAGGTCGTCGGCGCAGGTTCCCTTGGAGAGCTAGGGGGGCTTCAGATACGAAGCCAGCATGCAGGGCTATGTCAGTTCCTACCCAGGGCCCCCGGGCGATTCCCGCAACGAGTTGACTGAGCTCGCAGCGAGTTCCGGCAAGCGTTTTCCGACTCGTTCCCGACGCGCGTGCCCGAAGCCTTCCCGCAGCGCTGCCGGAGCACCTTGGAAGCTCCTGCGAAGAGCCTCTCTGAAGCTTGCAAGCTCCCCACGCATGCCTTCTAGCGTCCTGGCATGCGTCTCCCACGAACATATTCCCAAGATTGCAAACTCCCCAGGCATGCTTCCCAGCGTCCTTGCAAGCGTCTCCCACAAGCGTTTTAAGCGCTTCGGACGGCGTCGCTATCCCGGTTTTGGATTGCACAAGCGAGCTGCCCCACGGGCCAGACACTGGCCAACAAGCAGAAGATCGCCCGCAACACGGCGCCGAACAGACTGGCCCACCACTCCGACGCGCTGGAGATGCCGAAGGTGCCGACGAAGTCGCCGTAGATTTTGAATTCGAAGTCACAGGACAGCATGTCCAACTCGTCATCGCGGATCGCAATGAGCCGACGCACGCCCATGATGTCGGCGACGAGCGAGAAGATGACTTCGCGCCGGCCGCTGCAGTCGGAGGTCGGGAGGTGAGGACCCAAGTGGAAAGGAAGGCCCCCCAAGAGGACATCGGCTTCGGTTTCGGATTCGCGTCGCGCACGCGGCCGGGGCGAAGCTGATTGGGCGGGCGAAGGGAATGACACCGCTGTGCTAAACCGGGTCAAGACAGAAGACGGCCTCTCTGGTGGGCCGGCGTGATTGGGGGTGCCCCGCCGTGGCGCCCCGCCGCGGTGTCCCGTCGGTGCCCGCGGGCTGCGGCCAGCGGCGTCCCGCCGCGGTGCCCCATCGGCGTGCCGTCGGTGTCCCGTGGGCGTCCCGTCGATGTCCCGTCGGCGCCCCGTCGGCGGTGTCCCGTCGGTGTCCCGTCGGTCCCCCGCCGGTGCCCCATCGGTCCCCCGTCGGTTCCCCCTCGGCGTCCCGTCGGTGACCCGTCGGCGAACCGCCCGCGCCCCGTCGGCGTTCTGTCCGCGCCCCGCCGTCGGCGTTCAGTCGGCGTTCTGTCGGTGCCCCGCCGGTGTCCCGATTGGTGTCCCGGGTGGTGCCCCGTGGTCGTCCCGATTGGTGTCCTGACGGTGCCCCAGTGGTGTTTCGATGGTGCTCGATGGTGTCTCGACAGTGTCCAGGTGGGGTCCCGATAGGTGCCCCGATTGGTGTTCCGATGGTGTCCTGTTGGTGTCCTGTTGCTGTAACGGTTGGCGTTTCGATTGGCGTCCCGATGGTGCCCCGGCGGTGTCCTGGCGCCCCGATGCGTCCCCGACGGTGCCCCGATGGCGCCCCGATGCCATGGCGGCGCCTCGATGGCGCCCCGATCGCATGGAGGTGGTGGATCGCTTACTTGGGGGGCGATGCCGAAGAGAATCGGAGACGCCCACCGGGTCACCCCCACCTGGCACGGGGCCGATAATGACATCAAAGGAACGAAACCGATAGTCACATCGGTCGAATGAGATTGGAAAACTGGAACCGATTAGCCGCATTCAACAGGGACACCGACCGCTCGGCCACGGGACCGAATGTGATATCGACAGAAGGAGATCGCCAGGACAACTCGCGAGCGCATCGCCAGCATCGCCACGCCACAATCACGATCGCAGTTGTCCTCAATTTGTCCCCACCCAACCTCCGCATCACCCGGAGGGTGGTCGCATGAGTAGCTCAATTTTTCTCCGCGGGCCTCGGCGCCCCCTGGCGGCCCCTTCCACCGCGTCGCAGCGACCTCGCGCGCGCCGCGCCATCGCGCGCGAATCGTTTCTTGCCGCTCGCGCTCGCCCAGACCGCCCACGCCGCCAGTGCGCAGTTCCCGTGGAAACAATATAGCCTAACTTCACCTCGTCCGGGAGGTGTTCTCGGAGCCAGTCGCCGCGGCCCTCCGCGCAGCTGTTGATGGCCGACTCTGGGGCGGCCAAGTTGGCCGCCCCCTTGTCGGGGCGCCACTTCGCGAGCCCCTCGAAGAGCGCTTCCCGCCAGGGCGTCGGGCGCAGGAAGCCCGCTGGGACCCCGGTCTCCAGCTTCTTCATCATGCCTGGTTCGGGGGCCCCTGCTTCGCGCGGGAGCGCGGCCAGCGGGCGGGGGCGGGCGGCCTGCCCCGCTGCGACGAACCCAAAGTCGTTGCCGCGGCCTGCTCGGCCTTCTGATCCAAGCCAGCCCTCGAGGACCCCATCTGGCTTCCTCGTAGACCTTCCCCCTGACGAAAACGGATGGCTCGCTCGGGCAGGCCCAGTCGGGCGCGCCTGCGCCGCCGCGGCGGCGGCAGCGGCCCCAGGCGCTCGCCGTTCGCACGGAACTGCGGGCGCCCGCCGCGGGGCCGCGAGTCGGCGGCCAGCCCTGCAGACCAACCGACGAGGCGCGTCGGCTTCGGACGCGGCGCGCCGAAACTGTCACAGCGGCGGGCCGCGGCACGCGCGCCGTCGAAGTCCAGGAGTCCGCCCACCACTGGCAGCTGCCACGTGCCGGCAGGGCCCCACCCGCGAATGTCGCCCGCCTGGGCGGCGCCGAGGTCATCGGGCTGCTCTGGGAGGCCAGCTGCCTGCCCGCTGCTCGCCAACTGCACTCGTAGCGCTCGAAGGGCGATGTCGGCGAGCATGGTTGGACACCTGGCACTTCAGCCTCTCCCAGCCCTCCAGCCAAGGGAATCCCCGCGGGCGCTGCGCCGACCGCAGCCGGAGCGAGCAACGGCGGTTTGTCCGCGCCGCCCTCGACGAGAGATTGCAGGGCGGCGAGGCCACGAGCACTTCCCACACGCCCGCCGCCAGCCGCCCGAGGCAGTCGCCCTGCGGAGAGCTCGTCGACGCCGCCCGACCTGACCAGGCCCACCTCGCCCAGCGGCACGCGTCACCCGCGTGTCCTTTCGCATGCCGAGCGCGCGCGCAACAAGAAACGCGTGCTATTCCACAACATGTGATCTCATGTTGAAGCCCAGAATGCAAGTGAAACAACTGGTTGTCACCATTGAGTTTCCGGTGTGACACGTGTCACCCGCGCGCTTTTTCGCGCGCCGAGCGCGCGCGCGCGCGCAACAGGGAAACGGTGTTATTCCACAGTACTGATCTCGTGTTGAGGCCCAGAGTACAAGTGAAAGAATTGATTGTCACCATTCAGTTTTCGCGGTGACACGCGCCACCCGCTCGCGCGCTTATATTCCACGTTCAGATGACCGCCTCTTCCGATCAGAGAATAAACATTTACATTCCATTGGGTTTTCGAGTTAACATCGCCCTCATTGTATTCAAACGCAGCCGTGCAGCGAGAGGGCGCTCGTGCACGCTCGCGGGTGACGCGCGTCACCCGCGCTCGCGCGCGTGCTGCATGATGCATGCGTTTATTTATCCCGCATTCAGATGGTCGCCTCTTCCGATCAGAGAATGAAGCTTCACACTGGGTTTTCACCATTGGGCTTTCGAATTAACATCGCCCTCGTTGCATAGAAACTGCATGCACCGCGCCGCCGCGCTAGGAGTTCATATATTCCACATTCAAATGACAGCCCCTTCTGATCTGGGAAAGAAATTGTACATTGGGTTTTCATGATTGGCCTTCTGAGTTACCATCGCCCCATGGGCGGCCAGGGGCGCGCTCCAGCGAGCGGGTGACAATGTGGTCGCCCGTTGGTGGGCCAACCCTCGTGCGCGCAGGCTGCATTGAGTATAGAGTTTCGTATATCTCACATTCAGAAGACCGCCTGTCCTGATCTGAAAAACGAAACTTTACATTTGGTTTTTACTTAACAGCGAAGACTGATAGGTTTCTAGTGGGGTCAAAAGAGAGCAGCAGATGACTCCACAGGGGGGTCCGGGCGGCATCCGGGGAGCTGGGTCCGAACTCGCTCTTCGCAAACAATCACACACTTCGTGCTCTTCGACCTCCCAGAACTCCATTCCCAGGCCACATTCTGAATGCCCGGAGCCAACTGTGACCACTTCGTGCTCTGCGACTTCCCAGAACTCCATTCCCGGGCCACATTTTGAATGCCCGGAGCAAGCTGTAAGCCACTTCGTGCTCTTCGACTTCCCAGAACTCCATTCCCGGGCCACATTTTGAATGCCCGGAGCCAACTGTAGGCCACTTCGTGTTCTTCGTGTTCCCAGAACTCAATTCCCGGGCCACATTTTGAATGCCCGGAGCCAACTGTAGGCCACTTCGTGTTCTTCGTGTTCCCAGAACTCCATTCCCGGGCCACATTTTGAATGCCCAGAGCCAACTGTAGGCCACTTCGTGTTCTTCGTGTTCCCAGAACACCATTCCCAGGCCACATTTTGAATGCGCGGAGCCAACTGTAGGCCACTTCGTGTCCTTCGTGTTCCCAGAACACCACTCCCAGGCTACATTTTGATTGCCCGGAGCCAGCTGTGAGGCTGAGGCTGAGGCAGGCTGAGGCTGAGGCAGGCTGACGCTGAGGCTGAGGCAGGCTGAGGTTGAGGCTGAGGCCGAGGCAGGCTGAGGCTGAGGCTGAGGCAAGCCGAGGCAGGCTGAGGCTGAGGCTGAAGCTGAGGCAGGCTGTGGCTGAGGCTGTGGCTGAGGCTGACCAGCGGCTGAGGCAGGCTGAGGCTGAGGCTGATGCAGGCTGAGGCTGAGGCAGGCTGAGGCTGAGGCTGAGGCAGGCTGAGGCTGAGGCCGAGGCAGGCTGAGGCTGAGGCCGAGGCAAGCCGAGGCAGGCTGAGGCTGAGGCTGAAGCTGAGGCAGGCTGAGGCTGAGGCTGATGCAGGATGAGGCTGAGAGGCTGACGCTGAGGCTGAGGACGGCTGAGGCTGAGGCTGAGGCCGAGGCAGGCTGAGGCTGAGGCTGAGGCAAGCCGAGGCAGGCTGAGGCTGAAGCTGAGGCAGGCTGAGGCTGAGGCTGAGGCTGAAGCTGAGGCTGAGGCAAGCTGCGGCTGAGGCAGGCTGAGGCTGAGGCAAGCTGCGGCTGAGGCAAGCTAAGGCTGAGGCTGATGCAGGCTGAGGCTGAGGCAGGCTGAGGCTGAGGCTGAGGCAGGCTGAGGCTGAGGCTGAGGCTGAGGCTGAGGCTGAGGCTGAGGCTGAGGCTGAGGCTGAGGCTGAGGCAGGCTGAGGCTGAGGCTGTGGCTGAGGCTGAGGCTGAGGCTGAGGCCTGAGGCTGAAGCAGGCTGAGGCTGAGGCTGAGGCTGCGACTGCGAGAACATCAGAATTCTACAACTGTATTCTCACCTGAATCTTAAGGGGAATGCTTCCAGGTATGCTTCTACATATCGCTGTTAGGTTGCTTTGCCGGGATAATCACCATTGGGCTTCCGAGAAAACATCGCTCCCGTTGGTCGCATCTTCCGGATTGCGAATGAAGTTTTACGTTGGAGTTCACCATTGCCTTTTCTAGTTAACTTCGCACAGGGCTGCAATGAAAGTACCTTTTCGCATGCCCCACAAATGAAACAGTTACATCATGCGCTCCCGTATAACACCTCGTGCGCTATATAGGTATACCGCGCGCTATGTCAACTAATGGTTTTCGTGTTACATGGTTTGCGTTGTTTTTTAATTGGGATGGCCGCTCCTCTGAATCCAAAGCCTGGAATTATTGCAATGGTAGCGCGGGGGTTCACAGTGCGCGGGGTTTCACAGTGGTTTCTTGCCGGCACGTTCGCCGCCGTACATCGCCGAATAAAGACCGATCTAAGAGAGAGGATAGGCGAGGGAAGGTTCGAGGATAAGGAGGGGGGGAGGAGTGGGAGGAGGAGGGTCGAAGAGGAGGAGGAGAAGGAGAAGGCCGGGGCGAACGAGCAGGAGGAGAAGGGGAAGCAAGAGGAGAAGGAAGAGCAGGAGGAGGGAACAGCGGTGGGCCGCGCTGCGCGTCGACTCCGACGCGGAGCGCTGCGCCGCACCGCGCGCGCGCCAGCGCCGCGCCGCGGCCGACCAGGCCCGCGGGGGGGGGGGGGGGGGAGAAGGGGGAGGAGGAAGGGGGGGGAGGGGAGGAGGGGAGGAGGAGGAGGAGGAGGAGGGAGGAGGAGGAGGAGGAGGAGGAGGAGGAGGATATCGGAACGAGACACCATATGGCGACAAGGATGGGGGATCTCACCATCCTCGGCGCCTCTCTCCCGTCACCAGCTCCCTGAAGACGGGAAGGGGGCTGTCGCCGTCGAGGCCATGGCCCCCAAGCGATCGCCAGAGTTCAAGTTCGGGCCCACGGCGAGGGTGGACCCGAAGTTGCTGGCGCAGGCGAGTCTCGTCGCCGTCGTCCTTTCCGTTCCCTCCTCACGTCGTCGTCCTCGAACCTCTCCTCCACTAGCTGTCCCTGTCCTCCTCGTCGTCGGCGTCGTCGTCACCCTCCTCCTTGTCTTCCACCTCCTCCTCCTCCCCCTCCTCCTCCTCCTCCTCCTCCTCCTTCTCCTCCTCCCCACCCCGCGTCCTCATCAGTCTCGTCGTCCAGTCCCCCTGGCCCGCCCGGTCGAGGCTCTCCTGGATTTCGACAGCGACCGCGCGCTCATCGAAGGCGTAGCGGATGCGGATGGGGTTTTAGGATTGATGGGGTGAGGATGATGGGAGTTCAGAGGAACATAAGGAGGATGCAGAGGGGGATGAGGAGGACGAGAAACAGCAGCAGCAGCAGCCGCAACAGCAGCAGCAGCACTGAGAAGGGTGGAGGGCGAGACGACGACGGGCGACGGCCTCGACGACGACGACGACGACCTTAACGACTACGACGGCCTCGGCGACGTCGTCGGTGCCGTCGCATGCGACGACGGCGGCGGCGCTGGCGATCGCGACGACGGCATCGACGACGGCATCGACGACGGCGACGCCCTCGGTGACGGCGATAACGACGACGATGACCACGGCGTCGCCGCCGAGGTCGATTGGCGACGTCGGCGCAACTTGGAGGCTGCTCGGGCGAGTTCGCGACGCCGCAGTTCGAGTACTCGGCAGGGCGCGTCGAGAGCCGCCCGGAGGCGGGAGAGGCCCAGGCTCGCAGGGGAGGGAGGGGGGCAGGGCATCGGGAGGAGTTACACCTGGAGCTATCATGCAGAGAGGAGCAGCGGGAGTGAGACCTGGAGCAGGACGAGTGCGATGAGCTGTTGTACGAGCACGAGGTAGGAGTGAAGCAGCAGCCGGAGGAGGGGTGGGAGAAGGAGGGTGAGGGTGGCAGGGGGGGGGGGGAACTCAGGCAGGAGTGAAGTGGCAGCCGGACGGAGGGTGGAAAGAGAAGGACGGTGGCAGGAGGAAGAAAATCGGGCAGGAGTTAAGTATCAGCCGGTGGGAGGGCGGGAGGAGAAGTGGGAGGAGGAGGAGACAACTTACGATGATGAGGATCATCAGGATCACGAGGATGAAATGAGGAAGAAATAGGGATGACGGATTGAACGATGACGACGACTGCTTTCCGTCCACCCGAGGCGGAGTCGAAGCGGCTCGATCTGATCAAGCTGATTACTGATGGGAAGATCGTTTGCCAGAAGTTGATGAAAGACCACGCGGCAGGGGGGGGGAGGCAGGGAAGAAGAAGACCAGCAGGAGGAATGGGGAGGAGGAAGGAGGAGAACGGAAATGGCAGCGGAGGAAGGGGGAGGGCCATGAGCAGAATGATGAAGGGGAGGTGGAGCTGCGATGGGAGGACCACGAACCCGCCGAGGGGCCCACAAGAGAGCGAGAGATCGAGAGAGAGAGAGAGAGAAGCAGAGAGAGCGACTCGGGACCAGAGGGCGCGAGTTATATCGTCGTCGTCGTCGACTGTTGCCTTGACCCTCATCGAGGTTATCGCCGAGACCACCGTCTCGGCGACGGCCTGGGAGGGCCCGAAGACGGTCTCGACGACGACGCCGACGATGGCGTCGGTCGACGGCGGCATCGACGACGACGAGGATGAAAGATGAGGAGAGGGAGAGAAAGAGAGAGAGAGAGAGAGAGAAAAGAGAGAGAGAGAGAGAGACAGAGAGAGTGAGGGACAGAGAGAGAGAGAGAGAGAGAGAGCGAGAGGGAGAGAGCTCTGCAGGATGCTTGGGCGACGGCATTTTCCCACAGGTACGTCGAGAGCTGGGAGCGGTCGACAGGCCGCAAGCCTGCGACGAAACGCGCGGAGGGAATCGTGTGCCCGCGTCTTTCGCTGAGGATACGGCAAGCATTTAGCAAGAGATGGTGAACCTAGGATGGGTAGGAGTAGGAGAAGAGAAGGAAGTAGGGGGAGGCATGGGGTTAGGAGCAGAAAGAGGAGGTTCGATGTATAAGGGGAGGACGCAGGGCAGCAGGAGGCATGAGGAGGTAGGAGTAGGAGCAGGAGGCGAGAAGGGTTGGAGGAGGTAAGAGATGGGATATAGCGGAAATCCTAAGATGCAGGGTAGCAGGATGCAGGATGAGGTAGATAAGACGTAAGCGCGTGAGTATGTGGGTGGCAGGGATGCGGCGACGGCGTCGACGGCCAGTAGCACGACGATCGCCTCGACGACGATCAACGACGAAGCTGGCCACGACCACGACGACGCCTTTGTCGACGACCCCTTCGACGACGACAGCGTCGACGACAGCGTCGAGGGCGCCGACGACGTCGACGATATGGTGTCGATGCCTTCCGTTTGAGAGGTACTTGCAGGCCAGGACGGTCAGGATGCTCTACTCGCACCATCTGAAGCTCACGAAGGAGGGGCGCGCGGGTGCAGGGTAGGCCAATGTGACATCTTGCTGGGATTGGAGCGAGGTGGAGGAGGGGAAGGAGGAGCAGGAAGATGAGGAGGGGGGGGAGGAAGAGGACGAGGACTGTAGAGGGAACGGGATGAGGAAACGCACCAGCAGAAGCAACATGATCAGGAGCAGGATCAGGATCAGGAAGAGAAGGAGCATGATCAGGAGCAGTCGCAGGAACGGGATCAGGAGAGGGAAGATCGGGAGCAGGATCAGGAGCAGGGACGAGCGCAGAAGAGCGACGAGGGCTAGGAGCCGCAGCAGCACTGGCGGGGCAGCAGCAGCAACAAGACAGACATGATGATGAGGAGGGGCAGGATAGGAACATGAACGGCAGCGGACGCATAGAGCGACAACGCGGTGGGCAGGACACGCCCTGCACGATCGCCGCCGACGAGGGGGGCGACGAGGACATCCCTCAGGAAGGGCTGACCACCTTCTTCATGATCTCGATCGTGGAGGATCCTCGACCGCAACAGCCGCCCCGACTCATCTCCCCCAACTATCCTCGACACTCGCCGTCCTCATCCGCCTCGCTCGCTCCTTGCTCCACATCCTTGAATGCCGTCCTCCAGGGCCTCGCCGAGAGGGAATGGGCGGCGCTCGAGGACGCGGAGAAAGGCTTGCGCGAGGGGAGGCTGCCCTTCACCTCGGAGGAGTTGCTGCTCAGTCGAGCGGATCCTCGTCGCCGTCATCGTCCTCCTCTCCACCTCCTCCTGATCCTCCTCCTGCTCGCCTTCGTCGTTGTCGATCCTCCTCCTCCTCCTTCTCCTGCCCCTCTCTTCCCCCTCTTCCTCCCTGTCGTCTTCCCCTGCGTCGTTTAGCAGGGCGCGGTCAGCTCTGATGAGGACAGCGAACTCACGCTGGAAAAAAGAGAGAGGAGGAGATGTCGACGACATCATGATTGCGAAAACGAGGATGAGGAGGGGGTCGGATGCGGTTCAGGATGAGGATGAGGAGGAAGAGTAGGGAGAGGAGGAGGATGAGGAGGAGGAAGAAGAAACAGAGGGAACAAACCTCAACACGAACTGCAACAATATATGCTGGTTCCCCCCAGGAGGAGAAGGAGGAGGAGGAGGACAAGCAGGAGGAAGAAGAGGGTGACTTCGAGAACCCTTCCACATTGATTGACAAGAACACGGGGAACTATAAGCTTGACGCCGTCTTCACGGGCTCGCGTGCAGCTGTGCCCCCCTCTCTTCGCGTGCACTCCCAGGACTCGCAGGGCGCCCCCGAGGTGGAGGTCATCGACGGCGGCGAGGCCGCGGATGCCCTCGAGGAGGCGGAGGTGGCCCAGCAGGCTCTCGAGGTCGACGGCGGCGACGGCGGCGAGGCCGCGGAGGCTCTCCAGGACGAGGCCAGGGTGGCCCAGGTCGAGGCAGGGGTGGCCCGGGACGAGGCCGAGATCGTGATCAGCGAGGGCGGAGACATCATGGCTTCGAAGGCGCAACTTCGTGCACGCCGACGGCAGGGGCGGCCAATGCGGCGACTCCGAAGGCGGCGACTCAGGGCAGGGCATCGACGGCTGCAGGATCGGCTGAGGTGGCGACTCCGAAGGCGGCGACTCCGAAAGACAAGGCATCGACGGCTGCGGGATCGGCTGAGGTGGCGACTCCGAAGGCCACGACTCCGAAGGCCAAGGCATCGACGGCTGCGGGATCGGCTCAGGTGGCGACTCCGAAGGCGAGCCCAGCGGCCAAGGCATCGACAGAGTCGACGGCAGCGGCGACTCCGGCACCGTCAACTCCGAGCTCGAGCGATCGCCAGGCGGCTTCGATCGACGACGACCCGTCGTGACTGCAGTTCTACGACAGCCTGATGGGGGGGAACTCGAGGAAGAGGAGGCGGCATGGCAAGCACAAGAAAGGCAAGACATCGAAGAAAGAGCACCCCGCAGAAGCTGAGACAGTGCGAGTTGCGCCAGAAGCTGAGCATTTCCCACACCTCCAGCGGTGCAGAAGGCGACGCCGTCGTGGGTCGACCCAGGCGCTGGTGCTGCAGCTGCGGCGGGCAAGAAACGGGCAGCACCCAAGGGAAAGGCAGCCCCCGAGGCCAAGGCTAAGGTCGCGGTCACGACGCCGAAGCCGAAGAAAGCAGAGGAGGAAGCAGCTGAGGAGAGCGAGGCCGCTGACAAGGCCATCGGGGAAGCAGGCGACGAGGACAGTGTCGTTCAGGAGGAACCCGAGGAGGCAGCGGCGCCAGAGATCGAGGAGCAGGTCGGCGCCGATCTCGAGGAGCCCGAGGAGGCAGCGGCGCCTGATAAGCTCGATGCGTCGGCAGACCCACCAGGGAAGACCAAGCGCAGCTTCGAGCCTGTCGGCGAGGAGTGGGAAGCGTGGCAGAGGCAGCGGAAAGAAGAGGGCTTCACGGGGATCCTCCTCCTCCTCCTCCTCCTCCTCCTCCTCCTCCGCCGCCTGCTCCTCCTCCTCCTCAATTCCTCCTCCTCCATTCCTCCTCCTCCTCCTTCTTCGCCTCCTCATCCTCCTCCTCCTCCTCCTCCTCCTCCTCCTCCTCCTCCTCCTCCTCCTACCATGGTGGTGACGTGCGGACCTGTGCGATGAAGGTAGCGAGCCTCGCGGTCGCGCAAGCGGCGGCGGAGCAGCCCGCGTCGAGCTCGGAGGGCGCCGCGCCCCGCGACAACGTGCTCTCCTGCGGCTCCGGCGTTGCCGCGGGTGCACCCAGGAGGGGGCATGCCGACCGATCGATCGGGGAGGCTGGCAGCGTCAGGTCCAGGCACACGGGATGAGGAGGGTGAGGATCAGGAGGGCCCTCGAGGAGGATGGGCGGGGGGCCGAGGAGAAGGGGGAATATAATGATCACGAGGAGGAGGAGGAGGAGGAGGAGGGGAGCACGAGGAGGAGGAGGAGGAAACCGCCGCGCACGGGAGGTGCCTGAAGATCTACACGTTCAACACAGATATGTACATGATCTGCGCGCGATGATGGTGGGATGGGGCGCGCGGGCAGTCCGCGAGGACGACGCTGATGAAGCTGATGAGGGATCAAGGAGACGTAAGCATGCTGCGGAGGAAAAGCAGCGGGAGGAGGAGCGGGACCAGGGAGGAAGACGAGGAGGAATAATGAGGAGCATCAGGAGGAGGAGGAGGAGGAGGAGGAGGAGGAGGAGGAGGAGGAGGAGGAAGAGTCGGAGTAGGAGAATACCGAGGAGGAAGATGAGGAGGCGTGCCGACTACGACGGGGAGGAGCGAGAGGGAGAGGTGGGGCACGTGAGGGCCGATAATGAAGAAGTGGAGGTGGAGAGCCGATTAGACGGAAGGGATTGGGAGGTCATGAGGGATAAAGGACGATGAGCCGCTACCCTCTTGGGAGGTGCCTGAAGATCTACACGCACCACATCGATAAGTACATTATCTGAGGGTGCTGCAGCTGGCGGGGGGAGGAGAGGCTAGGAGGGGCGAGGAGGAGAAGCAGAAGCAGAAGGAGGAGGAGGAGGAGGAGGAGGAGGAGGAGGAGGAGGAGGAGGAGGAGGAGGAGGGGATCGAGGAGGAGGAGGAGGAGCTAGGTATAAGAGAAGGATGAGGAACTACAGGTGAGGAGGAGTTGGAATGAGGCGAGGTACGACCAGCCTGTGTGAGGAGGCGGAAGAGCTAGAAGAGAAAGGAGGGGGACGACAACGACGGGACCCCCCACGCTGGCGCATTGGATGAGGGGAGCGGCAGGCGACGCGACGATGGAGAGGGCATCATCGGCATCGCCGACTTCATCGGCATCAGCGTTTGCGAGCTGAACGGTGTTGTGGAAGTGGGGCTCGGGTTGCTGGGTGTGATCTAGCGGCGGAGTTGGGTGATGAATGATCGAGATGGTGAGGAGAAGGTGGAGCGGGGGGGGGCGGAGGAATAGGATAATGAGAAGGAGGCCGAAAAGGAAAGGGGCAAGGAGTAGACAGGAGGAGGCTTGAATTGTTCAGGGGGGAAGCGCACCGAGCTGGCTCAAGTGGCACGGGGGGATGAGCTGGCCGCGACATGTTCGGCGTGGACGGCAGCAGCGCAGTGATTTTTCGCGCCAGCGCCGCGTGGAAAGCGGCGGGGCCATGAGGAGTTTGTGAAGGCCTGCGAGGATGAGAAGGGTCGGGAAGAGGAGAAGGAGAACTAGGAGAGGGAGGAGGCCTAGGGAAGGGGATGGGGAGGAGGACAAGCATGCCATGCCGCCAACGACGGCTATGTGTTCTGCATGCCGATCCCCAGATGTCAACTTTGATGTGGGCGCGCTGCCCCTGAATTTCGAGAGTTGCGCCATTGCGCGTGATAACCCAGGGGGCACGACTCCACGTGGACAGTTTTCTGACGCCATGCCGCACACGCGGAAAGATTCATTTTCCGCTCATTACCTGAGTAATCGCCTCACTGGCCAACGGCGCGCGTAGGGGCACGCAAATGCATTCAGAACCCCCCAGGGCCAGTGACAGGCCGGTCAAGAAGGATGGGCGGAGAGGGGAGGTGGAAGCAATGTTTTGCAACTAGCTCGTGGTGTTCCAGGGCCGGGGCCCCCTCGGCTTCGGCACAACGTTGTGCAATGCATTTGCATGCCCAGCCTCTGCGAAGGTGTCTTATTGCTAGCATGCGGAAGAGTGATGCCTGTCGCTGCGGGTGCAAAGGTTTTTGCACGTTTGGGGCCCTGTTGCGTGCCATCGCGTGATCCTTCAACGTGATTGCTTCTGGACTGCACCCGTGGAAGGACCACCCTGGTCAGGAGTTTACTCATCCATTGCGCCTCGCTCTCACGGGTACTCCTCTCGTTGGTGCTGGGTTCAAAGGTGCTCTCTGCGAGTACCGAGCGGACTAAGTAGAAATGATCACCGCGCTGGGCCTTCCTCGGTGGGGTAACGTGAGAAAACCGTGTTTTAACTGCTCATGCACGAAGGAGGACATGCACGATTTCCCATCGGCGATTGAATCGTCGAAGTGGCTTCCACGAGACCCCACTGCATCTGATATCATGCCCCAGAGGTATGTTAAAGTTGTGCGCGTCACAAACACTGCAAGATTGCAGACGCTGCTTCGATCAATGCGATTTGATGCGGACACGGGTGGGTTTACAACGCCTAGGACGGCTCCGTCCCTGGGTGGGCAAAGGGTGCAGCCTCGTAGAGTCGGAGCCTGCTAACGACGTTCATCGTCTGCCAGACTTGGTCGTGCCATCGGGCGGGGTTGACTTGCAATTGTTCCACAATTCGAACGGAGATGGCTTGACGCTCGTGTGTCCGTTGTTTCAGATGGTCGGTTTCACCGCTGGTGCGTTGCACCTCGACGTCATGCACGTTCTCGACTGGAGCGTTTCGCAATCTGTTATCGGGAGAATCGTTTATCTCTTATGCAACTATAACTTTGGCGGGTCGCAGAAGACTACTGCAGCCCTTCGCGCGCGCGATAATCTCGCGCACTTGCGCAGGACGGCGGGGCGTTCATGGGGCCAACGCGGAAACCCGCCATCCTTGCAAGGTGTTGCGTCGCATAGTCAGAAGGGGTCTGCAGGGGGGGGCAAAGGGGGGGGGGGGGGGGGGGGAGGACGTGGACGAGGAGGAGGGCGAGGGCGACGACGAGGGCGAAAGAGGGAGGAGGAGGAAGCGGAGGAAGCGGAGGAACACGAGCGATTACGATTGCGAGGTCTTGCAAAGGTGTCGGTTTTCTCACGTTGGCCGAAAGAACGCTCGAACCCCAGGAGACTGCGTGCACTCTATGCGGCGTCTCCTGTGGAAAGGGGAAAGAGAGCCAGACTTTACATAATCATCTACACTATGTTTGCACCTTACAAAAACAAGGGGGAACACCCGCGCCTCAGGGCGAAGGCGGCGGAAACACGCCATGTGGTTCTTTTCGCATCGCAGGTCTGCCGAGAGGACTTTGCTATTTTCTGTCCAAATAAGAGCAAGCTGGACTTGGCTGTCGATGCCCTGCGCGATGCGCCACACACCATGTTGACAGAGCCGAGCAGGATGGCTGCGGCATCGCTCCAAAGGCTCCAACAGGTCCTCGTTCGTGTTTTTCATGTTTGAAAGGCCTTCGGGGGCCACCACGTTTTTAAACGCCACGTAACTTTTCATGTGGCCGGATTCATTGCCATGCACGGCAACCCCAGAGACGACGGGACCTACGCCGGTGAAAACGAGAATCGTTCGATGGGCACCATTGCCAAATCATTGCGTGCATGTGCCACATTATATTCCACATGTTTGCGGAAAGTTTTCCCAGAGAGCTGCTGATTGTTTGCCCCCTCCTCAGTCGCCGGCCTCGTTATCATCATCGCCATAAGAACCACCACCAACCATCACGTATTCACGGGGGTCGCGTTCTTCTTTGTCAACTCGAAAAACGACGTTCGCTGGCGGCCCTTCTCGCCAATGTGAGCAGTGGCGTCCGCCTGGCAGGGTCGAGGGGGTGGGCGCACGCAGAGGGCCCCATGCTGCGTGCACCTTGCTTTCCTGTTTCACCACAGGGGGGGCGTGCGGTAGAGGCACGGCCCCCCGCCCCCCACCCCCAGGAGGATGAGGGGGGGAACGCCAGGAGGATGAATAACCAGGAGGTGGGAAATGAGTAGGAAAGATCGAGGAGGACCACTCTAGCGGTCGCCGAGAAGGGTGCGCCGAGAACGGCGCGACCGTTACCGCGGAGGGCGGTGCGACTGAATCGACATTGCATGCCAGTTCTGTTGTCATCTTCCATGATAGAAATGACGTTTACGGGGGAGGAGGAGGACGAGGGGGATTAAGATAACAATGGTGTGTGTTTCGCCGCCCACGCTGCTACACTAATGGGGTGCACCGCAACGCAGACATCTTCGTCTGCTTCTGGTTTGTCCTGTTCTTCGATCGAGCGGGAACGATGATGGAAGGAGAAGAGGAGAGAGAATAGGGAGGAGGAGTTCGATGAGAGAGGGGAGAGCCTTGCGATTTGTAAGGTGGTGCCTCTGCAAGTCGGTGCTTTCGAGACCTGCGGCGCGGTCGCGCGCCTGCGCGGCGTGCTGAGAGCACCTCTTTTATGTAAGAACTTATATCACCGCCGCGCCCCGTTCTGCGTTTCAACGTGGTACATGAGGTTGTGTGTGTGTGTGTGTGTGTGCGTGTGTGTGTGTGTGTGTGTGTGTGTGTGTGTGTGTGGTGTGGGTGTGTGGTGTGGGTGTGTGGTGTGGGTGTGTGGTGTGGGTGTGTGGTGTGGGTGTGTGGTGTGTGTGTGTGTTGTGGGTGTGTGGTGTCGGTGTGTGGTGTGGGTGTGTGGTGTGGGTGTGTGTGTGGTGTGGTGTGTGGTGTGTGGTGTGTGGTGTGTGGTGTGTGGTGTGTGGTGTGTGGTGTGTGGTGTGTGGTGTGTGGTGTGTGGTGTGTGGTGTGTGGTGTGTGGTGTGTGGTGTGTGTTGTGTGGTGTGTGGTGTGTGGTGTGTGGTGTGTGGTGTGTGGTGTGTGGTGTGTGGTGTGTGTGTGTGTGGTGTGTGGTGTGTGGTGTGTGGTGTGTGGTGTGTGGTGTGTGGTGTGTGGTGTGCGGTGTGTGGTGTGTGGTGTGTGTGTGGTGTGTGGTGTGTGGTGTGTGGTGTGTGGTGTGTGGTGTGTGGTGTGGGTGTGGGGTGTGTGTGGGTTGTGGGGTGTGGGTGTGTGGTGTGGTGTGTGGTGTGTGTGTGTGTGGTGTGGTGTGTGTGTTGTGTGGTGTGTGTGTGTGTGGGTGTGTGTGTGTGTGGGTGCGTGTGTGTTGTGTGTGTGTGTGTGTGGTGTGTGGGTGTGTGTTGTGTGGTGTGTGGTGTGTGTGTGTGTGTGTGTGTGGTGTGTGGTGGTGGTATGTGTGTGCGTTGTGTGTGTGGTGTGTGGTGTGTGGTGTGTGGTGTGTGGTGTGTGGTGTGTGTGTGTGTGGTGTGTGGTGTGTGGTGTGTGGTGTGTGGTGTGTGGTGTGTGTGTGTTGTGTGTGTGGTGTGGTGTGGTGTGCGTGTGCGTGTGCGTGTGCGTGTGCGTGTGCTTGTGCGTGTGCGTGTGTTGTGCGTGTGCGTGTGTGCGTGTGCGTGTGCGTGTGCGTGTGCGTGTGCGTGTGCGTGTGCGTGTGCGTGTGCGTGTGCGTGTGCGTGTGCGTGTGCGTGTGCGTGTGCGTGCGCGTGCGCGTGCGCGTGCGTGCGCGTGCGCGTGCGCGTGCGCGTGCGCGTGCGCGTGCGCGTGCGCGTGCGCGTGCGCGTGCGCGTGCGCGTGCGCGTGCGCGTGCGCGTGCGCTTGCACGTGCGCGTGCGCGTGCGCGTGCGCGTGCGCGTGCGCGTGCGCGTGCACGTGCGCGTGCGCGTGCGCGTGCGCGAGTGTGTGAGTGTGTCAGTGTGTGAGTGTGTGTGTGAGTGTGAGTGTGAGTGTGTGTGTGTGTGCGTGTGTGTGTGTGTGTGTGTGTGTGGTGTGTGTGTGCGTGTGTGTGTGTGTGTGTGTACGTGTGTGTGTGTGTGGATGTGTGTGTGTGTGTGGTGTGTGTGTGTGCGTGTGTGAAAGAGAGAAAGAGGTAGCAAGACGATCACGCAGAGGATGCCTTTCCTGCGGGCGTGGCCGCCAGGCAGTCCAGGACGCCGCCACGCCACCAGAAGTGTGCCCGGCGAGACACGGCTGCGCCATTCGCGTTTTTCTCGTGCCGCTCTTCTTTTCAACATGAGAAAGGACGTTTGCCAGAAAGGGAGTGGTTGAAGGGATTGAAGGAGGGAGGGGTTGAACAGGGATGCCTTCGGGATGTCGGTGGCACGATTCAGCTGGCCCCAGCCGCGCTCGCTCCCTTCTTTTTACCACGTGGGAAGGAGGGGGTCGGAGAAGGAGTGAAGGAGGAGGGGGAGGGAACAGATTGATGAGGAGGACAAGATATCCTCAGTATGGTGTCCACTGAGCGACAGACGTCGATGTCCACATATGCTGTTCTCCCCAGATCTGTTTCACCCATTCGCTTCGCCCATCTGTTTCACTGTACAGGGCGCGCACCAAGTGCTGCCCTGCGCCATGCGCGAGTCCATGTTCTTTCTTTTGAACGCGAGAAATGACGTTTCGCGTGCTCCTGTACGTCGCGGACGTTTCACGTGCTCACGCACGTCGCGGAGGCCTCGCCATCTGGTAGAGAGGGAAAGAAAAGGCGGAACAAACAAACAAACAAAAAAAAGCCCAACCACACCCGCAAGGCCCAACGAACAACACAAACAAGGCCCCAAGGCTCAACCCAGAAAAAATAAAACTCCAAACAACAAAAAGCACGCCCAAGAACACCCCCACAGCCCAAGGTAGCCAACCCAACCCACAAGGCCCAACAAACAACATAAAACAGGCCCCAACAGATCCCCAAGGCTCAGCCCAGGAGAAAACGAAACTCAGGCCGTAAAGCCCCGCGCGCACGGCGCATATCGAACACGGCGCACGTACTCGCGCACAGGACATCGCAACCGCAGAAATAACCCCAAACGGTTCGATCTGGCCGGTCGACGTCATCGAGTTATTCCTCCTCCTCTCCTTCTTCCACTTCCTCCTCTTCTCCCCCTGTTCCTTGTTCCTCCTCCGACTTCTCCTCCCTCCTCCTCCACCTCTTCCTCCTCTTCTCCTTTCTTCTGCTTTGACAACTTCTTTCCCCCCTCTCTGCTTTGATAGCCTGGTCAGGTTTTTCTTTGCCGTCGCGAACGTTACAAGATTGTTGTTTGACATCTCAGTTGTGTTTTGTTATTTGGCTTTTTTTTAAATTTGTCATGTTGTTTTGGTACGTCGTGAGTTTTCTCACACCTCGCAACAAGACTCCAGACAACGTGAGGTGTCTCGAGAAACTCCAGACCCAGGATGTCAAGGGTTGGCGATGCGCCCGGGGCTGGCGGCGGCGACGGCGAGGGGACGCGCGCGGCGGTAGGGGCAGCGGTCCGCCTTGGCGGCCCGCCTTGGCGGGCGCGGAGCCGCGGAGGCAAGAAACCTCGGGTTAGCCCGGTTCGTCGTCCACTGGCGCATCGCCACGCGCTTTGGGGCTTCGGGAGCGGCGAGGGGGTTCGTTGGATGGTCACAAGGCGGGTGTTACATTTTTCGCTGCTCGGCAAAGGCAACATTGTTTCGAGCGCTGGACTGGGGGGGCTGGGGGTTTGAACAGTCGCGCGGCGCCTCTCTTTGGATCGGCACGAAGATGGCGCATCGAGTGCGTGGTGGCGCTGGGGCTGACCAGGATGCCGCGGCGCACGGGGTGGAACTGATATCATTATTGGCGCCTGCTTCCACTGGTCGTGGTGCCCATTGCGGCCAGGAAATAGTGGCGCTCGTCGCGGGAAGCGAAGCGTCGAGCACCGCGGATAGCGCGGCGCCAGAAAACTGCGACCGGAGAGACGGCAGGGCAGCAGGGCATGTCCCCATTGATGGTATGCTGGGGGGGAGGCTATGCTCGATTGGCCGCTTGGGCACCTTGCCTGGATTGCATTATTTCAACTTTGTGGTCACATGCATTCAGGTTGCTGTGCTCAGTCCCCGGACAATGTGTCCATCCTCTGTGTGTGTGTGTGAGAGAATGTGTGTGTGAATGTGTGTGTGAATGTGTGTGTGAATGTGTGTGTGAATGTGTGTGTGAATGTGTGTGTGAATGTGTGTGAATGTGTGTGAATGTGTGTGAATGTGTGTGAATGTGTGTGAATGTGTGAGTGTGTGTGTGTGTGTGTGTGCGCGTGCGTGCGTGCGTGCGTGCGTGCGTGCGTGCGTGCGTGCGTGCGTGCGTGCGTGCGTGCGTGCGTGCGTGCGTGCGTGCGTGCGTGCGTGCGTGCGTGCGTGCGTGCGTGCGTGCGTGCGTGCGTGCGTGCGTGCGTGCGTGCGTGCGTGCGTGCGTGCGTGCGTGCGTGTGTGTGTGTGTGTGTGTGTGTGCTCAGCAGAAACACACAAGTGCCCTCAGGGCCCGCTGGCGACGTGACGTGCGGTTGGTTGCGACGTTCCAGCTGTACGTGCGGTTGGTTGCGACGTTCCAGCTGTTTCTTTTGCACTAGAGAGAGAGAAAAGGGGTGCGGCGGGGCACTGTCGCTCCTGGCCAAGGTCCCCCGACGCCGGAGCAACCACTCGCGCGACACGCCACTTCGCGCGCAGCAGCGCTCCAGGCCGCTACCAACATCCTGGCCAAAAGAGGTAGACGTCAGCAGTAAAATCGGGTTCGCGCTGCGCGCCACTGCAGCGAGGTAGAAATTGCAAGGCCACCGCGACATTGAATGCGCCATCTCCGCGCCATTTCCAAGACTTGCACGGCGTGCCTGCTCAAATCCCAAAGCCCCCCCCCCACCACTCCAGGGCTTGACACACTGTTGCTTTTGTCGGGCCTCGACAGGTGTAGCGCCCGCCCCCGTGCTATCCACCCTCGTGTAGTCTTTTCCGGTTGGCGTCAAGGCCCGCCGCTGAGGCGTCGTCGATGCAAACATGGTCGGGGCACTTGGCGATGGACATCGGGCGACGCTGCGCCCAGGCTTCGCCAGGCGCTGCGCGGCCCGTCGACGGGCGCAGGGAAGTTGCACGCTCTGCAGGAGGCCCCTGCGGTCCGAGCCCTGCCGCGACGCCCGAGGTGAACCGGGGGACACAAACAAGGCAGCGCGCGTCCTACACGCGACACGAGCGAGCGACGAAGCCAAACCCTCGCCGGAACCATCGGCGCCCCTGCCCGTCGTCCGAGGCCGGCCGGCCCTGCCCCCGCGCTGGCCTTTGACAGCGCACAACAAGATGGAACATCGGCGCCTGCGTCGATCTCGGCCCTGGCCCACGCTGGCAAGTCGAACCGCCAAGAATGCGTGCACCAGGGATGGCCCCACGCTGCTTCGCAACGTCGGCCCTGGGCAGGCCGTGCCGCCCGGAGAGGGAGCGAGAGAGGAGGGGAGAAGCAGGCAGGCGACGACGAACGCGCATGCGGGGGGCCGGGGCCGGCGGGTGCGAGGGCAGGCGGGAGTTGCTTCATCCAGGCCGCGCCGGCGGCGCCGGGGTCAGCACTCGCCCTTGCCATCGCGCCCTCGCCCCGCGCTGCCACGCGCGCGCGCCGCCCCCTCCCCTTGCCCCCCGCGCCCGTTGCCCAGTTCGCCGCGCATCGGTGGGGCACGGCGGAAGGCGGGGAATGAGGAGGGCCCTTGAGATGTGTGGGGCAACGCCTGAGGGGCGCGCCCCAATCGTCGCGCAGGGCGCCCATGAACGCCCAAGCGGCCTGAAGCTGGACGGCGGTAACATGCCACAGCCTCTCAAAAACCATGCGCCTGCCAGAGGGGCCAAGCCACGCAGGCGCGTCGCCGCCGACGCCGGCGGCCGGCGGCACAGGAGGCTGGCCTGCAACGCGAGCGCGGGACCAGAGGCACACCCACCGAAGACGACCAACAATCACACCCAGGCCCATCTAGCTCTTTCTGGTCGGCCATCGCAGGGTCGACGCAGCAAGGATCTCCCAGGCCCCCCCCCAAGCCGAATACATACATACATACATGCATGCATGCATGCATGCATACATACATACATACATACATACATACATCAATACATACATACATACATACATACATACATACATACATACATACATTCATTCATGCATGCATGCATGCGTGCATGCGTGCGTGCATGCATACATGTACATGTACATGTACATGTACATGTACATGTACACATACATATACATACACATACACATACACATACACATATCCATACATACATACATACATACATGCATACATACATACATACATACATACACACACATACATACATACATACATACATACATACACACACATACATACATACATACATACATACATACATACATACATACATACATACATACATACATACATACATACATACATACATACACACATACATACACACATACATACATGCAGACATACATACATACATATGCATGTATATGTATATATGTATGTATATATATATATGTGTATGTGCATACATATATATATACACATATATATGCATGACTATGTGAATGTATATATATGTAAATATATGTATAAATATTCATATATATATGATATATATATATATACAAATGTCATGTATATATAGATAGAACAATGCATATCTCTATATATATGGATCAAAACAAGTGGCGAAACGCAGCCGAGCGAGCCCGAAAGGCACAGATAAACAAAGAGAACAACAAAATAACTAGAGGATGAGGAAGAGGAGGAGGAAGAGGAGGACGAGGAGGAGGAGGACGAGGAGGAGGGGGAGGAGGAGGAGGAGGAGGAGGAGGAGGAGGAGGAGGAGTACTGCGACGGGTGGCATCTTCACGGAGTCGGTCAGGCGGGCGATGAGCACCCCGACGGATGCAAACAGCGCTAGCTGCGCGCCCACAAACGCGACGGGCAGTGCAGCGAGCAGCATGACCCCGACCGGCACGTCAGGGACCAGACACAAACCGGCACACTGGCGCCGCGCACCACGACGAGCACTAGCAGCACCAGCCTCGCACCCACGAGTGCGACGAGTAGTGCAGTGAGCAACGCGTCTTCGACCAGTCCGGGACCAGTGCCACGACAGATAGTTACCAGCACGACACAAACGGGCACACTGGCGCCGCGCACCACGAC
Source organism: Prorocentrum cordatum (assembly GCA_963575745.1). Lineage (NCBI taxonomy): Eukaryota > Dinophyceae > Prorocentrales > Prorocentraceae > Prorocentrum > Prorocentrum cordatum. Next base: position 137,480 of record CAUYUJ010014495.1, read on the forward strand.
GGGCGCCAGCAGCACCGGGCAAGCTCTGGGAGGGCGACGGGCAGTGCAGCAATCAACGCGTCTTTGACCAGCGTCTCCAGGACCAGTGCGTCACGGAGTGGGGCATGCTGGGTCTGAGCAGGGGGGCGGGAGCCAGCAGCAGCAGAAGCGTCGCACCGGCGAGAGCGACGAGCAGCGCAGCGAGCAGCACGTCTGGGACCAGTCCCACGAGGGGGGGCAGCGCGACGGAGCCAAGCGCACTGGCGCTGAGCACCAAAACGGTGCACGCTGGCGCCGACGAAACGGCCGCGATCGCAGGGGCCACCTTCGCGTGGCGTGCGACTACTGCCGGGGGGGACTGGTCTCCCACGGCGCTTGTCCACGAGGCCCAGCTGGGCGACACGGAGACGTTGCAGGCCATTTTGCGGCTGGTCGAGGGGGGTGCGCCGTGTTGTCAGACACGAGAGTTGCACTGGCCAAGCAGGATGTGGCCAGAGCTGCTGGGGCCGCTGCTTGAAACCAAAAAAAAAAATCGAGCCCGCTCCCCCTTGACGCTCGATTCGCTGGGGGGGGGCGTTGGCGGTTCTGTAGACGCAGGGCGCGATGGAGAACGAACCCATCGAGTGGCAGGACACCCCCGAAAAGCCGCAACGGAGGCGCCATGGGCAAGGGAGTAAAGCGAAGCATGTGGCTGGGTGGGGTTGTCTGCCTCCTCGAGAAAAAAGGACGACCAGCCCACGCCGGACAACCCATTTCTCGCGGCGTACACGAAGCGTTCGCGGATGCCTGCGCGCCCAGCTGGGCAGTCGCTGCCAGCACAAAACACCACAACCTGGGTTGCCGCCTCCATTAAAACCCACCCGACAAGCGAAGCCGTTTAGTACACGCCGCCAAAGGGGGGAATCGACCAGGGCAGAGCTTTGGAGTATACGTCTAGGGCCGTTTAGCAACGTCGATTGTCGGGTACGTGTGTTGGTTCCTCCCTTGAGGTGGGGCCTGCACGGGTGGCATGCCTACGGCTGCCCTGTCGAGGGGGTCCCGCACAGGCCACCACGTCAATATGCAGGACTGGCGCCTCCACGCACACACGCACCTCACAGGCCACAGCGCCGCGAAGGAGCAGCGGGTTCCTGGCTGGAAAAAAACGACCGATAGGCGCCAGAGGATATAACAAAAAACATCCTCGCTAGGACTGCCCACTGCGAGGGGCTCACTCCCAGACATGTTTGCGCGTAGGAGCCTGTCGGTACACACACAGACACAGAGACACAGAGACACAGAGACACAGACACAGAGACACACAGAGACACAGACACAGAGACACAGAGACACAGAGACACAGAGGCACAGAGACACAGAGACTCACACACAGACACACACACAGACACACACACACACAGACACACACACACAGACACACACACACACACACACACAGACACACACACACAGACACACACACAGACACACACACACAGACACACACAGACACACACACACACACTCACAGACACATACAGACACACACAGACACACACACACACACACACAGACACACACACACACAGACACACACACACACAACATACACAACACACAGACAACACCCACAAAACCCACAACACCCACAACACCCACACGCACCCACTCACACCCACACACACCCACACACACACACCCACACACCCACACACCCACACCCCCCCCCACCCCCCCCCACACCGACACACACACACACAACACACACACACACACAACACACACACACACATGTGTGGTTTGAGAAACCCTGAAAAGGTGACGCGGGAAATCCACGCGGGGCCTCTGCCACGCCCCATCCTCCTGGCAGCTCCCGCTCCTCGGCGCGCGGCCCCAGGACGACGCCACGGAGGATTTCCACGTCTTGCCTCCGCCCACGCCTGGGTGAGTCTTGGTGGTCGTGAGCTGCGCGGCCACCCAAATGCCAAGCACGCAGGAGGCGGAACGAGCGCAGATTCTATCAGGAGTGGCCGCTTGGACGGACGAATGGGGGAGGACTTGGCCCCACAAGTGCGGATCCAACCGGATTGCGTCGGCGTAGGAGGACCACTGGATCCCGCAGGTGCATCCACAGGGGAGCTCGGGCGGGGAGCGAGCTGGAAGCAGACTTCGGCGACGAGGCCGCCCAGACCATCTGGCCGAGACGGGCCCCAGCCCGCCGAGCTGCCGCGTGCCACGCGCGCTCGTCCTGGCTGGCAAAAGGAGTGCTCACGTCTGGGGGGGACAGGACAGTGCCGATAGTTACTGCTGCTCCCCGGAGCTCTCCCGGGGTGCGTTCCGACCAGGCTGCCGAGGCGAATCCAGCGGTGGCGACGAGGGCCTCCGAGGAGGCCCACACAGCCAAGGGGAAAGCGAGGGAGGGGCAGCGGTAGGAGTACCTTTTCCTCCTCTGGCGTCTTGGCTGGCAGGGTGGGTGCTCACATCGGCACTGGTGGCGCGGGCACCGCACCGAAGCCGGCGGCGTGCGCCCAGCGGGCGCAGACCAGGAGCTCGGCGCCTCTTTGGGCGTGCGTGCCTCACGCCGGCATGACCGACAGCAGCCGCTGGTCGGTCGATCTCCCACCTAGGGGAACAAGTGGTGACACAAACTTAACACATCGGAGGTCCGCGCGGATTCCTCGCGCTCCGCGCGCCAGGGAGGGGGTCCAACGCCGCTCCGAAAAGCCCGCGCGGACCTCCGCGGTGCTATGTTTACGTCGCTGCTTGTTCTCCTGCCCCTGCCCTGGCCACGGTGGCGAGTGGTTGACTGCCGGCCTGTGAAGTTCATTCCAGAAACTTCTAAGCAAGGAAGCGAAGCATGCCGCATCTTCTCGTGCCAGCGCGTGGCCGCTGTTGTACTCGCCACGCCACCGCGCGTAGCAGCGAACTGGAGCGAATCGGCCTGAGGGCTTGCTCGTCGAAAACGGAGCCGAGGCACCCGAGCGGCCCCTGCTCGGAGGGCACCAACTATACACCAACACCGATCCTGGCCCAGGATCACCCTGGGCCCAGGATCGGTGTATATGCCTTCTTGCGCAAGGCAGGAGGGCGTATACACCGATCCTGGGCCCAGGGTGATCCTGGCCAGGATCGGTGTTGGTGTATAGTTGTGCCTTCCTAACCTGCCGGCGCCTGCGCCCGTGGCTCCCGGCGCCGCCCGGGCGACCTGCGGGGGCCGCGGCTCGCGCCGCCTCCTGGAAGCGGCGCCTCGGGGCCGGGGCCCCCCGCGGGCGGGGCGCGGCTGCCGGGCCTCCCGCGCTCCACCCTCCAGGGCCACGCCGAGGGCGGTGTTGCTTCCCGGCCAGCAGAGGCCGCGCTGGTCGGCGCGCTCCGGGCGTGCGCCCCGCGGGGCACTGCGGAGCAGAAGGCAGGACAACAAAAAGCACAACGCAAAAGGGGCGGGGCACGGGGGGGCGGCCGCGTGGGGCGCGCAGCCCAAAAGCCAAGCTTCGTGCGCACCGCGCACAGAACTGACGGGCACGAGGCACGCCGCGCGCGCAGAGAACGACGCAGAGGCTGGCAGCGCGCAGTCTTGCTTTGCACTACTCTCGGGAACACCAGAACCCACAGCCACCCCCGCTCTGGGGCAGAAGGCGCGAACAAAGGGCGCGCCCACTCCGAGCGCGCAGCCAGGGTCGCACACAAACTGCGCGACAAGACGCGAACGACAGGACCACGCGCAAACCAAGGGCCAGTGCGCCCGTGACTTCATGGCGCGCTAGGCCAGGCAAAAGCCGAATCACACGCGCAAACCGCCTGGGAGAACGGCCACCTTCCACGGGGACTCGTTGTAGAGCGCGCAACCGAGAAGGGTAAAACCAGACTGCTGCCCAGAAAGAATCCCACGAACCCTCTGGGAGGTAGTTTAGGGAAGTCTTTCTTCCAACCCCCCTTGTGCCCTTCGGGGAAGTGTCTGCCCTCCTCCCCTGCTACACGCCGGAAGATTCCCCCCCCTCTAGGCGAAGCATCTTGGGGAGCATCTCGGGACCCGCTTTGGGGCCTTTCGGGAGCCTCCTCGGGGCTTGTCCGAGGCGTCTCGGGAGCATCTAGGGGCATCTGCGCTCTTGGCGATATACTGGTGCCAACCACGGTCGCATGCATTGACCTCTCACCGTTTGGATGGTCTCTGGGGGCCTCCTGGGGCTCCGTTGGGGCCCTCTTGTGGGCTCCTGGGGCCGTCTTGGGAGCTCTCTTGGGGCCCTTCCTGAAACCGTCGGGAGGCCGCAGGAACCCCTCGGGGGCGAAACAGCGGGAGGACCGCACACACACACACACACACACACACACACACACACACACACACACACACACACACACACACACACACACACACACACACACACACACACACACACACACACACACACACACACACACACACACACACACACACACACACACACACACACACACACACACAAAACACACACACTTGATGCCTTCAAGCTGCTGCCAGGTGTTGGCCTCTCGGGCCGATGCCCTCTTGGGCAGTCTTGGGGCCACCTTGGGCCGACCTGGACGCTGCCTCAGCGTGCCTTGTCGGATCCTGTCTCGTCTGGTCTTGTCCTGGCTCGCCCTGCCTTGTCCTCTCGGGCGGTCTTGGAGGCCGTGGCACGCTGTCTCTGGGCCAGCAGGCCTACCTTACTCGAGGGGTCGGTCCGCCTAGTTGGAAGTTCCGCCCTGGGACAAGGGTTTCGCGACGCGTTGAGGCGTCTAGGATTGCCCAAGACGGCCCCAAACGGCACCAGATAACCAATACGGCATCCGAGATAACCGCCTAGATTCAGGATGGTTTCCAACGTACCTCCAAGAGGTGCCATGACCATCACAAGACGGCTCCGAGTGGGCCTGCGACCTCCCAATGAGCCCCCCAGAGGTCAAAACCGCTGAAAAACCTAACATGCGTTCAAGTGCCTACCATCGTGTTGTGGTAGGCCCTCGTTTTGAGTCAGCAGCGCCACGCGTCTCCCTTCCCCCACAGCCATTCTCGCTGCCTCTGCGTTCCGCATGCCCATGTCGGCACACCCCTCGCACGCTGCGTGGCCCCACAAGGAGCTCCACTGAACGCCTCAAAGGGCAAGTTCATGTGGCGCCAATTCCGGCACACCCATCGCATACTTCGTGGTCCCACAGGGAGGTCCACCGAAGGCCTGTGGTCAAGTTCACATGCGCTTCCGCTGCCCATTGCGGGACACCTCTCACAAGTTTCCGTGGCCCCACAAGGAACCCCACCAGATGAGCCCCCGCCGCTCATGCCGACACACCCCCTCACACGCTTCGCGGTCCCCGCCTCACATTTCTGCACACCCTTCGCACGCTTCGTGGCCTCAGAAGGAGCTCCACCGAAGGCCCCAGTGAGCAAATTCACATGCGTCCGCGCCACTCTTTTCGGCACACCCATTACACGCTTCGTGGCTCCACAGGGATCTCCACCAAGGGCCCCATAGGCAAGTTCCCAGGACGTCCCCGCCGCCCATTTCGGCACACCCCTCACAGGATTCGTTGCTCCATGGGGAGCTCCACCAAGAGCCCCATACCATAGGCAAATTCACGAGCGCCCCCGCCGCCCGTTTCGGCACACCCCTCACATGCTTCGTGGCCGCATTGGGAGCGGACCCAACACCACATGATGGTTGGGAAAAAAAGAAAAGGCTACGTAGTTGACAAAAGCAGGCTAAAACGGTGGGGAGGCCCTCGTATCCCAACCAGCTCAGCTCCAGCCCTCAGTGCACCAGCTCAGCACAGCCCCCACGAAACCCCTGAGCCTCAAAATGGCCTCCAGATGGGTCAACATGGCCCCAAGATGGATCCGAGGCGGCCCAAGATGGCCTCGAGACAGCGAAAGACGGCCCAAGATGGCCCCGAGAGGCCCTCCAGAAGAGCCCCCAGAAACAGCACCCAATGACTTCCCATAGGTTTTGAGTGTGCGTGATGTTATCGCCTTCCCGGGTTTCTGACACCACCAAAAAATCTGAATCAAGACGGCCCCAAGACGACGCAGGAGGCCCGCAAGACGGGACCCCTAACAGCCAAAAAGACCCCGCAGACGGCCGTGCGGCGCCCCAAGACGGGCCCGAGAGGTCACCCGGACGGCATCCGAACGCGCCGAACGGGCCAAGATCGCCGCAAGACGGCCCGAGATGGCCTCAAGAGCATCGCCGATGCACAGGCGATGCGAGACTCAATCCTCCGACCACATCTAATTACCCAGGCCCCATCTTCGGAGGCGTCCAAAAGGGGATCCTGAGAACCGACGTGCGAAAAAAAATGCGGCTTCGTGAAAAATCACGCCCGGGATCCTAGACCCCGCCTTTCGGCGACATGTTTCGAGCCAGATCGACATGTGAGGGCATTGGGGCCCGAAGGAACCCGAAAACGCCCGCCGTGAATCGTGGCCCGAGGCACCCATCTGGGAGGCCTGGGGCTGAGCGGGGGACCTTTTCTAGAGGCCTCCTAGATGGGGTCCGGGTAGATGGGGTCGCCATCATAGCCAATGCATCGCCAGTGCACCGCCGAGGTATGGGCGATGCATCGGCGACGTCGGCGAGACACACCGGCGACGTCGGCGTGGAGAAACACGGGCTCCACATCGAGCTGCATCGTCGATGCGTCGGCGATGCGGCGCGATCCTCCGACTCCATCTACCCATAGATCCGCTGTCGTGATTTTGTCCATGCGGAGCCACCGGAAGTCCCGACCCCTTCCCCAGGACTGGTTTCTCATCCCGAGTCGATTCTTGACGGTCCTGGGGCCCGGCGAGGGCCCCAAGAGGCCGAGAGTAGCGAAAAACCTCCGCCGAGTTCTTCGATGCGTTCGATTGAAGGGGCCCTGAGACACACAAATAAATACACACAAATAAAACAAATCCCCATATTTCCCTACATTTTATGGGCTTTTGTCCTCCCCCAACTTCCCATATTTTCCCATATTCTCTTGGGAATCGACGATGAATTGTGTCTGTGTGTTTGTCCCTCCCCTGATCGATCTCTGGGCACTCCGACCCCATCTGGGGGGCCTGGAGCCGAGCGGGGGGACCCTTTCCCGCCGCGGCACGCGGCCGCCGCGCCGCGCCGCGCCGCGCCGCGCCGCGCCGCGCCGCGCCGCGCCGCGCGCGCGGGCGCTGGCCGCCAGCGTTAGGTCGGGCGTGTCCCCCTACAGGCGGATTTTGGGCGAGATTTGTTCTTGCTGTTTTTTTTGGTTGTTCTCCCTACCTAGGCTCTGCCTAGAAGGGTTCTTACTCTGCTTGCTTAAAGGGCCGGGCAGCGGGGCACGCCCCGGGCGGTTCCCCCGGCATCCGCCCGGCGGTTCCCCCAGTGACGTTCCCTTAGCTTCGCGTTGCTTATCTCATCTTAGCTTAGCTTATTTCATCTTACCTTAGCTTAGCTTCATCTTACCTCAGTTTTATCTTAGCTTAGCTCACCTTCATCTTAGCGTCGCTGAGCTTTAGCATAGCAGAGCACGGCATAACATAGCATAGCGTAGCATAGCGCAGCATCGCATATTATTAGCATGGGTGTAATTCCCTACCTAGGCTCTGCTGAGAGGGTTAGCTTAGCTTAGCTTAGCTTAGCTTAGCATAGCGCAGCGCAGCGCTGCATTAGCATAGTATATCATACCATAGTATAGCATGACATAGCCAAGCATATCATAGCATAGCATAGCATAGCATTAGCACAGCATAGCATAGCATAGCATAGCATGGCATAGCATAGCATGGCATGTCATGGCATAGCATAGCGCAGCTTAGCATAGCATAGCATAGCTTAGCATAGCATAGCACAGCGCAGCATGACATAGCATAGCTTAGCATAGCATAGCATAGCGCAGCATAGCACAGCATAGCATAGCATAGCATAGCGCAGCATAGCATGGCATGGCATAGCATATCATAGCAACTAATGCTGCGTTCCTAGGGGCTCCAACTTCTAGGTAGGGTCGCACTGGGGTATGTTTTAACAAACAACTAAAGGACATATTCCCAAATGGTCAAACATATTCAAAACATCGTCCAAGAACTAGTTCTTTACTGTCTTTGAGTTTTCCCCCTGCAGAGGGACGTGCCCGACTTCACGCCAGCGTGCGGCCGGGGGGGGCACGGCCGCTCGCGCACGGGGGGGGGCGGGCAGCTCAGGCCTGCGGCGCCGGCGGGGGGCGACGGGGAGGCCGAAGGACACGCATAAAAATACACACGAGGAACAGGATTCCCCTACAATGAAAACGTATAGTAAGGACGCGTGGCAAGGACGCGTGACCCTTGGAGGCCGAAGTTGAAGTATTCTGGGGGGCAGGCGGCCAAACACCCAGGGACGCGAGTAACATGATTCCCCTGCAGTGAAAACGTATATTGAGGACGCGTGGTAAGGACGCAAGACCCTTGGAGGCCGAAGTTGAGGTATTCTGGACGGCAGGCGGCCAAACCCCCACGGACGCAAGGGTACCCTCACCCGCCCCCGTCCTTGACGAATTGTCGTCGGGGCCCAACGCAAAAACAACCCTGTGCGCGTTGACTGTATGTTGTCCACCATTTTCTGGGTTTGGGCTTTTCGACTAGACGCAAGAGCGACCTTTCGCAGACGTGACCTTGGGTGCCGGCACAGAGGGGTCCCCAGATGGCTGAACACGAAGCAGTAGCGGCTGGTTGCGCGCCCAGATGTGGTCCCCCCGCGGCACCCAAAAAGCCGCGCACCAAAGGTCACTCTTACCCAGGGTCACTCTTGCTTATAGCCGAGCTTCCCCCCCCCACGTCCCATTTTGTGTCACATGTTTTGGGAGATCGACGATTCATTGTGTCTGTGTGTTTTGTTGTTCCCTCCTGAGCGACGGGGGGGGTGCGGGAGGGCGGCGGGGGGGGCGAGGCCTCCCCAAAGACGAGGCTAGAACGAGGATGACATTGGGTACTTTGGGTTTCCTGATAATCGCGGGGGGGGCCCCCCCGACGGGGGTCAACCTCGCCACGTCGGGGGAGCTCCACCGAACGCCCCAGTGGCTGCGTTCGCACGCGCCCACCGCACCCATTTCGGCACACCCCTCACACGTTTCGTGGCCCCACAGGAAGCCCCACCGAAGGCCCCAGCGGCTGCGTTCACATGCGCCCACCGCACCCATTTCGGCACACCCCTCACACGTTTCGTGGCCCCACAGGGAGCCCCACCGAAGGCTACAATGGCTGCGTTCGCATGCGCCCCACGCACACATTTCGGCACACCGCTTACACGTTTCGTGGCCCCACAGGGAGCCCCACCGAAGGCTACAATGGCTGCGTTCGCATGCGCCCACCGCACCCATTTCGGCACACCTCTCACACGTTTCGTGGCCCCACAGGGAGCTCCACCGAAGGCCCCAGTGGTTGCGTTCCAATGCGCCCACTGCACCAATGTCGGCACACCCCTTGCACGTTTCGTGGCCCCACGGGGAGCTCCACCGAAGGCCCCGGCACAGCCCTCATGCGTTTCGTGGCCCCTAAGGATCGTTACCGAAGAAGATACTCACACTTGCGGTACGCACAGCTGCATATGGTTGGGTCCTTCGCCAGGATAATGTTGTTCCTCGATCCGTTCCCCCGCCCCCCCGAACGCGGAAACTCGCGCGCGGGGGGGCGGGGAGGGTGGAGGGAGGGAGGAGGAGGAAGAGGCAGGGGGAGGGAGGAGGGAGTGGAGTGGAGTGGAGTGGAGTGGAGCCCGCTGCAAATGCAAGTCGGCGCTCCTGCCTGACCCATGGAGACTGAGCTCGTTTGCCCAGCCTTCTTTTCGGGGTTGCTGAAGACCTTTGGCTCTCATCTGAAGGAGGCGGGGGAGGAGGAGGAGGGAGAAGGAGACAGGAGGAAAATTCGTCCTGGTCCCCGTTTCGTCTTGGGTGAGGTCGGATGGGGCTTGGACGAGGATCGATCCGTTCCAGGGCGTTCCGAAACGCTCTCAGAGCGTTCTGGAACGCTCTGAAAAAGGCCGCGGTGCTCGAGGCATCCTCCAGAGCCGCCGGATCTCAAAATCCGCCGGCCCCCTTGTGGGGCCACCAGGCTGTAGGCCCGTGATTCGCAGTTTCCTGTACCAGTTGTAGTTTGTAGTTTCCAGTGTTACAGTTCTGCTTCTTGCTGGTTACTGTAACTAGTTGATTGACCGCGCGAGGGGAGGGAGGCCCAAACCAGATTTTTAGCACCACCTGGGCGCGTTGTCTGAATTGCTGGGGGGGCTCAAAATCGACACCCCTCACGCAGATCCGCGGGGTCAGGGTCCAAAAACACATGGGATTTGCCACATTTCTGAAATTCGGTGCCACCCCTCACGCAGATCCGCGGGGTCAGGGTCCAAAAACACAGGGGATTTGCCACATTTCTGAAATTCGGTGCCACCCCTCACGCAGATCCGCGGGGTCAGGGTCCAAAAACACAGGGATTTGCCACATTTCTGAAATTCGGTGCCACCCCTCACGCAGATCCGCGGGGTCAGGGTCCAAAAACACATGGGATTTGCCACATTTCTGAAATTCGGTGCCACCCCTCACGCAGATCCGCGGGGTCAGGGTCCAAAAACACAGGGGATTTGCCACATTTCTGAAATTCTGTGCCACCCCTCACGCAGATCCGCGGGGTCAGGGTCCAAAACCTGCTCTTCCATTGCCCATTCTCCGAGAGAGGGGGCCGGCGGCAGGGGGCGAAGCCCTTACGGATTATCCTGGCGAAGGACCCAACCATACGCAGCTTTGCGTACCGCAAGTGTGAGTATCTTCTTCGGTAACGATCCCTATGGGGCCGCGAAAAGCATGAGCGCTGTGTCGGGGCCTTCGGTGGAGTTCCCCGTGGGGCCACGAAACGTGCAAGGAATGTGCCGACAGTGGTGCTGTGGGCGTATTGGAGCGCAGCCAGTGTGGCCTTCGGTGGAGTTTTTGTGGGGCCTCGAAACGTGTGACGAATGTACCAATGTGGATGCGGTGGGCGCATGCGAACGCAGCCGCTGGGGCCTTCGGTGGAGTTCCCTGTGGTGCCACGAAACGTCTGAGGGGTGTGCCGAAATGGGTGCGGTGGGCGCATGTGAACGCAGCCGCTGGGGCCTTCAGTGGGGTTTCGTCTTGTGGGGCCACGAAACGTGTGACGGGTGTGCCGAAAGGGGTGCGGTGGGGTCATGTGAACGCAGCCGCTGGGGCCTTCGGTGGGGTTCCCTGTGGGGCCACGAAACGTGTGAGGGGTGTGTCGACATGGGTGCGGCGGGCGCATGCGAATGCAGCCGCTGTGGCCTTCGGTGGAACCCCATATGGGGCCACGGATCGTGTGAGGATTGTAACAACATGGGCGCGGTGGGAGCATGCGAACGCAGCCATTGTAGCCTTCGGTGGGGTTCCCTGGTGCCACGAAACGTGTGAGAGGTGTGCCGAAATGGGTGCGGTGGGCGCATGCGAACGCAGCCGCTGGAGCCTTCGGTGGAGTTCCCTGTGGGGCCACGAAACGTGTGAGGGGTGTGCCGAAAAGGGTGCGGTGGGCGCATGCGAACGCCGCCACTGGGGCATTCGGTGGACATCCCTGTCGGGCCACGAAACGTGTGAGGGGTGTGCCGAAATGGGTGCGGTGGGCGCATGCTAACGCAACCACGGGGGCATTCGGTGGAACTCCCTGCGGGGCCACGAAACGTGTGACGGGTGTGCCGAACTGGGTGCGGCGGGCGCATGTGAACGCAGCCGCTGGAGCCTTCGGTGGGGCTCCCTGTGGGGCCACGAAACGTGTGAGGCGTGTGCCGAAATAGAGAGGACAGGAAAGGAGAGAGGGCGGCGCTTCTGTGGGAGGAGGGAGGAGGAGGGGGAGGAGGAGAGGAGAGGAGGAGTGACGCGGGGCACTGTCTCTTCAAGACGAGGACCCAACACCACAGGATGGTTGGGAAAGAAAGGAAAATGGAGGAGGAGGGGGGAGGAAGGAAAAAACACCTCCTCATGTAACACGAGGCCAAGACCATGACATATTCGGACTGGGAAATCATCGGGAATCTGTGAGACCTGGCAGATATGGGGGACGCATCGGGCGCCGCAGCCGTTCGAGAAAGCTCTGGAACGCACTGATAGCGTTCAGGGGCAGTGTGGACGGACTTATCCTTGTCCTGGCCCCACTCAGTCCATGTTTCGGGCGGTTCCTCCATCACCACGGTCGAGAGCGACTCGAAGAATTGGTCGGGATGGACATCCGGAATGGATCTGAGGACGAAAGTCATCGTGCTACTATATAAACAACGCCTAACACAAATGAGATCCCCAACCTGCATGTTAGGAACGGGCCAAAAATAACAGCCCTCCTGAACCCAAAGCGGTCCCGGGGATGGCGTCCGATTGCGGCTGTCCTGATTGTAGGTACGACTGGGGCTCCTCTCGGGGGTCTTGGTGTCGTTCGTGATGTAGGCGAAATCGCACTTGTTTCCCAGCTCGCACGTCCTGTTGGGGTCGGCGAAGAACCTGCATTAAGCGACGTGGGGCTTCCTGCATCGGTCGAGTAGCGGACAGGCCCAGTGCTTCGCGAAAGGCAAAAAGAAGTTGTCGACACCTCCATACTTGCGTGGCTGAGATGGGCCACGTTCGGTTGAAAGCTGTCGTTGGCGGGCGCCTCTGCCGGCCCGTGACGTGCGCCGCGGCGGTCTCGGAGTAGAACGGTTACCTGATCCGGTGTCTAATCGACGCCGTTCACCGATCTTACTGCGACCTGTCTCGCAAGATGCAAATGCGGTCAAGTCGTGGCGAGTCGACTCATGCTTGATATTGCGTCGGTGACTTTCGAGTCGGTGCATCTCGACGTTGGCAAGGGCGCGATCACGAAGCCAAATGCATGTGCGATTGGGATCGCCCCCCTTCACGTTGTTGTAGTCGCGCATTCCACGCTTCACCCATGGATGTCCACGGCGAATCTGCGCCCTGAACAATGACTCTATCATCTTCGTGGCTGATGGATCACTGCGTTCCAAGAGTATTTTGTCCCATTCCACCAAATGAAACGCTGCAGATGTTCATATCGCATGCGCATGAGTTGAAGACGCTCGAAATCGCGCGTGGCGTCGTCGACGTCGGCAACCTCGTAGGACTGAGGGATGACCCAATACGTTCGTCCCCCCTTCAGCATGCGGCCAGCTTTATGTGCTTGGGCCTTCAGGTTCTTCATGCGGTAGCGAAGTCCAGTAGAGAGAGCTGGCGATAGACCAGCGACCAGCTTGCAGTCGACGCTTTCAAAGTCTCCATTGCCCCGAAGATCCTCGGAGGTAGCGCCGTGCTTTTCAGCGCCGCAGAAGGCGCAGGCTTTCGCGGGGCGAACTGATGCCCTGCCGAAGTCCACCCTGGACATGCGTCGCCGCCCTTGCAGCCGCGTAATCCGCGGCAGCTGGAGCATTCCAACAGCATCACATTCCTTGATCGGAGTGGCGCCACCGAGAGAGCGCTCAGAAAGATTCTGGGATTGGGACACGCACAGGGCGCGCGCGGCGTGTCAGGGCAGATGTTGCTGCTGAGGCTGCCCCTGGTGACGTGCGTCGCGGTTGTCCTGCGCGGATGTTCCCATCGGTCGAAGGTTGGGCGCTGTCGGAAACGTCTGCATGAATTTGCAAAGGGTCGCATGGTCGCTGACGCGAACCGCCGGGGTGGCTCGGGTGGTCGCGAGTCCCCTATGCGTCCTCTCAACGCTCTGTCGAAGACCACCGGCCTCGTCTCTGGCGTCATGACTTCGCTGCGCGTATCGATCCAGCCGGTGCTCTAAATATTGGAATCGTCGGTCGTGCGCTTCGCGCTCTTGTTCCAAACGGGCGAGGAGCGCCGCGGCCCGTGCCTTTTCAATGTCTTTTTCCCGGGGGGAATGGGTGAGCCGTTGCTGCGCGCGCCCCGCCGCCTTCCTCACCTCGGCCAGCTCGGCGACGAGGAGGGCGGAATCGCAGGCCGAAGTCGGGGCGCCCAGCCGGCCAATCTGGGCCCGCGGAACGCGCAACTCAGCCAGCGCAGCCCGAAGGTCAGGCAACTGCTGCTCGACCGCGAGGACTCGGTCCGCAAGCGCCGGCGCGCGCCCCTCTGATGCGTCATGACGTTGAGCAATAGCCATCTCCGCATTATACAGATTACCGTGCAACTCGGCCGTGGTTGTGGTACTCTCGGGGTGGAGGATTGCAGTTGTCACGTCTACGCGATCACGATGTGCGATGAGGTCGTCGCGAAGCAGTTGATCTGGAATTCCAAATACCTGAGCGGCAAGCGCCTGCCGCAAGGTAGGGATGTCGTCGCGCGAGGCCCCGACGGCGGCGGCGCCCGCGCCCCCCTGGCGCTCGCGAGCTGCATCTCCACGGCGAGAAAGTAGTCGCGACTCGTCTGGGCGGCAATGGAGCTGGCACCTCGGTGGGACCCCACGCGGTCGACTTGGTACTGGACCTCGTCGGGGGCGCATCAATCCTCGGCGATCCGAGCGTCGACTCGGGCAAGAGCGCGATGGATCTGTCGCCGCAAGGTCGCCGTCTGGGTCGCGGTGTCCGCGACCGTCGCAGCGAGGCCCGACGACTGCCTGGTCGCGCATGCCCCAACCTGGTCTCTGAACTCTGCCAACTCATTGGCGGCGGGCGATGCGCGTGGCGCAGGATGGCGCCTCTGGGAAAATTCGGCCAGGGCCGCCTCTGCGCGGGGCTGCGGCTGGTCTCCGCGCGCAGAGACTGCAAATGAAACCGATCGGGTCTTATTATCTGCGCGGTCTTTCCGCGAAGACCTTCGACGGGGCGAGCGCGTTCGGGCGCGGGGGCAGAAGCGGGGCTCGAGGGCCGACGGGCGCCCTAAAGGCGGCGTCGCGCGGAAGCGCTCGGAGGCGACGTTTCGCGCGGGCCGTCGCCGGCGGTTCCGCTGGCAGGAAGCGCGGGGGAGGAAAGCGCAAGTTATTCCACCGACAGGAGGAGCGGAGACGCACGGGCCCCATGCGCCCGCGGGGTCGCACGCGCATTCGGCCCGAACCCTCGGGCGCGCGACTGCGCCCGTGCAAGGATTGCACCCGACAGAAAGGATTGGGATGTGCCCATATCTGACTGTCGAGAGCGCGCCTGTTTCCGAACGCCGAAGCTCCGCGTCGCGGCGGGCGTCAGCGCTGCCATCTCCTGGTAGGGAGGATTGCGGTCTCATTCCCCATGTCACTGCCCGCCCCAAGGCCGTCGCGTAGCCCGCGCGTCGTCGGAGAGCCACCGCGCGCGGAGCCACGGGGCCCTCGCGGGTCCAGCGGCACGCGCGGGGCGCGCCGTCAGCGCGAGGGTCCGTGATGGAGAGCGAAGTAGAAAAAAACGAAGAACCTGCGAACGGAGGTTGACAACCGAAGGGTCGAAACTACCGTCTGGTCCGTTGGTAGAAGATGAGGTGAGGAAGACTAAGAGCAAACGCTCTTTTTTTCCTCACGTCCCGATAGCCCTCGGGCTCCATATCCAATCCAATACCTGAGCCGAAAAGGATAGCAGGGCATATGGATAGAAGGGGAAGGGGAGCAGTTTTCACTAACATCTTTGTCGCCAGCTGACGCGATGGCCTTCGCGACTGCGAAAGGCACCTGAACGCAAGCGGAGCCCATGATCAGCTCGGGAGATATGTTGGCCACGGGGTCGTCGTAGCGCATGTCTCGCAGCTTCCGCGCCTCCGTCGCGCAAGCTGCCCCTGCGGTGAAGCCTGCTGTCGCGATGCCCGAACCCTCGTCTAGCAGAAACGCGTGGCAGGTCGCCGTCATCCGCTGGCGAATGTTGAGGCAGCCCCTGGCACGAGCCAGAATGGGGGCGAGTCGGAACACCATCTGTATTTCCATCCCCGGCAGCCTGTCAGAGGGCGTCTTGGGACAGACCGTAGTTTCGCATCGGCTCGTCCTCGCCGTCCGCTGCCTGGCGCCGAGGCTGAACGCCCCAGCTGCCGCGGCCAGACGGTGCTAGAATAGCAGCAACCCAAACCCCGAACCCCTTTTTATATCGAAGACGCACCAACCAGAGACACAGGACAGACGAAAGATGGAGGCTTCATAACCTCTTGATGAGAGGGAGGCCGCTATGAACGACACGTCATAGCAATCAAGGCATTGATCGCGCGCTCCTGAGCGATGTTAATGGTGTGTAAAACTATGCGGCAATAGACGCATTGGTTGGTGACGATGGTACAGCGGAGACCAATCCACGAGAAACCTCCCACAAGAAACCCAACCCTGAGACATCAGGACTTCCATTCATTTTTCGTGTGGGGGCGTCACGCTCTCCTTGGCAAAACCATCGGAGCCCCAAAAACCCAGGGCACCCCGGAGGCACGCAGGCTGCTTCTTGGCACGGGCCCCCGCTGTGCAGGACCGAGCGGCAGCTGTGACTGCCATTCTTCTGGAGCCTCTGATGCGGGAGCAGCGCACGCCTGGTAATGAACACACGCCCGCACTCGACACCTTCTTGGGCGCCCGAGTTATCCGGGGTTTCTCGGGTCCGGGGTAACTCGGGTTTGGATTCCCGAAAAAGGAAACCGAGTTAGCCCTGACCCGAGTTACCCCTGATGATTCGGGGCTCTGGACGCCCGAGTTATCCGGGGTAACTCGGGTCCGGGGTAACTCGGGTTTGGATTCCCGAAAAAGGAACCCGAGTTATCCCTGACCCGAACTACCCCTGATGATTCGGGGCTCTGACCTTCGGCGTCGAGCAACCAGCACCTCCACTCTGCAGGAGGAGGAGGAGGCACTGCCGCGGCGTCCCCGGGCACAGCCCACGCCGGCGGCGGGAACGCCACCGTCCGAGCCTGTGCAAGCAGAGGCCCAGGATCCAGAGCAGGATACACCCTGCGAAATGCTTAAGAAATCATGGGTTAAGAAATTCATAGTCTCAGAACGTGAATAAAGACCCAGAATTTCTATTCAAATCTTAGGATTTACATTGAAACATTAAGAATAATCGAGACTCTGGCTGGAAATTTAAGTTTTCTTAAGCATCGCCTAAGGTGTACCTCTCGCGCAGATCTCGCCGGCGAAGGCGGAAGCCACGTTCATGATGCCGCCAATTGTGCGGTGGAGGTCCTCGCGCAGCCCGACCGGCTCGGACGCATCGAGCCAATCCTCCACAGCTGCGACAAACTTGGAAGCGGACGGGATATAGCCATTCCAGCAGACACTGCACCCGTGAGCCCCAGCGTCGGCTTGGCCTCCAGCGGCAGTTGCCCAAAGACCAACGCTAGCCCTTATGGATGTTGGTGAGGGGCACTGAGTCAACGACTTGCCTTTGTCGTCGTAGGTAGGTTGGCCGTCGTCGAGAATCGGGATCTTCTGGCGCGCATCGCCAGAGAGAAATTTAGAACGATGCATTCACTGAGCGCAGCCTCCTGCACGACTGCGCCGAAGACAATCCCCGACAGCCTCAATACCTTGTTGCGAGACCAGAAGCACCCCTTGCCGTAGTACCCTCGCTGAGCTGCTTAAGCCGTCGTCGGAGTTCGAACAGAGCGCTGTCAGCGATCGGCATCTGGATGCCGAGCACGCAATTGTCGTACTGCACTACACCCGCGATGGGGACTTGACCGCCAAAGACCTTCTGGGTCTGACGCCGAGACCCAACACTGAAAGGAACCTGGAGGCACCGAACTTTTGCCAGGACTGTGCGCGTAGCCGTGCGGATGGAGAGATCGTCGCGTTGCATGAGAGGGAGGTGAGGAGGCGGAGGAGACGGAGCAGGAAGCAGAGGAGGAACACAGAGGAGGGGGGATGGGAGAAGAGAGCGGGGAGCAGGGAGGGAGGTGGAGAGGCTAACAGGTGCCGATGCTGCGACTCCCCAGACGCCTCCCGGGGCGCGCTCCGGCCAGCGCGCCGAGGCGCATCGGTCGGCGGCGACGAGGGCGTCCCCTGGAGGCACGACGAGGGCGAAGACGAGGGAAGGGCAGCGGTATCGGCACCTCCCCCTCCTCGGACCCTGACCTTCCAGGAGGGCTAAAAAATGGCACCCGACTTAAAAACCTATCCCAAAGCTATTCTACGTCTTGGTTTTAGGCTGTTTCGCTCGGCTCTTTAGGTTTTTAGGTCTCCAGTGCTAAAAAATAGCTCTCTGGAAGGTCAGGGGAGGAGGGGATCGCAGGGCGACCTTGTCCAGTCTGCGCAGCATCGTGGTGTTGTACAGCAGGGACAGGGTGCCCAGGGCGCTCACCAAGCCTGGGAGGCCCGAGGCCGGGACACACTCGCCGCGCCTCTTCAGCCCAGCACTGCCCGCCCAGCCCCTGCGGGCGATGCCGGACACCAATCCTCCTCCTCATCCTCTCCTCCTCGTCCTCGTCCTCGTCCTCCTCCTCCTCCTCCTCCTCCTCCTCCTCCTCCTCTTCACTCATCCTCATCATCATTGTCGTCGTCGTCATCGTCATCGACATCGTCATCATCATTATCATTATCACCATCACCATCACCATCACCATCACCATCACCATCATCATCATCATCATCATCATCATCATCATCATCATCATCATCATCATCATCATCATAATCGTCAGAACCATCTTCATTATCACCCTCATTCCCCTTCTCCACCTCACATCATCATCATCAACAACATCCTCACCACCATCGCATCTCAAGCATCGTAAGCATCATCACCATCATCTCCGTCATCATCATCATCATCATCATCATCATCATCATCATCATCATCATCATCGTCATCATTACGGTTACCGTCATCGTCATTATCAGCACACTCATCATCATCAGCATCATCATCATGATCATGATCATCAACATCATCAGCAGCAGCATCCTCCTCACCATTACCATCACCACCATGATCGTCATCACCATCATCATGATCATCATCATTTTCACCCTCGTCCTCCTCCTCCTCATCCTCCTCGTCATCATCATCATCAGCAACAGCATCATCACCGTCGCATCATAAGCATCGTCAACAGCATCAACATCGTCATCATCACCATCATCACCATCATCATCATCATCATCATCATCATCATCATCATCATCATCATCATTGTCATCATTATCATTACCGTCATCGTCATCGTAATCGTCATCATCACTAGCATCATCATCATTACCATCATTATCAATATCATTATCATGATCATCATAAATCAGTCTCGTCGTCGCCGCCGTCATTGTCAACGTGCTATCCCTGACCGCCTCCAGCCCTGATGACTCGGGGCTCTGAAAGGGGAAGGGGGGAGGGGAAGGATCGTCGGCGAGCGAGGGGTGGGAAGTGAGAAGGAGAAGGCCTTCTCAGAAGGCGGCGGGACTTCTCAGAAGCCCTCGCGCCTTCTGAGAAACTTGTCGTGTCTTCGTGGAAGGCTTCGACAACTTCTCAGAAGGCACGGGGACACGTCCGAGCCTTCTGAGAAGGCCCCCCCTTCTCAGTTCCCCCCTCGCTCGCCGCCGAGAGGAGGGGCGAAGGGAGAGCGGGGACAACCTCGGGCTGCGCTCCCTCCTCCCCGAGCGGCACCGGCCGGCATGAACTTCCCGCTCTTGACGGCGCGAGGCAGCATGCCTGGCCACGGAGGGAGACGAGCGCGAGACGAGTCGGCGGCGCGCCCGCGGAGGAGGAGTGGCCACGAAGCAGCCAAGAAACCCTCAAGAGGCCTCCCGAGACGGCCTCAAAGAGCAACCGTCGCCACATGCCCGTGGGAAAACGTGCATGTTCAGCGCAGTCGCCTCTGGTACGTTGACAACGCTCAAGACAGACCACGCGGGCAAACAAAACCACGCAGCGGCGATGTAACACTCATTCGCATCCCTCCCTGCTTGCACTGATCGCTGGAAAGACGTTACGGAAAGGGCTCCGCCTGAGCGTGCCGAGAAGTGGTCTGCGGGAGAACAGGCCTAAACCTACCTTCCCACCCTGTAGGTGACTTTCCTCAGAACGCTCGAAGTCCCTCGGCCTTCTGAAAGTTGTCTGAGCCTTCCCCGAAACAAAAACACTGAAAACTTTTCAGGAACCCCCGCGGGTGACCTGGGAGCTTTCTGTGGCAACTCATGGGAGCCTCCCATGACATCTTGCAGGCTCTTGCGAATCGGCGCTAGCAGACGCATAATCGACGCTGATCAACGCCAATGGACGCTAAGCGACGATACACCTGCTCTAATCGACGCTACATCTGTGCCCTCCCATCGATTACCAGACGCTAGCGCGCGCGATAGCGCACCCCGAAAATTGA
Source organism: Prorocentrum cordatum (assembly GCA_963575745.1). Taxonomy (NCBI): domain Eukaryota; class Dinophyceae; order Prorocentrales; family Prorocentraceae; genus Prorocentrum; species Prorocentrum cordatum. The sequence continues at coordinate 157,604 of CAUYUJ010014495.1, forward strand.
ACTTCGAGGACACACGTGGCTCCCATGATTTGCTACCGAAGGAGCCGGCATCCCCGCCTTCATCCTCCACGAGAGAACAGCCACGAGCTCAAGGCCGACGGACCAGACCCGGCAGCCGCTTGGGACAGGACAGGGGGAAACAAGGGCTCCTAAGTTCGCGCTTCGCGCTGCGCGAAGCGCGAACAACTTCGCGCTCTCGCGCCGCCCCCCAAGGGGGAGAAGAGGAGGACGAGGAGGAGGAGGAGAAGGAACGAGGACCGCGAAGCGCGAAGCGCGAATAACTTCGCGCCCTCGAGGGAGCCCTTGGGGAAAGACGTGCCAGACGAGCCCGGCGGTGCTGCGGCTGACGCGTGGCCGCCAGCAGGGGCGGAGGGGGGGGGGAGAGGAGCACGCCGTCCTCCCCGACGCGCCTAATTACGGCCAGCTGTGGGGTGCTCCATCGCGTGGGCCTACCCGGCACGGCCTCAAGAGAGCTTCGTCGGGTGACGGACGTGCTGGTGTGGAGGCAGGCTCGCGGCGCGCGCGATGCTCACCGACCTACGGCAACTGCCACGATTCGCGACGCAACATATATGCATCGACAAGCATGGACGTTCTCTTCGGCAGCACGCCATGCTTCCCCACGTCCACTGCGACGCTCTGCACTCAGCCCCCCGAGGGCCCCTGGGACTGCAGCAAGAGCGGATGTTCCAACAGACGGGGCTGTGCTTTACAGGTTCCTTCCGATGCTGCCGATCTGATCTTCAGCGAGATTGTATCCTAGCTTCGCGCTTGAGCGGCCACTGTGTCTGCCCTCCGGGCCGACCATGGGGATGCGTCGGCTCTCATGGCGGCGTTGTTGCACTGAAGGTCTTCATCGTGCTTGCTGCTGGAGTTGCACCTGCTGCCAGGGTGGATGTTGTACAGCGGAGGTCGCCATCTTGACCCCGCACTTTTGTTTTACCTCAATTCGTTAGTCTGCGGCGGGATGCTCCCCTGCACTGGTACGACGCACCGTCCCTGGGATACCGCACAGCCTGCTACCCGATTTGAGGGTTTGTGAGTCTCCGAGGTATGATCTTGTTGGGACGATTATTGCTTCTTTCTACCCTTTTGGTTGTGGCGTCGTGCCAGTTAACCGGCACAGCTGAAAGAGGGAGCATGCCATCCTCCCCACGCTGGGTTTGGGAGTGTGGAAGGCACCTCTTGAGCCGCCGGCGGGTGCCAGGACGAGATCAAATGACTGGTGTCGGAGCAGGGCGAGTTTGCGGAAACCAAAGAAAGGTCCCGATGCCGCTACTCCCCGGACCTCTCCCGTTCTGACCAGAATCTGCATGGCGAATCCCAGAATCTGCGTGGCGAATCCAGCGGTGGCGACGCGGGCCTCCGAGGAGGCCCAAAAAGGGGCAAACGAGGAACGGGTAGAGAAATGGGTGCCTTCTCCTCCTCTCTGAGAGTTGAGGCAACGGCAGCTCGACATCGATTCGGCGTTGGACAAACCTCCCTTTAGTAAACCACACTTTAGTGAAAACGGCCCAAGGCCGAAACCGACGGACCTGGACCCGCAAAAATAACGGCCGCGACGCCCCCTCGCGAACCGAAAACGGCCAATTCACTAACCGACGTGTCAGGGTAGGAGCTCTATCAACCTCCGATCTCGGGGATCTTCTGACCCGGGTCAATCCAGACCCGGGTCAGCAGGAAACCAAAAACTGCAATGCAGGAAAAAAATAGCCTGACGAAGGACCCAACCATATGCAGGTGTGAGTACCGCAATTGTGATTCACTTTTTCGGTGGTGATCCCTATGAGGCAACGAACCGTGCTAGGGGTGTGCCAGCCGAGCCTCGAGCTCCCACTGCACGAAGCGCCGCCTACCAGACCTCCGCGGTCCAGATCTAGAGCTCCGGGTGGCTGAATTCGGGGGGGAGCGAGGACGAGACAGGCAGAAGAGAGAGAAGGCAGGCCAAGCCCAGCAGGGCTAGCCGGCTTGTGAATATCTTCTTCGGTGAAGCTCCCTATGGGGCGAAGCGCTGCACTGGGTGGGGGGGAACGCTGTACTGGATGGGTGGTGTGCCAAATTGTGCTTCCGGGACGCATGCGGACGGTTCCACCGGGCCCCACGAAACGCTGTACTGGGTGGGTGAAAATGCCGAAATGCGTTTCCAGGACGCACGCGGACGGTCCCACTGGGGGCTTCGGTGGGGCTCCCTGTGGGGCCACGAAGCGCTGTACTGGGTGGGTGAAAATGCCAAATTGGGTTTCCGGGACGCAAGCGGACGGTCCCACTGAGGGCTTCGGTGGGGCGCCTTATGGGGCCACGAAGCGCTGTACTGGGTGGGTGAAACGCAAGGAGGGGGAGGAGGGCCACGAATGGAGTTCCCTATGGTGCCACGAAACGCTACACTGGGTAGATGAAACGCAAGGAAAAGGGGGAGGAGGGCCACGAAACGCTGTGTTGGGTGGGGGGGACGCATGCGGACGGTAGACGTGGAACCTTCGGTGGAGTTCCCTATGAACCACGAAGCGGTGTACTGTGTGGGTGAAACGCAAGGAGGAAACGGAGGAAGGAGGAGGGAGGAGGGGCGGAGGAGGAGAGGAGGAGGGCCACGAAACGCTGTACTGGGTGGGGGGGGGGCGCATGCGGACGGTAGACCTGGAACCTTCGGTGGAGCTCCCTATGGGGCCACGAAGCGTGTACTGGGTGGGTGAAACGCAGGGAGGAGGGGAGGAGGGCCACGAAACGCTGTACTGGGTGGGGGGGACGCATGCGGACGGTAGACCTGGAACCTTCGGTGGAGCTCCCTATGGGGCCACGAAGCGCTGTACTGGGTGGGTGAAACGCAAGGAGGAGGAGGAGGAGGAGGAGGAGGAGGAGGAGGAGGAGGAGGAAGGCCACGAAACGCTGTGTTGGGTGTGTGGGGCGCATGCGGACGGTAGACTTGGAACCTTCGGTGGACCTCCCCATGGGACCACGAAACGCTGCACTGAGCGGGTGAAACGCAGGGAGGAGGGGGAGGAGGGCCACGAAACGCTGCACTGGGTCGGTAGACCTAGAACCTTCGGCAGAGCTCCCTATGATGCCACGAAACGCTGTACTGGGTGGGTGAAACGCAGGGAGGAGGTGTGTATAGGGTTGAAGTACAAGGGCACAGAACCCCTGATCCGCTGGTAGAGGGAAGGAGGGATAGATGGATGTCTTTCCCTCCTGCACGATCAAAAGTCTGATCGATCTGTCCCAATACCTGAGCCCAAACGGCCAGGCGCAGGAGGGGTGAGGATAAGGAGTATTATATGAGGGTATCACACGGGTTCTATTCACACACCCCGTCCCGAATCCCGCCCGTGAGGGTAGGACTCGGGAACAGAGGAAAAGAATCCGTCACCCTTTTACTCCTTCAATCCTCAAGTCTGCAGGCAGCTGAGCGCAAGATCAGTATAGCCTCAGCTGCAGGGTAAGGTAAGAAGGAACACCCAGGGTCCCTATTTCTTCGCCAAGCACGCTTTGGTGCCCCCTCGGTGCGCCCCCCAAAAACGCTTCGGCACTCGAGGGCGGAGAAGAATGAAACACGGGTGGGCGGAGAAAGAGGATCTGAGCAAGTTAAAGCAACATCAGAATCTGCCTCGCCTACGCGAGGCAGGTGTTGCCACCAGCTGTCTGATGAGAGCTGGCCGTCAGATCATTATCAACGCAATGTAAGCAGAATCTAAAGAGTAAACTATAAAAAAAAAAAAAAAAACGCATTCTGAGATCGCGTTGGTGAACACGATCGCGCTACGAAACACATCGATACATCAAAGCAAATGTCTGGCCAGACGCAAAGTCGCGTTGATAAGCACGAAAAGGTTGCATATGTATAAATTCTGTATTCGGCGACTCCCGTTGGCGTTGCTCCTTAGGAGGCTGCCTTGGTCATCGCAAAATATGCGTGCATGCGTGGCCACTTGTCTTAGATAGTGAAGCGGCCTAAAAGAATATAATAGCCACCGCTCAAGGCGAACTTGTATTATGATGAAGTTCAAGCCTTCCGAGCGGCGGGCCTGGCGGCCGACTCTACTACGCGTTGCCCCTCTCGTAGAACCTGCGGCCCCACATCCTATGGCCATCGTGCGACACGTAGCTCGTTTGCGAAGGTCTCCCAAGGGGTCCTCGGAATCCAGTGGCGGAACCACTCATTGTACTGGATGTCGCGGACGTAGACGAACTCGTCGTTGTTGTCCGTGATGTATATCCAGCATTTGATGTAGTAGCTCCAGTATCTGGGGCCCCACTGGCTGTCCTCCAGCTCGTCGCGCCACCATGTAGCGTAGTCCTCCGCCATGCGCGCCCTCTTGGCGCGGGGAGGTGCAGTAGGTCTGCGGCTGTCGTCGCTGTCCTGCCGCTGCGCTGCAGTGCCGCGCGGCCTCGCGGGCATGTAGCCCTGCGCGCCAGAGGCGCTGGACCCTGCAGCATCGCCAGGAGCGGGGCGCGGCGGCGGCGGCGGGTGCCGCGGCATGCGTGGCTCCATGGCATCATCAGAGTACTGGGAGTGTGTATCAGGTTCGATCGGATCGGTTCTCATCCCTGAATCAACCCCCCTCTGTTCAGTGGAACCCAAGGCGGGTTCCACATAAGCAAGCGCGGCAAGCTTGCGCTGCGTGACTTTCTCACGGGTGCCATCCCCCCTGGGGAGGGCAATCGCGACAAGTCCGCGCGCCTGCCGCGTGCTTCTGTCGAGTCTGCCTGCGTTCAACCACCACTTCTCCCGACCAGCTTGGCCAGTCCTGATGCTGGTCTCGAGGATTTCACATGCGTCGCGCATGTCCTCAATGGTATAGGCGTCATTGCCTTTATTAATACGAGCGCCTGCCATTCGGTGGTGGAACTTCAAATCATTGAGAAAGCGCTGAACGAGATTGGCAAATGGACGGCATAGAGGTCTGTCGTCTTCACGCTCGCCCATCAATCTGCACATGTGTGCAGGAGGGGAGCCAGAGTCGACCCACTCCTCATACCTCTTCCTAGCGGAATTGGCCATTCTCCTCAGCACATCTTTCTCATTGCCTGGAATAGAGCGCTTGCCTGTCATGATGACCTGCGCTCCGTCTCTCATGTACATCGTGATGTCATCCTGTAAGAGCGTCGCCTTGATCCAGTGGGTCAGCTGCTGGAGGTACGCCAGGTCGCTCTCGACGGCAGTACTTTTACCCGTAGCACCTACGGCAACAGTGTACTGCCAGCAGATGTCACAGAGGGTACCTTCGTCTGTGACGATCCCTAAGGATAAGATGCGATCGCAATTCCGACATCGCGCGATATCATGCTGACTATCTTCTGGGGCTCCGCCAATCGTGAGGTGCTCACGAGATCCCCAGCGAGTTTCCCGACCACGAGCAAGACTGCGACCGATCTGATCCATGGCATCGCGGTTGATCTCGGCGTTCGGTCGGGGAGCGATCGATCTGCTCATTCCCTCGATCTCGATCCTAGACAATCTTTCCCCTGGCAGTCCTACGCACTCGGTCGTGCCGTTGTCCGCGTCATCAGTATTACCATGGCATACGGTTTCTGTACGGATACGGTTAGCCTCTTCCTGCAAGGCGGACTCGTTGTCACCCTCCTCGCGGTTGATTCCCTTCTGTTCGGCTATGATCCGTACCATGGTTTCCTGATCTGGAGCTGCGGATGCAATGCTGCCTGGGTCGTGGAGAATGTCCTGCTCCGCGCTTGGGTCATATGGCGCGGCAGGTGTTTCCACCAGCTCCGTCCATGCGGGGAAGCCTGGATTGCCGAATGTCTTGATGCAATGTGTAAATAGATTACGCAACGTCTGGAGTGCAGGATGGTTCTGATGAATAGCATCTTTTGTGAAGTCACGGAGCTCCCCAATACTGTCCATCAATATGATTTGATACACTTTAGAGATCAATTGGAAGACGCCTGAAGTCGACTCCTCGATGACCTCTGGGTCCAGGTAGTGTACCAACTTTTTAAAGAAGCTATCTGCACTGCAAATTGGTAAGTCACGTGCCCATTTGTGAGTATGATTGTAATCCAAATAGTATGTCTCCGCGTTCCATGGTTTGGACCCGAATTGAATTTCAAATCGTAAGTACGACTGTGCTTCATCCACCACAAATCTGTCCGCGCCAGTGTGCACCTCAATGATGTGTTTCACCTTTATCATAGGTGAGTCCACCAACAACTGCGATGTCCAGCGGTATATGCGGTGGTCATGTGATTGTTTGATCCACTTTGTGATCTCCTCTGGGTCGTAGTCGGGGTGGTTGAGGATGTCTTCTGGCGGGTCGATAATAGTGTCGAGGATGCTCGCGTCGACGTGCTCATCAGCTTGGATCTCTGCTGATAGATCTGCTCCCATGTTGTCATTTGCCGCTTTTTCCTCGGCAGTGAGTGGTAAGTTTGATATATCCACAATGACGGTAACCAGAGGTTCAGCATATTGGCCTGCCTTTTGTTGGGGTCCATCGTCCGCGGGAGCAGTATCCTCGGCAGGTGTGGCCACCAGCTCTTCGGGATCGGGTGTCCGAGGAGCGGGCCGTCGTGTCGGCGCACGTGGGATACGTGGCTTATAAATGCTCGGCATTCCGAGATATGGTAGATCACCATCTGTGTTATGCTGATGTATTTTGTCACGGCATGAGGATGGTCCTTCCAGCGCAGTATTCACATCTCTCGGGTCAATGTCGGCACGAACTGGTAAAGCAAAGACAACGCCCTTGAGAGGCATGCTTTTGTCGTTGTACCATATGTTTACCCATCGTAAACCGTAGTTGAGGATAGGTATTCGCACCGCAAAGAACTTGTCAAATACTCCGAAATGAATGATTGGGCCGTATATGTGGCCCTTGTTCATGAGGACCTTGGTGTTGTGATTGCCCATGGGGTAGTGATTGCCATAATGATAACAATTGGTAGATCCCCAATTCTTAGTGACAATGAAGTCCCCCATGCGAACATCATTAAATATAGGCAGACGATTCCAATCTTTCTGTGTAATCTTTGATGTGATGGGTCGAAGGGCCTCTCGGCAGTATGACATAGCGATTAACCATTCTGTATCTTCTGTTTTGTGCTCGCATTCGGCGATCATAGCGCGGACCATTTGTTCGCCCAAGGCGTCGGCGCCAGATATGCGGCCAGCAGGGGTTGCCCCCAGCTGAGGGGCAATCGGTCGCTGAGCCGAAGATGCTGATGCTGATGGTGTCCTTGGCTGCTTATCCATGTCGCGATCCGTGTCAGTTGATGTAATCCCAGGAGGGTTATCAATGAACTCCTGCCCGGGAAGAACGGCACAAATTTCGCATTTGCTCAATGGTTGTCTTGCGGCCAATGGCGGATAGTCCCAGGGCGAGCCCTCAGGCCATATCTGCTGGCCGTGCGTGTGGCGTGGTTGGAGACGGCGAATTGCAATGACTGCCGCTGCTGGAACCACGTCCTCTGTCATAAGAGCGCCTCGAGCGCCGAACCAAAATCTGCAACCAGCTTTTGTGGCAATATCCATGTTGATCACCAGCTCGACCTCGTTCTTGTAGTGATTGAACTTGTATGACTGTACCGAGGTGTGGGGGATTATTTTGGACATTGTCTATATATGTGCTGGAAGCGAAGAATGCCTCCGCGCGTGGTGATGGTTTATAATGCTTGTCTCTCTGAGAAGATGGATCGACGTAGCCGGGAATGATCCCTGTCTTGAAAATGTTGCGCCAAGCACGGAATGTCGTGCCATGGTGGAGGTATTTCACGTCTGTCCATTGTAGGCTCTCCCAGCCCATGTTCCATGGCTTGGATTGTGGATTGACGCAACTGTGGCCTCCAACACATCGAATGACAATAACGCTGTTCCAATCGAAACAGCTGGGATCGCCTCCCTCGGGGATTGGTTTGGCGTAGATCTCGATCCGATTCTTCTGCGGGTCAATATGTTTCTGGAACGCACGAATGATGAAGATCGGGTAGTAATCGTTCCAATCGGGGTACCCATCTTTTTCACCATCCTTTTTGAAGTGCGTCATGGCCGCATCCATGGATGGTCCGTTGTGGTTTTTACGATCACTGAATTTACATCGGACCATGTCCTGAAAGGATTTCCAATTACTTGGGATCTTCCGCTCACGATCTGTTGTCTTCGGCCATATGTTGATACGTTGATCGCGAAAGTGGTTGATGTGGAATTTGTTGTAGTGGATCTCGTGGCGTAACATCGTCGTGATGTCTTTGCTCATGTATTTGGGTTCTCCGAGCCACTCATGAAGTAATTCAGGACCATAACGTATATCGTCGTAATGTGGTAACGATATCCACTTCCATTCTGGAAAACAACCAGATTGTGCAATATCAGGAGCATGAGCAATCACACAATCGTCGTGTTGCAATTGATCGAACCGTTCCTCATCTTGCAGGCAAGCAAATCCATTGATCGCGGATGTACCCCGCAATACTGGAGAAACGTACGGATGGTCATCCACGATGCCTGCTTGCAGCTTGTACTCTCGAATAGTGCATGCGTTATCGAACATCCCTACCTGGCTGATGTCCTCGTACATAGAACGCTCGCAGCTGTCCTGCCACGACAATAAATTCACCGTGTGTGGAGAAGGGTTGTCGTCGGCAGGAGTTGCCTCCAGCTCCATCGCATCTAGGTCAGTGCCGTCGTCGGGGGTCGGGACTGCCTCGGCTTTCGGGAGCTGATCTGCTGGCGATTGGTCTGCTGGCGTGCGGCTTGGGAGCGGGCCAGGCGTTGATGGCTTTGGTACGGCTATCGGTTGCGGGCCAGGTTGCAGTGGCTCAGGCAATGGGCCTGGTGGTGCTGGCTGGCCCGCCTCGGCCGCCGCGCGCCATGCGGCAGTCGGAACATCAGGGTCGTATCCCAATGCCACTCGCTCCAATGCATTTTGTCTGAAGAATGTTTTGCATGCTTCGATGGCCCGTTGGTTCTCGGCAGCAGGGCCTACACGGTGGTCGTTCAACCTGTTGCCTTCTGCAATGAGTCGTGATTTGGTCGCCTCATCGTCTCCGTCCAAATCGGCAATCTGCTGTAGAAACTGCTCGAACACAACCCAAGTAACAGCATGTGCATCTTCAACTGTTTTGATGACCCTGGGGTGGAGGAGCTCTTGTTTCTCGACTGAATCCCAGGATGCCCACGCCCCAGGGTAGTCGTTGATCAGCATTAAGAGGGAACTGAATAACTCGTCATATGCAGGTCCAAATGGATCGTTCTGGGGAATAGCCTTGTTCGGCTCGCGAGGATCAAGTGCAGGTGGCTGTGTTGGGACTCCAGGAATAGGCACGCTTGGGTCACCTGCGGTAGCAGGCAGTGATGCGGGCAGCGTACCATCGGCACATGATGCCATCCAAGCACAATGAGCCATCTCGCCTGCTGCCTGTGTCATCAGCGTCGTGAGGCTGCGATCTCTCTTCCATTCGTTTGTGAACCTCTCTCTGAAGTCGAGAGCCTCCATGATCTCCTCGGCCTGTCTGTAGGCCTGCTCGTCCGTGACGGGAGTCATGATGGGAGGTCTGAATGGATACGGCTGAGAAGGCAGTGACTGAATCAAAGCGCAGAAGTTACGATAGCATACTGCGTCGCAGAACTGCGTCGTAAACATTGCCATGTTGAGGTTGTTCTGGTTTGCATGCCAAGCCTGAGGCGTAATTCTATCGTACGCTTCTACCCAGTGGTCTGATGGAAGAACTGTAATACCACGATTTTGCATCGCCCTGATCAAATCGCCCGGGTGGTAATCAAAGTTCGGGCGCACGCCCCACTGTGCTGCTTTGCCAGGCCCCACAAACTTGGGGCAACGGAAATACTGCATCACATCAACAAATCGTGATACATCCACTTGTACGTGTACTGGCACGAGCGTCGGGACGCCGCCCTCACATTCCATCTTCTGGAGCTCGCGCACAGCAGTAGGTGCTCGATCCTCATGACGACGCATGTCCACGGTGTTCTGTCCGTGGTTGGCACATGCGATGTCGTTCGCGCTCCATACCACCATGGCATTGAGGCCTCTGCAATAGTGCCTTTGTTCCACAGATGCAGGAAAACCATTGGCCCAATAATTCCAGATGACCTCGTTTAATTCGCGCCACTTTTTGATAGAGGCGTTGTCGCTGTATAACATCAGGCCCCTGGCCTCGCGGATCATCTTGATCATGTTGCGCTGCTCGGGGGTGGACTCGAACTGGTTGTTGAGAATAGCTGTGGTACGGCCCTCCTGTGTCTGCGTACGCTGTTCACGGAGTTCTGCCATACCACAGCGGGTGTCTCCACCAGCCTCTGGCAATTGAATGCAATCTTGGCCAATCGGCGCGTCGTTCTGTTTGAACCATTCTCTGTAATTGCCAAAGGAGAATGCCCACATCATGATGTCGTCGCGGATGATGGTCGACAAGTGCTCGAGGGTAGCGCCGCCCATGCATTCCGCGCGATTGAGGCACGGCATAAATAGCGGTACAAAACCAACGTTTGATACTTTGGCGAGATGGTCTCGCTTCCGTGGGCTGCTGAGCTCGTCAATGCCGTGACTTGGGTACTTCTTGTGCTTGGCGGCCTTGGACCCTTTCTTGGGCTGCATAATCCATGTTGGATCGGTGTACAAGTTGGTCCAATTGTATGCGCGCCCTGATGGACCGAAGGCATGATGCAAGAGAACTCCCAGATCTTCTTGCACGAGTGAGTACCACCCGCTATCTGAAAGAAGGGTAGAAACCAACCGGCCACCACAAAACGTGCTGTACTTTGCTTGTTCAAGCTCGAGTGGGTCAATATCAGGACCAGGAGTGAGACCAGGGTCAACCTCAGCAGGGGCCTCGCCAATGAAGACAGAGCCCTCGTCGTATGGTTGCCAATGATAAGTACTCGTCATAGTCTCGTCGTGCTCTGGTATTGCCTGCCAGCCGTCTGGGTGATCGGATGGCGTTGCCACCGTCTTGGAGTATGATCCGATACCTCCGAAGCCTCCGCGTGCAGTCAGCCATGTGCTGAGCTTGCGGCGGAATTTGCTTGTCTGGACAATGTCGGAAAATGCTATCATTCCGGTGACAAGATTATCTTCAACAACGTGGCCGATGTGTCCCGCAGTATCTGATGTCCTGGCTAAGCCAGGTGGGCGCGTGGGTAACTTGATCGTTGCACGATCAAGTTTAGGAGCATAGCTTGGAGTTGTCAATCCATTGCTGTATACATCAGAAGGTGCACAAATACCATTTCCGTAGTAGTATTTTGTATCCTGAACGCTGTCCTCGGCATATTGTCCCAGTACTGCACTGCCAATGTTGGGCCAATCGTTGTGAATCATCATCCACTCCGTCTTCAATATCACCGTCGTGAGGTCCATTGGCGGGCACTTGCGGTGCGCTCCTGGGATCACTGCGTTCAAATGATCATGTAAACCACGAACACTTTCTTGTGCAGACGAGTTACGAGTGAAGAGGCTGGAATTCTTGCACATAGCCCTCATGAAAGACAGCCATGGTGTAGCCGTAAACGTGCTGTACTCGCAGTTGGCGTCGCCGCCGACTGATCCACCAGTTTCGCTGATCCAACTCTTGGCGTCGGCGGACGCAGAACGGGCAACTTCTCGAATAGTGCATTCGTCGGGTACGCGGAGATCAAAATCTGCACTGCGATCAGCGCGCCGTTGATGTATGTATATATACCCATCATCGGGATCGCGAGGACGACCAGTTTGAGCGTGGTACGTGAAGCCCACGCGGTCGTCGTCCTTGGCGTTCGGGTCGTACTCGGCGTCGCAGCCGATGGGCCAGCCGACGAGGTGGAGCGGCTGTGCCTGATCCATCTCGTGGATGGGGGCATCGGGATTAGAACCGATCTCACTTATTTGCGCCTCGCACACGGCGAACAGGATGCCTGTAAGCTTTGTAGCTCGAGTCGTAAATTTGCTGCGGTACGAGCGCATAAGGAGTGTCCTAGACCTCTCTGTATCCTGGGGAGGTGAGGGAAGACGGCGGGGCTGTCTACCGCGCGGGGAACGGGCTCTCGAACGAGGTGTGCGCGATGCGGTAGCTGCGGCGGGTACACCAATGCGGTACATACATGCACCTATGCCCTCGTGATTGGCTTGTCCAACGCACTGCGTTCCACATTATGATCCTACCTCGGCCCATCTTTCTTGCTCTGTAAGTAATATGTTTACATACTTCCGGGCATCCATCCAGTTTTGGAGGTTCTGCAACATGAGGTAAACCGTCGGGCCTCCGAGGCCCTTTTAGTGGTTTCCATGGTTTCTTTGGAGGACATTGTACCGGAGTAACGGGAAAGATGAGCGAGTGTTCCAAGAGGTCCCTCCAGAGGTCTGATTTCTTTGGCTCGAAATGTTTGGTCATCATATCTGCAATCTGCTCTTTGTACCTACATATTTGAGCTCAATGTGTTCGAGTTGGCATGTCTCGCATATCCGATCCAGGTTGATACGATGAGCACGATGAAGATGACGAAAAGCTGGTGCACGTCCATGTTGGACAATTTTGATCACGGCCTGGCTATCCTCGAGGACGATAAGACGCACTTTGGGAGAACTGATCTCCTGAGCAGGTTCTGGATCCGCGTGCAATACGGTACCCTCATGGGATATCGCACGCCTCTTTGGAGGCGTAGGTAACTCCGTCTTCAGCGGTAGTTGCCTACGGCTAGGAGAAGATCCCCTTGCGGGGGGTGCCTTGCGAGGCGATGGCTTGCGCCTCTTTTTGGCGGCCAACGTCGGACACGTCGCCGCGTCGGCGCGTCCCTGGCAACCAAAGCAAGTTTTCTTCTCTTTGCATGTGTTGGCAACTCCCACCACGGCTTCCCAGAATGAGAGTAGTGGTAGTCCTTCCAGTCGTAGTGCTGAGTCAAGAGCAACGATCTCTGATTCTGTAGATGAGTGCGATACAACTGTTTGTTTCTTACACACAGCGTTGACCGGAAAGAACGTATTTGGTCCAACAAGCGCGGCGAAGACGCCGGTAGTGGACTTGGAGGATGTAATGCAATCGGCGAACGAGGCGTCAGTGAAGAACATGATGGATAACTTGTCTGACGAATCGCCTATCCATCCGCGTAAACAATGTGTACGCGTCGTTTTGATGTAGCATATCAATCGATGTAGACGTTTATCTCACGTGGTATTCCATTTGGTAATTTCTCTGGCTAGCATACATACTGGATGTAGAAGATCGAAACGACAGCAACGTGCCAGGTAGAGAATCTTCATCAGTACACTCGCGGCGTCCTGGCCAAGGATGCCCTCATCGGAGTAATCGGAGTCGGTGAAGGAGGTGTCCTCGATGCCAGGGGTTTCGGCGTCAGGTAGGTCATCGTATGTGACTGGTATGGATGCTGTTGTAGTAGATGGTGTATCGACCGATCTTGCTGGGCTGGATGATCGCGGCCGTGCGTTGAGCACGCTAGTAGGTCTGGCGACCGACCCGGAGGACGCAGGCGATTTGGATCGCGAAAGTCCTCGGCGAATCGGATCGTTTCCGACGTGACCCGGGTCCCTGGGCGCGCTTGGAAGCGCATTCTAGGTACCGCTCAATGCACTGATCGGTAAAACCAAGCATGTCATGTCGAATTCCACGAACTTGTTTGGCTGTATTGCAATCTTTCTCATTGTGCACGGGCAACATAGGCCGTATGGTAGACATTCTTTTGTCGAAGATGTTCTGCGGTACATCGTATGCCTGTCGTCCACAGCCAAGATATTGCGAGCATGGTGCAGGTGGATCCAAATCAATACCGCTTTTGCGGATATAGTCCCAGCCAGCTTGTAGATTGTTAGCTGGTCCGGCTAATTTGAAGTCGTCCACGTATACTGAAAGTATCAGTCCCAGTTTGTCGTGTCTCCATACGCATTCCCATCCTGGAATAGGCTCGAAACCAACGCTTTCCAAGCATGTGCGACACTTTCGTTCCCAAAAGACACCTGCAAGAGGGTGCCCGTATAGTGCCAGTCGTAATCGGCACACTGGATTTTTGCATTTTGACCAGGATGCCGGTTGGCGCCATTTGGGCATGGTAATCCAGGTATCAACTGGATCGACTCGTCCGTCGCCGTATAATAATGCCTGCGTGTAGGCTCCAGGTGCGTCACTTTGTTCGCCCGCACATTGTGGCAATAATGCAGTAGCATCGCAAAGTTTGGAAGCCTCAATATGCGAGGCACTGGAAGCGGCGTCGGCGAATATGGCGGCAAAACCAGTTTCATCTTTGCCTGTATTGCCCTGAACCACCACTCGGCCCTTGAATTTGCGTAGATCAGGTGGAAGTTCCTCGTGTTTGACTGAAGATAGCTCCAAGATCTTGAAGAAATGAACTTTCGTCCCAGTGCGGATAGCTTGCGACTCGATATCAACTTTTTCTGCAACGGTCTCCAACATCCACGTTTGTTTCTTCTCCAGTCGCTCGTATTCTTTTCGCAGGGCTTCCCGTGCACGTGGTTCTGCGGCAACTTCTTTCTTACTCAGGCTTCTGGTAACTAGGGCCGGGCGTGCCCATGAGGAATCGGGAATTTTGTCTCTGTGTGCTGGTGTATAGGTCGTTTCACGTGGCATAGCGGGCATTGCTACCGACTGGGTGAACTGGCGCATAAGCGGGTTCATGGTCCCAAAGTCGGCCCCCTCACTATCCACAAGTACCAAAGCACGTTCGTCTCCAGCGTGCTGTTGTGGGGTTTGGCGGTAGTACAGTACCGTAGTAATGTCACGTGGCCCGCCAGGTAGTTTGGCATACAGTATTTCTTTGTTCGTCACGCCCTTGACGTTTTCGTCACGGGTGACCGCGCCGTTGTCAGCGTCGCACGTAATCCTTCGTTCCACAGTATTCCATGTGGGTCCGCCGGCTGCAGTGGCACGGAAATTGTTGGCCTGTTTGTCCTGTCTTGTCCACGCACGAAGTGCAGCTCGGTCACGAATCTCACGAGCTCGTTTAACGTCTTCGGCGTACTCGATTTCTTTCTTCTGCTGTCCACGAGATAAGGTTTTCCAATGCTCGGGAAGAATGTGATCAGGACGCGGAGTAGTCTGTACACGTGTCTCGCGGCCACGGACCACCATTTTGCCATCTGGCGTTATTTTTGGAAGCTCATAGAATCGAACCAGGCCGGTCCATGGCTCGCTCAATTCCCTGTGGTCGTTGGCGCTGACACCGTCCAAAACATCGCGAAAGTCACTTTCTCCTTCAAAAGTAGAAGTCGTCTTGAAATCTCGTGCCACGTCGAGTTGAACAACAGGTACAGGTATGTTCATGACGTCGTCCGTCGGAATGAACAATTTCTTGCGTGGAGTACGAATATGTCTGATGACGCAATATCCGCGCTGTTCCCAGTAGTCGGGCTCCGGCGTTGGTGCAACAACTTCAGAGGCCGATGCGTGGATATCAGCGGTGTTGTCTTCCGTTGTCATCATCGATGGGTCATCCCATTCTTTAGGGTAGGAAAGTGGAGGATCGGGCATTGGTTTGTCGCCCAAGGGGCAAGAGGTAGATGCCTTGACCTCGTCGTGTGCCTCAGGGTTGTGGTGTCGCAGAGTACCTTCTTTCACTGGGTAGGTGAACTTGCCATCAGGGATGATGATGTCTTTGACTCTGTGCACGTGACACAGATCCCCATCGGGGTTCTTGGCATACGTAGCCGTGTCCAAGACAAGATAGTCACCTGACCATCGTCCACCAGAGTGTAAATGGTAACCCATGAATAACCCTTCCCGAGCATTTCCTTTGAACTTTGCAGTCTCGTTATTAATCTCGGGGTTGAGGCATTTCCAGAAGATCCGAGCACCGAATGGAATGCAGCGCACGGGGAAACTTTCACCAAAACGTATTTCATGAGCTGTCTTATCGACATGCTCCTCGCTGATGGCCGCAACGCCCGTGGATGTATGCACAAAATTATGTCCACAGCAAGAGGCTCGCATGGCCTCTTTCCACCATTCATGTCCCAGACCAGCCATATGCAACACAGCTCTCGTACCGAGAATGACAATCTTGACGATGCGCTCGATCAATCCATTCGTTTGCGGACGATGCGGCGTACTAGTGTCACGTCTCCATCCCAGTTGGCGGCGAGCCTTCTGAAGCTCTCCAGAGTTGTCTGTATAGATAT
Organism: Prorocentrum cordatum; assembly: GCA_963575745.1. Taxonomy (NCBI): domain Eukaryota; class Dinophyceae; order Prorocentrales; family Prorocentraceae; genus Prorocentrum; species Prorocentrum cordatum. The sequence continues at coordinate 173,692 of CAUYUJ010014495.1, forward strand.
GCATCACCTCATCGTTCGCGGCGATGAACTGTTGAAAGGATGCCTTTGTGGTAGCTGCGTCTTTGTGTAGTGCTGGGTAAGCCATGAAGATGCCGGTGTATCTATCCAGGACAACAAGTGCATACTTGTCGCCGTGCTTGTCTGCGGCATCGTCTTTGGCCAAGACGATATGGTCGGCGGTCAGAGCTTCCCCAAACATCTTCGGAATAAAAGCTTCGTGGGCTGTATCCTCGTCAGTGGGGTCTGCCGGTGGATGTGGTTTGCGCTGTCGTCGACACGGAACATTCTGCGCCATCGTGCGAGAACAAATCTCACAGTCAGGGTGTTTTGGACTGTGGGTCATGTAATGCATCGGGTCAATCGGTTTCTTCTGTCTGTTTGGAAGAACGCGATCAGCGTCGTGGTGCACTAGTGTAAGCGTCTCCGTCGATATGTCGGCATCTGCTTGAGCTGCATCTTCTAGCCCCCCGCATGTTGGAGGAGAACACTGCGTCTGAGACGTAGGCGAGTCGGCGGGCGTGTCCACGTTAGGCTCGGCTTTATTTGTGTCGGGAGGTTCTTCGACCGTGGCGGTCCGTGCTCCTCCTCCCTCGCCGACATGTAGTCTCTTGGGGCAGGTCCCTATGCGTGGCCGCTGCTCATCTGCAGTTATTGACTGCTCTGTAGTTTTGCAGCACCAACATATGTCATTGCAGCGGGCGGACGAACGCTTGCGCTGACGACGTCGGGGCGCTGACGAAGTGCATAGACGTGGTGGTGGTATCAGTGTCAGGTCGTCGAGTCGTAATTCTGGAGCTCTATTGTTGACTGGAATATTATACCATTGGCCCCCCGGATCCTGAAGCAAGTAGCCCAGCTCGGGACCCCAAAGCTGCCGAAAGCCATCAACCTCAATCAATTTCCCAACTGATAGTAAAGATGGACAGTCTGGCAAAGCAAGGGCTGAACTATGTAAGCCAACCTCGGGTAGCCGTATGTCGTAGTGCTCGTTGACAGTACAATCACCATTGGCGGTTTCCAGAATATGCTCTTCGCGAATAGATATGCGATCCGATTCGGTCTGCGTCAGTTCGTGTTTACCCTGAATATGATGCGCAGAACCACTGTCGAGAACCCAAGATCGTGTCAATGCAGCGGTCGATCGTGGTGGGTCGACTTGCACCGTCGTTGTCTTCGTCTGGGCTGTCTTTGATGACTGCTTGACAGCGTCATCGTATTCTCGGGTCGCAGTTGGTGTGACCACCGACTCCTTGTTGTGTCGGTAGTCATATAGACCTTTGCACCACAGCTGTGCCTCTTTTTGACATTCTCGTAGAGCGTCTGCACTTTGATCCCACCATCGTTGTGGTAGCGGGTCTGGTACATCGACAATGCCACCCTCGTTCGGCATCTCCTTCCACTTGTCCAATCTGGCCCTGCCAGATACGGTATGTAGGTAGTATTCCACATTACGCGTGTCGAAGCGTATCCGACGGCGTGATTTGGTAGACGCCGTAGTGACCTTAGTGTTGGCCATGCAAGTCTTATCACGAATGACGCAACTGCGGTCGGAACGGCGTGAACGTCGATAGTTGGCAGGAGAACGTGCTCTGGCGTGGGGGGAACCACGGGACGAACCACGGCTCGGGGAACGTCTGCCACGTCCTTTGTCACTACCATATGATATATCACGGCCGCGTGGGCTGCCACGTCCGCCGCCACGGTTGTCTCGTCCTCGGGAGGTAGATCTCGATGATCTGTCGTATCGGCTTCTCGATTGACTGCGAGAGTCTGGGGACCTCCTGGATGTTGAACGAGATCGGTCGCATTGGCGTCGGTTGTCACGTCCATGGCGTGAGTCGTTTGCGTAGCGGAACCCACCGCGTTGTGAAGAACGTTGGCTTCCTGATCCGCGGGGTGGTGATCGGCCACGACTATCCTGACTGGAAGTCCGTGGTCGACTCGGGCTTCGCTCGGGAGTCTTCGCACCAGGTGTAAGATGAGCGCATTTGCATGTGTCGCCCTTAGGGCACTTGTTCTGTGCAAAATCTTTACACTGTGCAACGTGTGGAAAGTTGCACTTGTCGCCTCTGGCGCATGTGTTGCGCTTGGCGAACTCGAAACAAAATGGTTTCGATGATGGCTTCTTGCGATTCGCAGGAGTTGACGCGCTGCGGCGGGAGTTGCCACCAGCTGTCGATGCTCTGAGAGATTTGTTGTTCTTCCAATCCCTGGAATATGTATGCAAAGCCTTGCATCGTTCACCATTGCGACAATTGCGTTTCTTCCAGGCAGCACACACATTGACTTGAGAACGCGTCTCATGTTCGTACCGTAACTTATTTTGATTATTCTCCAATTGTTTGAGCTCCAGTACGTCCAGGACGCGCTGTCGGAGCCAATCATGGGCACGATTCGGGTCGCTGATCTTCATGCGCTGGTACTCGTACATGTCTTCTTTCATCCAGGCATGTCTCCGAATCTGTGTACGAAACAGAGATCCCAAGATCTTTGGATCGGGTGCTTCTCGGCACTCCAAGAGTAAAGCGTCCCAATCAGTAATACAACGTTTCAAATCTTCATCTCTCATCCTCAACTCTTTAAGGCGCTCAGAGTCGTGCAGGTCGTCATCAACCTCTGTCACTTTGTAGGACTGTAGGATGTGCCAGTATATCTGGCGCCCTTTGAGCATGCGTCCTGCTTTGTGCTCTCTGGTTTCGATGAGCCTGATTTGGCAGCGCAAGTCTGAGGATAAGATGTCGCTCAGAGAGGTAGCGAGTTTGCAATCGATGCTCTCAAAGTCTCCACTGTCTTGTAAGTCCTCGAAGGTACACTCGGGCTGTTCAGCCACGCATAGGAAGGCATATGATTTGGATGGTCGCCCTGAGGCAGCGCCAAAGTTCTCCCGTACCTTTTGCTGCTACTCGAGCAGCTGCGTGATCTTAGGCAAGACAGGGACTCGGACGGTGTCTGACTCCTTGATAGGAGTAGTAGTATTGACCGAAACCGCAGACAATGGTTGTGAGGGTATCGGTACACCGTCGGTAGTCGGTTCTGCGCGCACAGGAGACACATGGCGTGTCTGTGCAGAAGCTGCCGCGGAGGCTGCTCCTGGTGACGTACGTCGTTGTTGTCCTGCAGAAGCTTGTGGTGCTTCGGCGGACGCTGCCGTCGGCCTGCGCAGGTCGGTTGCAGGTCGAAGGTGGAGACTGGTGTCGTTGGTGTGGTCGATCAGCTGATTCGCCCAGCTCGTCGTGTCTTCGTGTATTTGGGCCACCTTTTGGCGTGTATACTCATCAGTATCCCGAGAACGTTGTGAGTACCGATCAAGTCGTTGCTCGTAGGCTCGGAGACGGGCACCTTGTGCCTCCAGCTCGCTTTCCAGACGTGCGAGGTGCCCCTCAACACGTACCTTCTCAGTATCTCTCTCACGAATAACCTGGGAGAGCTCCAACTGCGCGTGGTCCGCCGCCTTCTCAACCTCCTGCAACCTGTCAGTGAGGCGGGCGAAATCGTAAACCGTGGGAGGAGAATCCAGCTGGCCAGTCTGGGCTCGTCCGACACGCAACTCTGCCAGGGCGTCCTGTACACCAGTAAAACGCTGCTCGATTTCAGAGATCCGGTTAGCGAGTGGCTGCGCGACAGCGTCGGTCGCATCAAGCTTTTGAGTGATGACTCTCTCAGTACGCTGCAACATGTCGATCAGGTTCGACGAGTTGGCGCGTGCTTCGTTGCGAAGCGTCGCCGTAGTGTGGTCTATGTAGGATCGAAGATCATTGATCTGAGACTGAACGTCGCCAAGGTCGGCGGCCTCGGCTGGTGTTGGTCGGTTGCGGAGCTGGTCGTGGATCTCATCGTGTAAGATCATGACTGCTGAAACGCCTGTGTCGCGTACGAGCACAAGCTGTTGCTCCATCTGCGCAAGGTAGTTGCGCAGGTTTTCGACCATCGCCGTTCGTTCACCTGAGTGTGACACCTCACGATCAACCTGGTACTGCAGTTCACCTATGATGCGTCGATCTTCGGCGATCCTGGAATCAATGATCCCTAAGGCGCCGTCAAGATCTTGGCGTATGGCTGCAGTATTGGCAGCGTTCGTCTGAACGCTCTGCAGTTGTCCAGAGTATTGCCTGGACACGAAGGTTTCAACCTGGTCTCTGAACTCAGCTATTTCACCGGCGGCGGACGTTTCCGCCAGCTGGTCGTCTGAGATGGAGAGGTGGGGAGCAGAGGCTTCCCTCCGCCCCCTCTCGCGAGGAGCGCTTGGCCTCTGAGAGGCTGTACGCGGGCTCGACCTACTCTCGCCGCATGGGCCCGGGGCCCCACGACGGTTGCGCGCGGACGAGCTGCGACTAGGACCGTGTGTGTGGTGTCTCATCCGATGATATCTTGGGATACTGCGTCTGCGGCTGTGCCGCCACTGGTCTACTGAGTTCCTCGAAGGTGGCTACGTGCTCCGCAACAGGAACGGTCGCAGGGCTGGGGGTACCAGCACCTGAGGTCCATCGGCGGTTAGCGCGAAAGCGCCCTGGAGTATCAGGACCAGTGAGGCTTTCGCCTGACGCAGTTGGGATTGTTCCCGACTGAGGAGGAGATGGAGGGTCGAAGGTAGGCGTGTGAAACTCCTTCCTACCGGTTCCTACTCCTTCTCCTGCCCCCCCGCGGGCGGCGCTGCGGTGAAGTTCAGCAGCTAACCGCGCCTCGGGTCCGTCGGAGCTGGGGGGGGGTACCTGGGACACCAACACAGTCCGCACTAAGGCTCTCCAACTCATCACCGAGCCGTCGCGCCGTCGGAGAACTCGGACGCGAGGCCCCGATGGACCCCTTACGGCGCATGCGCCGCTTGGGTTCCATCGAGGCCGCGTGCGAGATCGCGACGCGGGGTTCGATGAACAGTGAGCTTTAAAGGGCTGATAACCTGTGTATGGGGTTGAAATACAAGGGTACAGAACCCCTGATCCGCTGGTAGAGGGAAGGAAGGATAGATGGATGTCTTTCCCTCCTGCACGATCAAAGGTCTGATCGATCTGTCCCAATACCTGAGCCCAAACGGCCAGGCGCAGGAAAGGTGAGGATAAGGAGTATTATATGAGGGTATTACACGGGTTCTATTCACAGGAGGGGGAGGAGGGCCACGAAGCGCTGTACTGGGTGGGGGGGACGCATGCGGACGGTAGACCTGGAACCTTCGGTGGAGCTTCCTATGGGGCCAGGAAGCGCTGTACTGGGTGGGTGAAACGCAGGGAGGAGGGGGAGGAGGGCCACGAAACGCTGTACTGGGTGGCGGGGACGCATGCGGACGGTAGGAAGAAGGGGGAGGATGAGGAGGAGGAGGAGGAGGAGGAGGAGGAGAGAAGGAGAGGAGGAACGCGGGGGCCGCCTCTTCAAAACGAAGACCCAACACCACAGGGTGGTTGGGAAACACTGCAGCGCGGGTCTTCGCAAACCCGGGTCAGCCAATGGGCGCGGCCGCCTCGCGGCCACGAGCGGCTCGCTGACCCGGGTCAGCCAGAGGGGGTCTTCGCAAGATGCTGCAGGATCTTACCAGCCTGGAACATATCCCTATCCCTGTGCTGGGCACCTCCTCATTACGATGCAAATCTTAGGGATTCCCTTATTGTTTGAGGGCGAACTCCTAAGATTGTCGTCGCCTTTTGGCGTGTCAATCTTAGGGATAGGGATACGTTCGAGGCTGGTAAGGATCCGGCGCCCTGGCTGACCCCCGTCTGCACGGACCCCCCGTCTCGAGGCCCCCGACGATCCATCCCCGGGGCCCCTCCCGTGGCCCCCGGCGCGCCAGTCTGCCAGTGGCTGCATTTCAGAGCTGACTACCTACTTGACCACCCCAACCCAACCCGAAGACCCGAATTTCGGGTTGGGGGGGGTAAGGGTTCCACATGTGTTTTTTCGATGTTTCCCGACACCCCCCCACTGGAAATCGAGGGTAAATCTGAGCCTTCGGGTTGGGTTGGGGTGGTTTGGTGGGTGGTAAAGAGCCCCCGGGCGACGAGGGAGCTCTCCCCGAGATCCGGCTGCCGCTGCAAGGGGAAACCAAAAACGGTGCACCGATACGGCGGAGGCCAGCCCACAGGAAAACTTCCACGAGAGACCCAGCCCTGAGACCCCAGGAAGTCCACGGATGTCGTGGGAACGCCCGACGCCACGCCCTCTTCGGCAAAACCCTCGAAGCCCAAGAAACCCAGGGCACCCTTGAGGCAAGCGGGGTGGTTCTTGGCATGGGCCCCCACTGTACCGATACCGCGTCTCCCTGGCCCCGTCCTGGCGCGAGTTCTGACCAAGAATTTCGAGGCGAATCCAGCGGTGGCCACGAAAACGGTGGACTCGAGCGGGGACGGCTTGGCCCCCATCGACGATCATTGGGCGACTGGGGGTCGATGCGTCCCCCCTATGATGTCTATCCCCCCCGATCGTTGCTCCTGAGAGGCGGGCAGCCCTATCCTGGGAGGTCGAGATCTCCAAGCATCGCTCGCGGGGGTGTACAGGCGCGGGGTCGCCCAAGACCTCTAATGCTGTGGCCACGAAAAGGGTGGACTCGTGCGGGGACGACTTCGGCGGTGTTCTCTGACACCGCGTGGACCGTCCAACCTTGACTCATGGCACCGCCACAGCTACTCCCCGGACCTCTCCAGGGGTGCGTTCCGACCAAAATCTCGAGGCGAATCCAGCGGTGGCGACGAAAGCCTCCCGGGAGGCCCAAACAGGCGGAAACGAGGGGAGGGTAGCGGCATCGGTTCCTCATCTGAGAACCAAGGGCGCCGAACCTCGAGCTTCGCGCTGCGCGAAAAAGCGCAGCGCTCTCGCGCCGCCCCCCCGGGAGAAGAGCAAGACGAGGACGGATCGGAACCGAACTGCGAAGGGCGAACAGCTCGCGCCCTCGAGGGCGCCCTTCGAGAACCCACCGACTCACCACAACGTGCACTCCGTATCGCTGGGGGGGGGCCTGACCTTTGTGGGCCCCGGAAACGGCACGGTCGTTTTTTCACCGTTTCCAAAAAAAACGTCCCTTAAAAATGGAAACGGGAAAAAAACGGCTACCGAAAACGTCAAAAAAAACGGCTCCAGGATTGGAACCGGAGCCGGAGCCGGTCAGAAAACGGCGACGGAACCGGTAAAATTAGCCTGGCGAAGGACCCAACCATATGCAGCTGCGAGTACCGCACGGATATGAGACGAAGGAGGGGGCACGCAAACTAGGCCCCTCTTCTCATAGGCACCGCGCCACTGGGGCCTTCGGTGGAGCTTCCTATGGGGCCACGAAACGTGTGAGGGGTGTGCCGAAATGGGTGGTGGGGAGGCATGCGAACCCTGCCACTGGGGCCTTCGGTGGAGCTCCCTATGGGGCCACGAAACGTGTGAGGGGTGTGCCGAAATGGGTGGTGGGGAGGCATGCGAACCCTGCCACTGGGGCCTTCGGTGGAGCTCCCTATGGGGCCACGAAACGTGTGAGGGGTGTGCCGAAATGGGTGGTGGGGAGGCATGCGAACGCAGCCACTGGGGCCTTCGGTGGAGCTCCCTATGGGGCCACGAAACGTGTGGAGGGGTGTGCCGAAATGGGTGGTGGGGAGGCATGCGAACCCTGCCACTGGGGCCTTCGGTGGAGCTCCCTATGGGGCCACGAAACGTGTGAGGGTGTGCCGAGATGGGTGGTGGTGGAGGCATGCACCCCTGCCACTGGGCCTTCGGTGGAGCTCCCTACCACGAAACGTGTGAGGGGTGTGCCGAAATGGGTGGTGGGGGGCTGCGGGCCCCCACTGGGGCCTTCGGTGGAGCTCCCTATGGGGCCACGAAACGTGTGAGGGGTGTGCCGAAATGGGTGGTGGGGAGGCATGCGAACCCTGCCACTGGGGCCTTCGGTGGAGCTCCCTATGGGGCCACGAAACGTGTGAGGGGTGTGCCGAAATGGTGGTGGGGAGGCATGCGAACCCTGCCACTGGGGCCTTCGGTGGAGCTCCCTATGGGGCCACGAAACGTGTGAGGGGTGTGCCGAAATGGGTGGTGGGGAGCATGCGAACCAGCCACTGGGGCCTTCGGTGGAGCTCCCTATGGGGCCACGAAACGTGTGAGGGGTGTGCCGAAATGGGTGGTGGGGAGGCATGCGAACCCAGCCTGGGGCCTTCGGTGGAGCTCCCTATGGGGCCACGAAACGTGTGAGGGGTGTGCCGAAATGGGTGGTGGGGAGGCATGCGAACCCTGGGGGGAGGAGGGCGAGGAGGAGGAGGAGGAGGAGGAGGACAAGGAGGAGGAACGCGGGGACCGTCTCTTCAAAACGAGGACCCAACACCACAGGATGGTTGGGAAAAACGGCGTCGGAACCGGCAAACAAACTGCAAAACGGAACCGGTAACAAAAACGGCCCTGTCGTTTCTAAGGCCCACTAAGGGCCTGACCTGTGTGCACCGAGGGGAGCACGTGCGCGTGCCCCCGCCCCGGGGGCGGCACGGCTGCCGCGGGGGCAGAGGCCCGGAGCACCGAGAGGTCGCCACGCCGCGCGGCTGGCGGGGCGTCAGCCGTGGAGGGGCCCAGGGAATCACACACACACGAATGCGCACAGCGCCAAGGATGCCCTATACTTTCTCATTCATATCTTCCTGATTCTCGTGCTCTCCCCCCGCTTCCCACCCACATTTTCCCGTACTTCCCTGGGACTCGACGACTCATGGTGTCCGTGTGCTGTTTCCCCTCCGGAGAGAGATCGGGAAGGGTGCGCACAGAAGGCCGAGACCCGCGCATTGCAACGCGAAAGCACTTGAGCGACAAAACTACGCGGGTCTTGCGCGAGAAGACATGGTTACCTCGCGCAGCGGCTTCCGCGGGCTACCATCTGAAGAGGAGGAAAGGGGGAGAACACCTCGACCCTTGTAACAGGATAACGCCTCACATAGATTAGGATCCGGGTACTCGTCCCCGTCGGGGTGTCGTTCCGTCGTAGCTCACAAGGTCGCCGCTGCTCTAGCGACTGCCCTGCAAGGTACCACACATAGGTGTGGGGCGCGGATTCCGCGGCAAGTGCTTATTGGGACTCAGCTCCTTCCTTCCCCTCCTCCTCATCATCACCACCACCACCCACCACCACCATCATTATCATCATGATCGTAGTCGCCATCATCATCCAGTCCATCATCGTCATCATCATCATCAGCAGCAGCAGCATCGCCATCACCATCATCATAAGTTTCTCCATCATCATCATCATCATCATCATCATCATCATCATCATCATCATCGTCATAATCATCACCATCATCAGCAGCATCGTCACCATCATAATCAGCAGCAGCACCCTCCTCCTCATCCCCATCATCCTCATCCTCATCCTCGTCGTCGACATCACCACAGCGACCACCACTACCACAACCATATTCAGACTCATCTTCACCACAAGTATCACAACACTACCAACACTACCAACACTACCACAACCATCACCACCACAAATATCACCCGCGTCACCATCACCATCACCATCATCATCATCAGCAGCATCAACAGCATCACCATCATCACGATCACCATCACCATGACCATCGCCATCACCACTAACACGATGATCATCATCATCATCACCACAACGATCGCAACCGCCACCATCACCACCAGCACAACTACCATCATCAGAATCATCATCACCTTTATCACCATCGTCATCCATCACCACAATCATCATCACCATCACCATCATCATCACCACCACCATCACCATCACCACCACCACCATCACCATCACCATCACCATCAACATCACCACCACCACCATCATCATCACCATCATCACGATCAGCATCACCATCACCATCATCATCATCATCATCATCATCATCATCATCATCATCATCATCATTCTCATCATCGTCATCATCATTATCACCATCATCAGCATCGTCATCATCATCGTCATCATAATCAGCAGCAGCAACACCATTATCCTCCTCATCCCCATCATCCTACTCCTCATCATCGTCATCATCACCACCACGACCACACACCATTACAACCACTGCCACCACCATAAGCAGAATCAGTATCACCATCACTATCACCTATCACCATCACCATCACCATCATCACCACCAGCATCACCCGCATCACCATCACCATCATCATCACCAGCAGCAGCAGCACCAGCATCAGAGTCACCATCACCATGACCATCGCCATCACCACCGACACGATCATCGTCATCACCACCCGCACGATCGCCACCGCCACCACCATCACCACCACCAACACGATCACCATCGGTCGATGGGCGGAAGGGGGTCGCCGGGCTGGCCGCCTGCCGTCAGCAGGAACGACACGAGGGCGCCCAGCTTGAAACCGCGCCGCGGCGCCTGCCAGAAGGGGAGGGGAGGAGGGCGAGGAGGATGCGGGATCGAAGACCAAAGGAGATTGCATTGAGAGGGCGTGATCCACCGTCGATTTACTATGGAAAATTATCCCCCCTCTTCCTCCGGAACCTGGGGGTCCCCCCCCCCTCCCCTCTGAAAATCCCGCCCCCCCCGTGCTGGACCCCCCCCCCTTCCCCCTGGCAAAACCTCCCCCCTCCCCTACCCCCCCCCCTCCGGAAAACCCGGGGGTCACTACCCTGGAAGACACATCTAAAAATCTATGATGGTTGTTCATTTCCCCAGCGGCAGCTGCATTCGGAAGAACCACATGGTATCTGAAATTCCCCTCCTGAGTCATATGTTTTATTGCGTTTTCGTATAGAAAATTCGACACGAACATATATGTTTCAAACATAGATACGTTTCTTACTTTTTAGATACGGGAATTATGTTTCCTTCCAAATTTTAGATACGGGGCCATTTTTAGATACGAATAGATCTGCTTAGCTATGTTTAGATACGGTTCAATATGGCGCCCATCGCTGGAAAACCTGTCTACCAACAAATAGATACGAATAGATACGGCTCCATGTCTCCTGCACACGCCCACGATCGGTCAGTCTCGCTCCTCGCTCCTCTTGGATCCTCCTCAGCCGCCCTCCTCGGTGCTCATGTTCTCTTCTCTTCTTTCGCCATACCCTCAGTGAGGTTCTTGTTCCCCGCATCCTGAGTTGGGTTCTTGTTTTCCTAGACCACCCTCTCCTGTTCCTTCTCATCCTTCTCCTTCTCCCGCCTCCCTACTATACCAGACCAATGCGTACCATACCAATACCATGCCTACCTACCGTACCAAACCTACCACACCACACCTACCATACCATACCCACCATACCATACTAAACCTACGATACCAGACCATACTTACCATATCATGCCATACTGTGCCATACCTACCAAACCTACCACACCATACCTCTCCTCCTCCTCCTCCTCCTCCTCCTCCTCCTCCTCCTCCTCCTCCTCCTCTTTGCTCTCCACATCCTACGGTTCCCTGCTCCTGCCCAGTTCTCTCCTAAATTCCGCGTATCGTCTTTGTTATCCGTCCTGCTCCTCATCGCTTGTTTCGTCGTCGTTCGTCTCCTCACTCCTCATCGCTACGGCATCCCACTATCCTCATCCCGTTGTTCATTGCTTCGGCCAATATCATGGGTCTTGTTCGTACCGGGAGCACCGTCCCAGACATCGAGCCGGCGGCACGACTCTCGGCGTTGTTATTGCCAGCGGCTCCCTCCCCGTCTGTTTTTTTTTCTGGCCTCGGGCATCCCTTCACGCCCACGCCGGCCAAATCATGCTGCCTTCTGGGGAAGCCAAAAAGGTACCGATACCGCTACTCCCGGGACCCCTCCTGCGGTGCGCCCTGACCAGGATTCTGAGGCGGATCCAGCGGTGGCGACGACGGAGGCCCAGGAGGCCCCAAAAAGGGGGAAACGAGGGGAGGGTAGAGGTATGGGTGCCTTGTCCTCCTCTGGCCTTCGTGTCCCTCGGGTCGCGTCTTCAGGGCAGCCGCGGCACAGCGCAGCGCAGCGCGGGTGCTCTGGCCTCTACTCGTCGCGGGTCCGCCCCTGCCCCGCTGCCCTCTCCGCTGCTGTTCTCCTTCAAGGCCCGCCGCCCCTGCCCTCCCCCCCTGGTCGGCGAGCCACGCTGCCTGCCTGCAGACGGCGTTCTCCGCACCGCTCCGTCCGTGGCCGCTCGGCCCACGGGGTTCCAGCTCCCGCTCCTCCAGGCCTCGCTACAGTCAGTGAGTACAGTGAGGATGCTCGATGAGGGTGCAAGGGCCTTGGAGGGCCACTCTGGAGCTTTCCGAGCGGGGCGCGGCCAGCGAACGCGGCGCGAAGGATGGGCCGAGGAGGCAAGGATTGCAACGGCACCCCTGGGAAGGTTGCCCGTCCTTGCCATGCGGGTCGACTGTGCGTGCGCTGGGTCCGTGCACCCAACCCTTGCCCGTGCCCCCCTCCTGCTTCCCCTCGTGGCCCGGGTCGGCGGCCGCCCGTCGGGCCCTCGGGCGGGGCCGTGCTCAGATGCAGCTGCTGAGTTGAGCGCAGCTGACCATGATCCGGCATCTTCGCCGCGCGCTGCCCGCCTGTGCCTCTCCGCGAGCACCGTGGTCGAGCACTGCTGCACGTTCATGCCACAACTCGACGACGACCCTCCCTGCTCCTCCTCCTCCTCCTCCTCCTCCTCCTCCTCCTCCTCCTCCTCCTGCTCCTCCTCCTCCTCCTCCTCCTCCTCCTCCTCCTCCTCCTCCTCCTCCTCCCTCCTCCTCCCCCCGAGACCTCCGAGGCTGCCAACAAAAATGCCACTTCGCGAGGAATCATGACCGGAGCCTCGAACCCCATCCTCCCTGCGGTATGATCTCGATGGGGCAGAGAAAAGAATGCCACTTGCGAAACCCTGGGCCGACCAGACCATCCCTGGGGGGTTAACTTGCAAGTAAATTTTAGATCGAGAATATATGTTGTGTAATCGATGTGGCACAATCTATGTGGGGCATCTGGGATCTTCTGACCCGGGTCAATCCAGACCCGGGTCAGTCAGGCCTTGCAGAATCCTGCAAAATCCTCCGCCCGAAACCCGGGTCAATGCGAAGGATCCTGCAAGATCCTGCAGGATCCTGCACCAAAACCTGGGTCAATGCGACCCTGTCCCTGCAGGATCCTGCAAGATCCGGCGCTCTGGCTGACCCCCGTTTGCACTGACCACCGTCTCAAGGCTCCCGAAAGCATATCTGTGGTCGAGCCGGGCTGAGCTGTCATGTCCCTGGGGCCCGACGTTCGGGCGCAAGCGCCTAGCGTGGACAAGGGTGTCACGCCCGGATCTGAGGGCACCCGACCCCTCCCTCCCTTCCCTTTCCCTACATCAGGCGATCGAAAACATAGATCAAGGGGGCGTGGATTAGCGACGGGTCCCGTTTCCATGGGAAATCGCGGATTTCAGCCGCCGAACGAGGCGGCACCGGCCGCATGTTGGGGAGGGCACCCCCCCCGATCCATGGATTTGGCGACCGCGCGCCAAATCCATGGATCGCTAATCCATGTTTGCGCGCCCCCGACTACAATGGAGGCCAGTCCACAAGAAACCTTCCACAAGAAGCCCAACCCCTGAGATTCCAAGGACGTTCATTCATGTTTGGTGTGGGAACGACACGCCTTCCATAAAAAACCATCGAAACACAAGAAACCCAGGGCACCCTGGAGGCGAGCAGGGTGTTTCTTGGCATGGGTCTCGACTCTACCCTCCCTTCCTCCCTCCTTCAGGGATCGACCCAAACTGAGTTTCTCGTTTAGTTCTGTGTTCGGATTCCCACGTCTGACTTCGCGCTCTCGCGCCGCCCTCCCAGGGGAGAAGAGGAAGATGAGGAGGAATCGGAGCCGAACCGCGAAACCTTGCTCTCGCCCTCGCTCGGACGTCCACTCCCCGTGCATGTTTCGGTTTCGTCCGTGTATCGTTTCGCAAGATGGCCCGAAAGGCTCCTCGATGGCCCTCGCCGAGAAAAGCATGCACGCGTCCGAGCGATGCCAGGGCCTCCCTTCCCCAGGGATGCACCGAAGCAAGGTTTGTCGTGTTCTTCCTGCCTTCGTGATCACTCGCTGCGCGTTCAGTGCGCCTTTGCTGCAAAAAGAGATCAAAGCGAGGACGGCCCACGAAATCGTCAATACGACGTCTAGGTCGACCCCTACTCTTCCCCTCCCTTCTGGCTCGAAGGGAGGACCGAACCGACCGCGGTGGTCGGCCCCACCCCCGCGGCCAGCGCGTTGGTGCTCAGCAGCGCCACGCCGCAGCCCACGCCGCCGATCAGCGAGGGCAAGCTGCCCTTCCTCGAGCGCGCTTTCTTTTACGATAACGCGATGGCCGCCGTTGCCGGGGATGCTGCCGCCCCCTCCCCTTGGGACGATCGAGATGGGTGCGGAAACCATGGGTACAACGTCCAACAGCAGGTCTTGTTCATTCTGAATAGTGTCCGCTGTCGGCGTCGCCGCGGTCGTTGCACAATTGAGGCAGAAGGCCGCCTGTCAAACAGTGGCCGCTGTCGACTTTGGACAACATTTGTTGTTGGGCATCGTACCCATGTTGTCCGTACCCTTTTCAGGCGTCCAAGTCCACCCCCCGCCTGGTAACGTCACGGTTCGCGCCAGCGCCATTTGGGAATTTGTTAACGATGCCAGACGCGGGATTCGCGATCGGCACTGCTGAACAGAGACAACACAACATCAGATGGGGGATTGCCAGGACCTCTTCCCGAAGATCACCCGACGCCGAGCGTAGAACCATGCCCTCCTGTCATCCGACCCAACAATGTGGTGTATTCGGCGGTGGACAAGCCTCCCTTTAGTGAACCTCGCTTTAAAGAAAATAGCCTAAGACCGAAACCGACGGACCTGGACCCGCAAAAATGACGGCCGCGACGCCCTCTCGCGAACCGAAAACGGCCAATTCGATAATCGACGTGTCAGGGTAGGTCTATCAACCTCCGATGTATGCTAATCCCCCGCCGCTGGCAAAGCCATGAAGGCCACTGGTAATGAGGCGCGCGTGCGGAACAAAAACTGCAAGGCGCGGAGCCCTGCTGGCCACACCGCTCGGCCTATACAGACGCTCGGCCGAGAGACTTCAACGGGCTGCGTGAGGATATGTCGACGGAAGACGTGCTGCGACTGGTGGAATGTGGGTCGAGCCACGTTCTGGCAGCACAATGTTCAGCCCTCCACCCGGCCCGCGCTTTGGGGGGGTAAGCGCTGCCCGCGATGGGGCAAATACCCTGGATCGCTCAAGCCCAAGCAGATGCATTGTCCGGGAAAGCCGTCAAACAACATGGTATCTAAGTTGTGTCATCAGGTGCCACCTGGCCAAAGATGCCGTCGAGCAAGCAACCCACCAATGTTTCGAAAGTACAACTCGTCACCATGACTGGATGGTGGCAATGGAGCATGATTTCACACCTCGGCTTCCGAGAAAGTGAAGCCTCTTTGGATCACGTCGCGGTGAGCCTTCTCTTCGAAGGAGATTAGACGATCGGCTGTTGTGTAGGATATCCCGCTTTGTACACTCCGGTAATGTCAGTGGATAGTGGTCCGCTGTATGGCGGTCGAAGTGTTTACGCAGGGGGATGCAGGTTCAACCAGCGCGTCCTATCCCAACAACCTGGGCGGCCATCTCTGCTGAACACTGTCGCGCCCTAGGTGTGCCAACCCTGGTAGGCGGTATAGTTGCAGTTCCGTTTCTTTACCATTCCGTTTGGTCATGTGGCCCGGGTGTGGCAGCCCGGATGTGGCGGGGCTAGTGATGCTCTCGGCGGTGGCCCGGGATGTAGAGCGAACGCATCGGTCTCAAGAGGTTGGGCATGGAGAGTGCCAGGATGGTCATGGAGCCAAACTGGCCGAAATGCCGAACCAGACGGAAAAAGGACACCTACAGTCAACAACCCTAATAAGGACGCGCGGCAAGGACGCAAGACCCTTGGAAGCCGAAGTTGGGAATTTTGAGACGGCGGACGGCGAAAACCTCAAGGACGCAAGAGCAAGGAAGAGCAAGGACGCAAGGGTACCCTGAGCAAAGTCGCGCGTCCTTATTAGGGTTTTTGACTGTACACGCCGAGACGTCCCCCGTCAGGAACAAGCGTCACGTAGCGAAAGAAGAGGAGCAGGAAGAGCCCAACAACACCCGAGGACCCCACACCCGCCCGGGAACTCCTGGACCCCTTCCCCCCTCCTCCTACTCCTCCTCCTCATCCTCCTCGACCTCGTTTTCCTCCTCCTCTTCCTCCCGTTCCTCCCCCTCCTCCTCCTCTTCAATATCCTCCCCCTCTTTTTATCGCCCTCGTCCTCCTCCGCCTCCTTCTCATTGCGATGACCTGATACAACATGCGAAAACTCGCCTAAAACCGCCGAGAACAACGGGGAAACCTCCGACGACCTTTGATAACCGACGACGACGACGACAAAGACCGCCCGCGTTCTCCGTTGCATCTCCTTCCAGAGGAAGGAGGGGGAGGCAGGAGCCCACTGAACCCACTCTAAACTCATCCGGAGTCTCCTGAAATAATCACCCCTCCTCCTCTCCTCTCCTCGTCCTCCTCCTCTTCCCCATCACCACCATGATCACCACCACCACGACCACCACCTCCATGACTATTCCTTTTATCAAGAATAAGATTAGTATTCCTCCTCCTCCTCCTCCAACAGCCAACACAGACGTAAGCCTGCCATACGAAAGCCGCCGGACGCATCAACCGACTTCCCTTCGAACGCCACTAAATACATCAGAATACAAACGATCCACGCACCAAGAGGGTCCAAAACCAAAACCCTACCCCCAATGCTCATCGTCCACGTCCTGGTGATCCTCCGCCTCCTCAGAGTCCAGTGCTGCCACCATCACCACCACCATCACCATCACTACCTATACGACCACCCTGCTAGTGATAAGGAGGTGAGGGGGGAGGGGGAACCAACGTCTCACTCAATCGATCTCGCTATCGATCTCACATTCGATCTCATTATCGATATCACTATCGATAAGGCTATCGATCTCACTGTCGATCTCACAATCGATCTCACAATCGATCTCACATTCGGTCTCACATTCGGTCTCACTGTCGATCTCACAATCGATCTCACAATCGATCTCACAGTCGATCTCACATTCGGTCTCACATTCGGTCTCACTATCGATCTCAGTATCGATCTCACTATCGACCTCACTATCGATCTCACATTCGGTTTCACATTCGGTCTCACTATCGATCTCACAATCGATCTCATTATCGATCTCACAGTCGATCTCACTATCGATATCACAATCGAACTCCCAATCGATCTCACAATCGACGCCATCATCATCATCATCATCATCCTCATCATCATCATCATCATCATCATCATCATCATCATCATCATCGTCATCATCATCATCATCATCACAAGCATCACCATCATCACCATCATTACCATAATCACCATCATCACCATCATCATCTTACAATCGATCTCACAATCGATCTCACTATCGATCTCACTATCGATCTCACAATCGATCTCACATTCGGTCTCACTATCGATGTCACAATCGATCTCACAATCGACGCC
>CAUYUJ010014495.1:198658-201158 GCA_963575745.1 Prorocentrum cordatum
CATCACCATCATCAGCGTCATCATCGTCGTCAGCAGCATTAGCATCAACATAGCCATGAGCATCATCATCATCATCATCATCATGATCAACACCAGCATCATCATCATCATCATCAAACTCCTCCTCCTCATAACCGTCCTCAGACTCATACGTATACTTATACACATCACCATCGCCATCGTCATCGTCATCATCGTCATCAGCCTCATCGTCATCACCAGCATCAGCATCATCACCATCGCCAACATCACCACCATGATCAGAATGAACAATAGTCGGAATCAGCAGGTTCATCATCATCAACGGTAACCTCATAAGTATCATCAGCATCATCATCATCATCATCATCATCAGCATCAGCATCATCCTCATCATCCTCATCACTCATCATCATCCTCATCATCACCATCCCCGTCGTCGTCGTCATCGCCATCATCGTCGGCATCGGCATCGTCATCGTCATCGTCGTCGTCGTGGTGATGGTCATCGCTCCTCCTGTTCCGTCCTCCTCCTGCTCCTCATCCCCCCGCCTACTACATAATCCGACTCGTCGTGGTGTTCCATCCATGTTCCCTCATCCCTACCTCCCTCGCTCTGGTCGTCATCCTGCGTCTCCTCCTTGCACCTCATTCCTGCATCGACCCCCCCACCTTCCTCATCCGCCCCTCTCCTCATTCTTCATCACTTCTTCCTCATCCTAAGCCTTCGCCAGATCATATCGGCATCCGCCCTCCCCATCACCATTGTGACCACCACCGCCATCATCATCAGCAGCAGCAGCATCCCCCATGTCCTCTTCCCATCTCAATCCCACCAGCCCTCTAGGCGTAGGTAGCTGAACGAGGAGTTGTGTCGTCTCGCCCACTTCTCCCCCTGCTCGGGGGAGGGGGTTACCCCTCCCCTACCCCTCCCCTGAGCCTGGGATCGGGAGGCGGGTACGTCGAGTTTCAAGATGGCTCTCAGAGGGCCCTCGGCAGCCAGAGGCGGCCTCCAAGACGGATGAAGGTAGCAGAATATGGTTCAATCTAGCATCCTACATGCCCCCAGGGGCCCCAAAACAACCCCAAGACGGTTCCACGTGCCATTCGAACCGTCCTAGGCACCCTCCCAAAGGGCAAAACCCTTCGAAGACATTAGGAACATCAAGGTGCTGTGCCTTCTCGCAATGTCGCTTCCGATGGGCTTCCGAGGCCGTAACATGGCCCCAAGATGGCCAACGAGAGCCCCAAGAGGGGCTCAAGAGCGCCCGAAAACGGCCCCAAGAGCGCCCAAGAGCGGGCCTAGAGGGCACCAAGACGCCATGATTGAGTCTCCGAGGTGAGGGGGGGGGGGCTAGTTGACTACCCAACCCCCTCTGTTCGAGCCATGAAGGCCAAGAGGCCTCCCACCCCTACGATGCGCCCCAAGAGGGCCCCAAGACCATACACGAGCCTCGCGAGGGCCCCAAGAATGCCCCAAAAGGCCCCGCGGGGACCCCAAGAGAGCCGCCTTACCCGCCCTTCAAGAACCACTCCTGATTCCTCGTCCTCATCGTCTTCCCCCTCGTCCTCCTCTCCATGGCTTCCCCCTCTTCCTCCTTTTCCTCCTCGTCCCCCTCCTCCTACCCCCAAGATGGTCCGAGGAGATCGCGCATGGCTCAAGATAGCCTCCAGTGGACCTCCCAAAGGCCCCAAGACAGCCTCAAGATGGCACCCGATAGCTGAGCAAGCATGACTCAAGCTAGCCCCTCGAGAGTTGCTTGCCGAGCATGGCTCAAGGTCGCCTCCACGAGGCCTCAAAAAACCTCCGATCGTGCCTGGGTAGGCTGATGGGGATACGCGTGGCGTCAAGAATGATGACCCCACACACTCCCTACCCGTCGACTTTTATCTACCTCCTCCTCCTCCCTCAGCATCCCCCTCCCTCCTCCACCTCCTAGGGTTCCTCCTCATCCTCCACCTCATCAGCATCACCATCACCATCACCATCATCATCATCATCATCATCATCATCATCATCATCATCATCATCAGCAGCAGCAGCATCATCATCATCATCAGCATCATCATCATCACCACCACCACCATCATCATCATCATCATCATCATCATCATCATGATCGTCGTCATCATCAGCATCATCATCGACAGCACCATCATCATCATCATAATCATCAGCATCAGCATCAGTAACATCATCAGCATCAGCATCTTCAGCATCATCGGCAATAGCATCGTCATCAGCAGCCTCATCATCATAATACTCTTCATCATTGACATGATCATCATCATCGTGTAATCATTCGTCATAGTCAGCACCATGACCATCATCATCATCATCAGCCTCATCACCTCCATAATCCATCACCGTCAGACTCATCATCAAGCAATCCCCTCCTCCTCCTCCTCCTCCTCACCACTATAATCAAACTCACCATCCTCAGCACCACCATCCTAAACATCCTCATCACCCCCTCAACCACCACAACCATCAGAATCATCATCGGCATCAGCAGCATCC
>CAUYUJ010014495.1:208129-228803 GCA_963575745.1 Prorocentrum cordatum
TGTCAGAGGGCCGAGATGCCCTCCAAGACCTGTGGACCAGCATCTGAAGTGCGGAAATTACTGGTGGCTCAGTCATGCAGGACCACGTTCGGGGCGGGGCCACCTCAGGGGTGGCACCATCGACCTGGCATGGGAGATACATCGGCGATAGGCCCTGGATAGCAAATCCGACGCTCCTAAGCGGGGTGGGCTAACGGGCCCCTATCGGCGATGAGTGGGCGATTGGGGGCCGATGCATCCCCCCATGAGCTTCTCCGCACACGAGAATTGCCCCTGAAATCAACTTCAAGGAAAAAGTACGGACGCAAGACCCATGGCGTCCCCACGCTGATCTATTAGCAACAACTTCAGGCCAACCACTCCAAGTTTTGCGCCTGAGGACGAGCAGAAGAAGCAGGGATACAAGGGCAGCCGTGGTAGAGCACTGGGTCTGCACCCCACGCACTGGTCGCGCTGGTCGACGTCCGCCTTCCCCCTTCTGCCTGTCAGCGGCTGGGCCACCGCTGGGTCCCGAGCAAGAAGAGCAAGACGATTTGCCTCGCCAAGAACACACAAGGTCGGTGCGGACCGGCGCGGTGCGTTCCGGGTCGCGGCGAGAGGGGGAGACGGAGAAGTGGGAGGACGAGAAAGGATGAGGAGGACTAGAGTAAACCCAGGATGCATCAAGAGTGACGCATTATACACATTCGCCCGAAGTATGCTCCCTAAAGGTGTCCACAAGTGTTCCTTTCACTGAGGGGAGCGCCCCTTTGAAAGACCAGCGCCCCGTAGCCTTACCATACAAGCATGAACCCAAACATGCCGAACGACAATCCAGCATGATCGACCCACGAACCCGGAAAGGGATTGAGAACTGCGAGGCATGGACACGTTTCTCAGGACCTCAATTGCATATGCAATTGGGCGATGCCAGGGGGGCATGCCAAGGGGACGCGCCCCAGAGCAAAGGACGCGCAAGCGGACGTGCCAGGGGACGTGCCATGGGGATGCACCGCGGGACGTGCCAAGGGAACGCGCGACGGACCGTGCCAATGGAAGTGCCACAGGACGTGCCAGGAGACGCGCCGCGCGACGTGCCAGGAGGACTCGCCAGGACGCGCCACGGAACGCGCGAGGGAACGTGCCAGGCGACGCGCCAGGAGACGTGTCAGGGAACGAGTCAGGGAACGTGCCACGGGACGTGGCACGGGATCGCGATATCAAGCAAGCACAGCACGAGCCCAGCTTCTGCTCCAGACAAGCAAGAAAACACGTGCCCCTTCGCACCAGAGCGGAACAAGCGTGAACATACGTGGGCCCCTTTCGCACCAGAGCGGGACAGACGTGAAAGCACGTGGGTCCATTTCGCGCCAGGCCTGAGCGGAACAAACGGTAATTAGCCTGGCGAAGAACCCAACCATATGCAGTTGTCAGTACCGCAGCTGCGGGTTTCATCTTCAGTGGAACTCCCCATAGGACCACGGAGCGTGTGAGGGGTGTTCCGAGATGGGTGCCACTGGGGAACTCGGTGAAGCTCCCGATGGGGACATGAAACACGCGCGGGGCGTGCCGAGTTGGGTGGCGGAAACGCATGTGAGGGCCGGGCCTCCAGTGGAGCTCCCTATGGGTCCCCGAAACATGATGCTGCTGCGGGTGGGGTGCCGGGATGGGTGGCAGAGACGCATGTAAGCGCCGCTACTGGGGCCTTCGGTGGAGCTCCCTATGGGGCCACGAAGCGCGTGAGTGGTGTACTGGGATGTGTAGCGGGGACGCATGTGAGCGCCGCCACTGGGGCCTTCGGTGCAGCTCCCTATGGGGCCACGAAACGTGTGAGGGGTGTGCCGAATTGGGTGCGGGTGGTGACGCATGCGGGCGGTGCCACTGGGGCCTTCGGTCAGGCTCCCTATGGGGCCACGAAACCTGTTGTTGTGAGGGGCGTGCCGGGATGGGTGGCGGGGACGCATGTGAGCGCGGCCGCTGGGGCCTTCGGTCAGGCTCCCTATGGGGCCACGAACAACGTGGTATCTGTTATGTATGCGCGCTCCCACCACCCTAGACGTGAGGGGTTGCTAGCGAATAAGGGGTGTGGAGTGTACGCATACTGTGAGCGCGCCACAGGGGCCTCCGGGGGATGATGGGGCCACGATAAACCTGTGAGGGATGTATGGTGGCACGAAACGTCAGTGAGGGGCTTCTGTGCCGACATTGGGTCGTGCGTGCCGCATGCGGACGGCACGCAACTCGAGGGCCTCGGTGGTGCTCCTATGGGGCCCCACGAAACGTGTGGCGGGGTGGCGAGTCGGGGTGCAAGGATCGCATGCGGGCGGCAGCACTGGTGACCTTCGGGGCAGTTCCTATGGGGCCACGAAGCGTGTGAGGGGTGTGCCGACTTGGGTGTGCGTGACGCATGCGGGCGGCAGCACTGGGGCCTTCGGTGGGGCTCCCTATGGGGCCACGAAACGTGTGAGGGGTGTGCCGAATTGGGTGTGCGTGACGCATGCGGGCGGCAGCACTGGGGCCTTCGGTGGGGGTCCCTATGGGGCCATGAAACGTGTGAGGGGTGTGCCGAATTGAGTGTGCGTGACGCATGCGGGCTGGCAGCACTTGGGGCTTCGTCAGGCGGCTCCCTATGGGCAAGACAACGTGTGAGGGGTGTGACGAATGGGGTGTGCGTGACGCATTTGCGGGCGGCAGCACCTGGGGCCTTCGGTCAGGGCTCCCTATGGGGCCCACGAAAAGTCGTGAGGGGTGCGAATGGTTCGGCGTGCGGCCAGACGGGCTGGCAGCATGCGGCCTTCGGTGGCGGCTCCCATAATTGGGGGGGGGGTTGTGGGGCCACTAAACGTGTGAGGGGTGTGCCGAAATGGGTGTGCGTGACGCATGCGGGCGGCAGCACTGGGGCTTTCGGTGGGGCTCCCTATGGGGCCACGAAACGTGTCAGGGGTGTGCCGAATTGGGTGTGCGTGACGCATGCGGGCGGCAGCACTGGGGCCTTCGGTAGGCTCCCTATGGGGCGACGAAACGTTGAGGGGTGTGCCGAAAGGGTGTGCGTGCGCATGCGGGCGGCAGCACTGGGGCCTTCGGTGGAGCTCCTATGGGGCCACGAAACGTGTGAGGGGTGTGCCGAATTGGGTGTGCGTGACGCATGCGGGCGGCAGCACTGGGGCCTTCGGCGGAGCTTCCTATGGGGCCACGAAACGGTGTACTGGGTGGGTGAAGAGGAGAGGAGGAGAGGAGGAGAGGAGAGGAGGAGGAGGAGAGGAGGAGAGGAGACGCGGGCCACCGTCTTTTCAAAACGAGGACCCAACATCACAGGATGGTTGGGAAAAAAGACATGGATCCAGTTCGCCCCTGAGCGGAACGAGCGTGGAAACATTTGTGTCCATTTCGCACCAGAGCGGAAAAAACGTGAAAACACGTGGGCCCTTTTCGCCCCTGAACGGACCATGCGTGACAACACATGCGTCCCCCTCGAACGTGAAAACACGTGGGTCAAGTTCGCCCCTGAAGCGGAACAAGCGTGAGAACAACTGGCTCCAGCTCGGAACCATCATGTGAGATACCCCCATTGGCGACCTCGGCAAGTGAAAACAAGCATTTCCCCCGAAACATCCTCTATAGTCTGGCCCTACCACGAGGCCCTCGCTTGAGACATCCCAAACTCTGCAAAACCACCGTTTCGCCTGAGACATTTTGAACAAATTCATATCGACCAAGCGTCTCTCTAGGGACATCCTCAAAATGTCATCCCGCCGGCCCTCTTCGACCTCGTTACTTTTTTTCCGGCTACTTCTGCCAGCCTCCTTCAAGTCGAAGCTGAGGGGGGGTAATCTCTAAAAGGGAACCCTTGGCCGCCGCCCTTTCCGGAAAAAAAACACCAGCAACCTCCGTCCGCGTAGCTGTTGCCCACATGAACACGTTGTTCTGCTGTGGTGGAGAAGGCGTCAAACAAAAAATCCGCATGACGGAGACCCGCCATCCATCCGTGTCGTTGCTGTGTTTCTTTCCGCCTCGCGTTGCAGACATTCGGTAACGTTTAACAGATAACCCCAATGACAAAGCAAATACCACCCTCCATCCGCGTAGCTGTTGCAACTTCAAACGAATGTGCTCCAATTTGAGGCGGGGAAGCCGCTTCCGACACCAGCCTCACTGCATTCAATCCATGTAAGAGGTGGACCGGCATTGGCAAAATTCGTTCGTGGCCTCAGGGCACAAACACTGAGGGGAGAGAGGGAGAGAGGGAGAAATGGAAGAGGAGGAATCGGAAGAGCAGAAGAGGGGAAGAAACAGTAAAAGAAATTTGGTTAGAGTGGACGCCACGGAAGGGCTCCAACGCCGATCCAAGAAATCAGCGCGGAGCTTCGGAAATTGATGTTCGTACAGCCTTCCTCTTGGAGATGAGGACAAGGAAGAAGAAACACATAGGAGAGAACCGATTGCGAAGCGAAGGGTCATGACCGTAACACACCAGCACGAGCATTCGGTTTTGTTCTGGCTGCGGCTACTTACACAAGTGGCACTCTGTCCTCGAATATGCTGGTCAAGTAGCTCCGCCTCGAAGGCGTGAAATGAACTCTACGCTCGGGGCCCAGTGGGGTGGAAAAAAACTCGCTGGTGAGACCCCGCAACTGTTGGTTCCCATAAGACCGCATGCGCTACAAACAAACAAATCCATCGCATGACTAAATGATAAACGCGTGGCTGGCATGGGTCCAGCCGCCCCTCTATGTGCGTACACGGACCCTTCGGCAATTCAACCGAATACTCAAAGTGCTCAGCTAACTCGGGGCACCACGCGCTGCATATCCAGTGGGCGCGCGCCGCTCGAGACGCGCACCCGCGGCGCTGCGAGCAAATCTGGCACCCTCGGACATGGCGCGCGAGGAAGAGAGAACAGCAAGAACAACAGCAGACGGCGGAGGTCGCTGACCGCTTTGACCACGGCGAAGATGTCTTCTTTGCCTGGATGGCCTCGAGGTTGGCACGACGGAGGCGCCTCCGAACCCGCCGAGCCTCCTGATCAGCCCCCATTGGCCTCGAGCCGAAAAAGCTGCGGCACGCGAGCTGCGAGGGCCGCTTCCCCCGCTAGCTCGTCCGCCACTTCGAGAGGAAAGACAACCATGCCCATGCACCGATTCTGGCCAGGCCCATCTTGAGCCCAGGATCGGTGCGTACGCCCTCTTACCTTGGCCAGGAAGGTATATGCACCGATCCTGGGTCAAGGATGGGCGTTGCCAGGATCGGCGCATGTGCCAGGTTCTCTTCGCCCGAACTGCGTTCCCAAGCGAAATCCACGGAGGACACCTGGAGCGAGCAAGATCATTGGCCGCCTGGTGCGACGAAACTAGCAGCACAGCGGCGGCATCAAATCTCGACACTCCTGGGACTCCCCCAGACGGCCCGAAAGGTTGGCGTTGTCGCCGCTGGGACTATCGAGCCTCCGTTGGCGCCACCCAATCAGCGCCGCTCCGCACTCCACGGCTACGACTGGACTCAAAGGCTCGCCGCGGGGAGCCGCATGTCGGAGGCCTGGGAAAAGGCCTCAGGTCGAGACCTCGATGGAACAGGGGCTGAAAGACCAGATGGCCGCCAGGCCGATGCCAACCCAGCGCAGCGCCTCACCCGCAGATTCCGGCCATCCGCTAACGGGGTGGGCGGGGGGGGGGGGGGGCGGCGAGCGCCTGCGCCGAATGAGCCTGCCCGCAGGCGGGCCTCGATCCCGCCGACGTGCCATGAGGGAGCTGACCGAGGCTCGCTCTGACGCCCATGCTGCTGGCATAATGCCGCACAACCACAGACGCGCGTCCGTCTCCTGCAAACTGCATGCATGTGCAACCAACATTCCCGATGATGGGCCGGCGGGGGAACCGCATCCTGGGGGCGCGCCCAGTACCTGCGGAGCAGCGATGTCTCAGGCCCCTCACTCGCAGCATCATCGCACTCGATGCCCCTGCCTCGCCTGCGACGGGCCGCCTGGGCCCGGCGCCTTCAGCGGCAACGCGCGGCGTCATCGCTGCTGGCCGGCGCCCTGCGCGAGCGCCCGCCGACGAATGGACGCGCCTTCTGAAGGGCCCGTCGCACCCCGCCCCCCCGAGGGCGCCTGGCCCGCGCAATGGAGCAGAAGCCAGGGGTCACGGGCGCCCCCTGATGGCGGGCTTGAATTCCTAGCCGACAGCACAGTGCCCGGCCCCAGGCCCCCTTCAAAAACGGACGGCCCCCTCACCCGGCGAAGCCGCCGGCTTGGAACCCCACTCCGCGGCAGAAGCGGGGCCCCGCAGATGCGGCAAAACGCCCGCGAAGACACGCGACAGCGGGCCTCTCGCGTTCCGACTCTTCAGCGAGGGGCCCATCTCCATGAGCGAACTGCCTAGCTGCCAGCGGGCGCGCCTGCTCGACACTGGCCCTGGCCCTAGGCCCCGAGATCAACGCGTGGGCGGCGCGGACCGAGAGGGGCGGAATGTGGCAGGGCTAGTGGGCCCAGGGTATCGCCGCGGGCGTCGCGGCGCCATTGCCCGCCGCGCCCAGCCACGGCCGCCCCCCGCGCGCCCCCCCAATGCCCCCCCCCTTTTCCCCAGGCGCCCTCCGTCGCGAGCGCGAGCGCGAGAGCGAGCGCGTTACTGCGCGGCGGCGCACCTGAATCGCAGCGGCAGACCGCGCCGCGTTTGCCGCGGCGCGTATGCGACAACATCAACGCCACATAAAGCACACTACAACTGGCCAGAACATAATGCAACGTCGACCCTTCCGCACGCGCAGCGCGCGCCACGGATGCGTTCGAAGCCCTCGGGACATAGCGCCGGGGCGTGCCAGTGCAACCTCGCGCCAGCAAGATCGGGGCCGCTGGGCCCCAACATGTAGAGAACTTAAACTGAGGAGCTGAGGAAGACCAGGAGCGCCCGAAGCCCACGAAATCTCCCCAGGTTCCTCCAATGCCATCCTTCACGGGAGAACCCATCCACAAATCGCGACAGAAGGCGGCGCTCGCACATCGATGACTGGAGCCTGCAGCCCGTCTAGCGCGCCATGGCCGGCGGCTCTCAGCTCGCGCGATGACTCTGACGGGCTGCGCCGCGCGCTGCGATGCCCCTGAGCGAGCAGACACCCGCTGCCCTCGTGGGCCCACTGGGGCTGTCCTGGCTCGGCCTTGGCACGCCCCGCGGGCCTCGCGGGTTTTGCTGGGGGCCTCGCGCGAGCTGCTCGCACCTTGCCGCCCCGCACGGCCAGGCTCGAGGCGCCCGCGCGCGTCTCCGCGGAGCTGGTCTCATTGAGCGAGGTCGCGAGCACCAAATTCCAGGCCTGCTTGCCGATGCACGATACATTCGCGAATAAGAAAGAACATGTTTTCGAATCCCCACTACTACTCGTCGACAAAGAGCGTCTCGCCGACTGCCCGCTGGATGCCCCAATCGACTGACTCGGGGCGGGCCAGCCTGGCGGCGCCCCTGCTCGCTCGGCGGGCAGCTGTAAGCAGTCTCTGCAGCCCTCGCCGCCTTGACCACCGTCGGGGCCGCCAACGTCGCTTCGCTGAGCACGGCCGTCGCTCCTGGATCTTCCGCTCCTCGCTCTCGGTTCCAGTGCTGCCGACTGCTGGCGAGGCCGCCCTGCCGGGCCCGCGACCGCTCCATCCACTGGCCGCGCCAGGAGCCTCAGCGGCTGCGGGGCCTGCTGCATGTGCTATTGCCCCTGGGTCGACCTCCTCCTCCTCCTCCTCTTCGCGAGCCTGGTGTCGATCTTTCAATGCGGACAGCCCATGAACAACGCAGCGCGTGCCACCTTTTTGGCGATAAGCCAGGGACCTGGACAATGCGACCCCGCCGCAGATTCCCGCGCCCACACGTCGAAATCTCGATGCGCAACTATATGCGTATCAGACAGGGGGAAGCGGGAGAAACGGAGGGAGGATGAGAAACAGGAAGAGGAGGAGGAGGAGGAGGAGGAGGAGGAGGAGGAGGAGGAAGAGGACGAGGAGGAGGCCCCCAGCGAAATCGCGCCAGAGGCGAAAATAATGAACCTCGCAGCATGGACGCAGCTCGCATCTCCATCCAGTATTGAACACGCATCGAACACAACAGCATGCGAGACAAACGGGCGGGCGAA
This sequence comes from Prorocentrum cordatum, assembly GCA_963575745.1. NCBI lineage: Eukaryota > Dinophyceae > Prorocentrales > Prorocentraceae > Prorocentrum > Prorocentrum cordatum. The sequence continues at coordinate 216,209 of CAUYUJ010014495.1, forward strand.
GTGCTTAACATCTAATGCGCTTCCCAAGTATCTGAACGCGGCCCTTCCTCATGTGAAGGTGGCCGCGCTGTCACCGCAGGCGGCACGACACTCAGGACAAGCGCGGGCTCGTGGCGACTCCCTGGCCACGGAGCCGCCGGCGAAACCGGGTGGCCCACCAGCAGCCGCCTCCACGTGCGCCGGCGCGAGCGCCAATTCCTGCCCATCGCAAACAGCAAGAGGCAGAAGGGAGGGGCGAGGAGGGTTGGAGGGACAAGAGCGGAGGAACAGCTGCCTCTCGTGCGCCCAGAGGCGATCTTGGAACGCAGGTCGGTACTCCTCTGGTTCTGGGCCTGGACCTGCGGGCGCTTCCCACTAATCAGCGACGGGGCTCCTCGAAGCTCCTGCTCAAGACTCGCCTTGAGGCAACCCGCTCGGTCCCCTCGGTGCCCAGAGCGTCGGCCGACGACAGGAACTCCTCGTCAACCTCCACCTCGAACAGCACCTCCTCGACCGCCACCTTGGCTGACACCGAGGCCCCACCCTCGGCGGTGCCCATCTCCGACGCCAGGCCCCGGGCAGCGAGTGTCCTGGCGGCCCTCGCCTGCGCGAGCGTCGGAGCGGTCTCGCGCCCGCGCTGCCGGGCCCCGGCCACCCTGTCCTGCGATGGCCTGCTCATGGCGGGGAGAGGTGCCCCGCCACGCCTCCCGTCGCGTGACGGAGGGTGTTTTCGGGGCTCTGAGACGACTTGAGTGCGGATTTCGCCTTCTGGATCTTGCTGGTCCCAGGGCGGTTTCTTCAGGAGGGGGCCCGTGGTGGGCTTCATGGTGTTTTCGAGCGGCGCCAAGTTGTCGGAGCTCGCGGTGGTGGGGCCTTTGCGGACCCCTTGTCCTCGACCTTCTTGAGCTCGTTTGGCTGGGCGTCGCGCTGAGTGGACAGCTTGGCCTGATACAGTTTGACCTGCTTCCCGCACTCGCAGCGCCTCTCTGCTCATCAAGATACTGTTGTAGTCGCATCGCCCACATCCTGCGCATTTGCTCCACGACTGATCATCCGTAGCCGACACCCTCGACGTTGCCAAGCCGACCTGCCGCCGAAAGAATATGTGGTGGACGACGACCTGCCCCTCAGGCCCCCTCATGGCGGGGTCGAGGCTTGGGCGCCTGCCGAAAAGGCTTAGGCCCAAATGGCTTGAGAAGAAAAGGTAGGGGAAGGGGAGAGGAGAGGAGAGGAAGAGTGGAAGGAGGAGGGGGGGGAGGCGAAGGACGGACAGGAAGACAGGGGGAGAGGGGAGCATGCCCGCCGCGCGCGCCTAGAGCCCGCCCAGCGAGTCGCCCCTTCCGACGCCCTGACGGACCGCTATTCCTTCCCCTTAACCAGTATCCCTATAAAACCTGCCATCCTTCCCTCCTCCTCCTCCTCCTCCTCCTCCTCCTCCTCCTCCTCCTCCTCCTCATCCTCATCCTCCTCGTCCTCGGCCTCCTCTCCTCCTCCAACCTCATTCCATCTTCTTCCCTCCTCCCTCAACCATCCTCTCTCCTCCTCCCCTCCGCCTCCTCCTCTTGCAACCTCCCTCCTCCCTTCCCTCCCCTCATATCCGTCACCTCCTTCCTCCCCCCTCCTCTGTCACTCCCGGCGCCTCCTGGACATTCCTCCAGGCCTGCAGCCAACCCTTCAATTCTCAATATGCTCCGATTCGGGAGCCCCACTCCAGAGAGACGGCACATCTGGCACAACGGCAGGGCCTAAGCCCATCGAATTCAGGCAGCTCGCCCAACTTTCCTTTGCCAGCGGATGATTGGGCTCAGCAGCGGCAACGGGACAAGGCCACCAAGGACGCTGCAGGCAGCTCGCCTGACTCGCACAGTCAAACTTGATAGCAAGGATGCGCGATAAGGATGCAAGCCCCTTGGACGCCCATGTCAAAGCATCCCGAGCGGGCCTGGAAATCGAGAGTGGTCAAGGATGGACCGAGGAGGCAAGGACGCAAGGGCACCGACTCCTTCAAAAGACCGCTCCCCCCTGGCATGTCGGAGGGGGAGGGGGGGCAGGGCGCGGCCGTGGGGGTGGGGGGGGGGGAGGGGAGCGCTTCTTCCTCGCGGTGTGCCTGGGGGGTATTGGTTACCAGCCTGGAACATATCCCTATCCCTATGCTGGGCATCTCCTCATCACGATGCCAATCTTCAGGACTCCCTTCTTTTTTGAGGGCGAATCCCTAAGATTGTCATCGCCTTTTGCCGTGTCAATCTTAGGGATCGGGATAAGTTCGAGGCTGGTAAATTGGCACGCGGGACGGAGGGGGGGGGTCAGACGCCTCCAAGGCTGGCACCCGGGGGGGGGGCGTGGGGGGGGGGGGGGGGGGCCGGGGGGGGGGGGGGCCGAGCGCGCCCCCAAGGCCGCGGCGGGGGGCCGCTCCCTGCCGGGCCCCCTGCGGGGCAGCCGAGGGGCCCCTCCACTGGACGACCCCCCGCGCCGCCGCTCCCCCCGCGCGCGCGCGGGCCCGACGGCGTGGAGGGCCCTGGCCGGACGGCGCGGTGGCGGGCGCCCCTCCCCCCCCCCCCAGGGGCCCTCGGCGGCGACGACCGGGGCGAATGCGGCCCGGGGGCGGGCACGGCACGCCTTCGCCCGGGAGCCTCCTCGAAGACGCAGGTCCTCGGCGCACCCGAGGAGTACGTGTGCTGCTCTCCCCTGGGCGATTCGCCCCCGTCGTCGCCTCTGACCCAGACCCCCGACGTCATGATTTTTTCATTACGTCGACCCCTGGAGGTCTCGACCCATTCCCCTGGACCGGTTTTTCATCCTGAGTCGTTTTTTCACGGTCCCGAGGGCCGGTAAGGGCCCCCAGAGGCCGAAAATACCCAAAAACCTCCCGTCATGATTTTTTCATTACCCGAGGGGGTCTGGGGAGGCAGGTGGCACAGCTCTTCGGCCCGGCCGAGGGCGACGGGCATGGCACGGTGCGGAGCCATCTCGCCCGCCCTCCCGCCCTCCCGCACTCCTCTCTGTGCCCTCGTGCCGGCGGCGAGCGAGGGGGGGGGAGGCGAGAAGGGGCGGCCTCTCTCAGAAGGCTTGGCAGTGCACGGTTTCCCCCTGGGGCCGAAGGCGACCCGAGGAGGAGGAGGAGGAGGAGGAGGAGGAGGAGAAGGAGGAGAAGAAGAAGACGAATCATAATGCTAATAATAATAATAATGATAATAATAATAATAGTAATAGTAATAATAATAGTACTAATAATTATAATAGTAATAACTATAATTAGAACAATAATAATAATGATGATGATAATAATAATAATAATGATAATAAATGATACCAATAATACTAATAATACTACTAATAGTTATAATAACATATAATAATAATGAAAAGAATAATAATACTAATACTAAGAATAAGAAAAATAAGAAGAAACATAATAATAATAATCAGAATAAGAATAAGAAGAATAAGAAGAAGAAGAAGAAGAAGAAGAAGAAGAAGAAGGAGGGGGAGGGAAAGAAGGAGGAGAAGGAGGACTGGAAGGAAAAGATGGAGGAGGAAAGACGGAGGAGGAAAGATGGAGGAGGAGGAGGAGGGGGAGGGGAAGGAGGACATGGAGGAGGAGAGGAGGAGGAGGAGGAGAAGGAGGAGCAGGAGGAGGAGAACTGGGGTCGTCTCTAAGCCCTTCGGAGAAACCCTCCCCTTGAAGTCCCCAGGCCTTCTGAGAGGCTTTCTCAGCCCTCCCCGGAGACAGAAAGAACTCCTCAGGAGGCGCGAGGGCTTCTGAGATCGGGAGCGGCCAAGAGGGGGGTGTCCAAGAGGGGGGGGTGCAAATCATGACCGGCGGCATGTGCGCGGCCCAGCGGGGGGACCAGGGACGTAATGAAATAAGAAGAGGCGCCATGAGATCTGGGGAAATATCATGGCCCCCGCCATGATATCCACCCCCCCCTAGTCATCACCCCCCTCTTTTCCGCCCCCGATGAGAAGTCCTCGCCGCCTTCCGAGAAAGCCTTCTCCTCCTCACTTCCCCCCCTGCGCGCGCGGCCGCATTCGTTTTTGGGGCAGCACTCGGGTCTCCGGCGGCGCCGTTCGGGACGACCCGGGCACCCCGGGCACGCCCGCTGCGAGGCGCAGCTACGGGCAAGCATCCCGAGGCTGGACAACCGCCGAGAACTGAGGACAGTGTCCGGAAACCCAGAACCTCGACCCCGAAGCTTCCCCCCCCTCGCTCGCCGCCCGCCGCGAGGCGCGCAGCTGCTGGCAAGCATCCCGAGGCTGGAAGACCGCCGAGAACTGAGGACAACGTCCGGAAACCTAGAGCCCGGACCCCGAAACTTCGCTCGCCGCCGATCGTGGCCATGGCTGGCTCGATGGCCACGCAGAGGAGGGCGAGTGCGGGCTGCCCGCGGCTGTCGGCTGCGTGGTTCCCCCCGCCCACACGTCGTCGGCGGCGGAGCTGGAGTGGCGGGCGGGCCACGAGCGCGAAGCTCGGATGGTCTCGAGCAGCGAGGACGTGCACTGGTGCAGCAGGAGGCACACACCAGCATCAACAGACGAAGAGCAGGGTCGACCCACGAGGCCGAAAACGGATTGAGAACTGCGAGGCATGGAACCGATTCCAGGACCTCAGTTGCATATGCAACTGGGCGATGCCAGGGGGGCATGCCAGGGGGGCATGCCAGGGGGGCATGCCAGGGGGGCATGCCAGGGGGACGCGCCGCGGAACGTCCCAAGGGGCGCGCCAGGCGACGTGCCAGGAGACGTGCCATGGGGACGCACCGCGGGACGTGCCAAGGGGACGCGGTACGGAAAGTGCCAAATGGACGTGCCACCCAAGGGACGAGCCGCGCGACGTGCCAGGGGGACTTTCCACGGGACGCGCCACGGAACGTGCCACGGGACGTCCCTGCCCAGGGCCAGGATCCCTCGTAAATTACGCTGCGTCATCGCTTCATCGTAAATTACGCTGCGTCCGCGCTCCCAGGGCCACGATCCCTCGAAAATTACACTGCGTCAGCCCTCCCTCGGCCACGATCCCTTGTAAACTACGCTGCATCCGCGCTCCCAGGGCCACGCTCCCTCGTGAATTACGCAGTATCCGCGCTCCCAGGGCTACGATCCCGTTGAAACTACGCTGGGTTCGCGCCTCTAGGGCCAAGACCCCTTCGTCAATTACGCTGCGCCCGCTCTCCCTGGGCAACGATCCCTTGTAAACTACGCTGCTTCCGTGCCCCCAGGGCCGCGCTCCCTCGTGAATTACGCTGTGTCCGCGCACCCAGTCGCAGGATTCCTGATAAACTGCACTGCGTCCGCCCTCCCAGGGCCGTGGTGCCTCAAAAATGACGCTGCGTCCGCGTTCCCGGGGCCACGGTCCACTGTAAAATATGCTGCGTCCGCGCTCCCAGGGCCACGATTCCTTGTAAATCACGCTGCGTCCGCTCTCCCTGGGCCACGATCCCTCGCAAACTGCCCCGCGTCCGCGCTCCCAGGGCCGCGCTCCCTCGTGAATTACGCTGCGTCCGCCCTCCCAGGACCACGAGACCATATGAATTACAGTGGGTTCGCGCCTCCAGGGCCAGGGACCCCTCGTCAATTACACTGCGTCCGCGCTCCCAAGGCCAGGATCGCTGCGAAGCAAGCGCTTCGCCCGAGACATCCTTGGACCTTGGATGTTCGGCACGCAGGGTGCGCTATCCTCGAGCGGGCACAGCCTTCCTTCTGCAAAACAAGCGCGGGGCTCGAGGCATCCTCGATATTCCTGCGCGCAGGGCGCGCCATCCTCGAGCGGGCATGCGAAACAACAATTTGTCCAGATGTGTTGTACCGTCTTAGGATATCCATACCTTGTGTTTTGTTGCGGGTTCTGCGCAGAAAGCTCCGCAGCCCGCTTATTGTCACGACGGAAAACGGGTGTCTGAGGACTGCGTAATTGATCGAGGATCCGAGATCAAGTGCCGCATTCTTCTCGAGCGAGCACGCGCGAAACGCATTTCCTCCACGCCGAATTGGAATTAATCTTGTTATCTAGCGCGAGTAATTTCGCTCCTCGAAATTCCTTCGCGCGGGACGCGTCATCCTCGAGCGGGCTCGCAAAACTGCATACTTCTCCAATTCGCTGAAACACATGTAGGGTCTCCGTACCTCGTATGTTATCACGGGTTCTGCGCAGAACGCTCCGCAGCCCGTCTTTCTAACCAGGGAAAACGGGCGTCTGAGCTCTAAATGATTTCTCGAGGCTCCGAGATAGGGGATACATGTTCCTAAAGCGGGCACGCGCGAACTGCATGGACTGAAACAGATCGAATGTTACCTGGTTATTTGTAACAAATATGAAGGGGTCCCCAGGACACACAAATAAATACACACAAATAAAAATGTTCCCCATATTTTCGCATATTTTCTGACTTTTTGTCTTCCCCCCCCCTTCCCATATATTTCCATATTTTCCTGGGAATCGAGAATTAATTGTGTCTGTGTGTTTTTTCCCCTCCTGAAAATAATTCCGCCAGCCCTCTTCAGGTCGCCCCCGGGGAAAAAAACCTGTACAAGAAAACCCTGGGCCGGAGCCCTTGCCGGGAGAGCGCTCCGCGCGGGTTTCTGGGATCTGCGCTGGATCCCCCTCGCTGGCGCGCGGAGCGCGCCCGGCTGCGGCGCCGGAGGCGCCGCCAGGGGGGCCCAGCGCGGACCCACGAAATCCGCGCGAGTGCCGAAAGTTCATGCTTTACGGCGCTTCTTCTTCTTCTTCTCTCTTCTTCTTATTCTCCCTATTTTTCTCATTATTATTATTATTATTATTAATGATCCTTCTTCTTATTATTATTCTTCTTCTTATTATTATTATTATCCTTATTATTATTAGTATTATTATTATTATTCTTATTCTTAGTATTAGCATTATTATTATTCTTCTTCTTCTTCTCCTTCTTCTTCTTCGAGAGAGAGAGCACCAGCAGGAGGGAGGGCACCACGAGGAGGACCGGCATCTCGGTGGAGGCCCCGGGGCACCGCCGAGAGCGGCGAGCTAAGCAGCAGCCGGGCGGCGCCGGGCCCCGCGAGAGCCTGCGGGCGAGCACGGGCAGCAGGCTCCGGCGAGGCTCGCCGCGCCTGTGGAGGACGTCCTGGGACCTCAGGGTGGGGTCCCTGGTGGAAGGCCTCTCGTGGACGAGCCCCTCCTCCTCCTCCTCCCCCTCCTCCTCCTCCTCCTCCTCCTCCTCCTCCTCACTCCTCCTCCTCCTCTCCTCCCTACCTCCTCCTCCTCCTCCTCCTCCTCCTCCTCCTCCTCCCCCTCCCCCTCCCCCTCCTCCTCCTCCTCCAGCGCTCGGAGCCCAGTAGCAGCAACACGGAGGAGCTGGCACCAGAGCAGGTCGCGCCTGCGGCTTGGTGTGCGGAAGAAGGCGGGGCCCGCTCAGGAGGGCGCGCGGGCCACGAGGAAGCGCCGGCGGGAGCGGGCGGGGCCAGGCTGCGATCCGGGATTCGTGTTCGTCCCGTTCGTCTTCTTCTGACTGGCGGCTACGTCCAGCCGCTGTGGGGGCGGGGAGTTTCGAAATTCGTTCATATCTCGGTCATCCTCCCTCCAACCCCTTCCAGCAACACCGGCACCTCCTCCTTCTTCGCCTCCTTCTCCGCCTCCTTCTCCGTCGCTCCGTCGCGCCCTTGGCCGCCTCCACCTCGTTGTCAGCCGCGTCTTGCTCCGCCTCTCCTCCTGGCTCTTCATCTGTCGATTCTCTCTCTCTCTCTCTCTCTTTCTGTGCCCCCTACATTCGCCCACGTTGAAATCATCGCTCGTCGGGGCACGCATCCCACTCCTGATATATCCACCTGCCTCTCATGTTTTTCGACTGCACGCCCCAACTTGCCTCCTCGTTCGGCAGGGCTGCCCGCGTGAGGTCTGGGAGTTCCAGTGCACGCGTGCGCAGAATACGCGCACCAGCAGAGGCCACTCAGCTCAGGTTGGCGGAGCGGGTCATAGCCTCCCCTTCCATGCCAGAGCGGCAGCGCCATCCACTTATTACCTCTATCACACTCTCGTTCTATATATATATATATGTATTTATATGTATATATATCATAGTTGTAAATGTATATGTGTGTAAACATGTGTAGACATCGTACGTATGAGTATATATACATGTATATGGGTATCGATGTGTGGAGTGTGTTGTTTCTTTCTCTCTCTCTCTCTCTCTCTACATGTGTACACAGATGCATACACATAGACAGCGATACACATATACGGCATATGTCGAGAGAGAGAGAGATCAGGACAGGTGTGCGTGTGCCAGCGTGGGCCCCGTACAGCGAGATGTCTGCACTGCGGACGTGAGGTGCACGGCATGGGACCTTTGAGGCGTGGTCTGTGTCGTGCGTGCTGTGAGGTGTCTCTAGGGGAACAAGCAATGACATAAACATAACAACTCGGAGGTCCGCGCGGACTTCTCGGATCGGCGCTGGACCCCCTCCCTGGCGCGCGGAGCGCGCCAGGGGCGGCGCCGGAGGCGCCGCCAGGGGGGTCCAGCGCGGGGCGGCGCCGGAGGCGCCGCCAGGGGGGTCCAGCGCGGATCCGAGAAGTCCGCGCGGCCCTCCGAGTTGTTATGTTTATGTCATTTGCTTGTTCCCCTGGCCTCCGCGGGGCAGGCCGCGCGGTGCAACACAGTGTGATGCAACCGACCTCGGATGGCCGCGGGGCGGCCACGCGACGGCCGCGGGGCGGCCGCGGGGCTGCCACGGGCGGCCACGGGGCGGCCGCGCTGCGCAGCGTGCCCACGGACGCCGGGCGGGGGGCGCGCCGCGCGACGTGCCGAGGGGGACTCGCCACGCGACGCGCTGCCAGGGAACGTGCCAAGTTGCAGCGCTGAGTGCACCGATCTCGTGGCGTGCCGTGCCGAGGGCTGTGCTGCGCCGCGCGCGGTGCTGAACTGCGATGTGCCGTGCCGCGATTGGCGTCCGCGCTCCCAGGGTCGCGCTCCTCTGTGAATTACGCTGCGTCCGCGCTCCCGGGGCCACGATCTCTTGTAAATTATCGTGCGTCCGCGCTCCCAGGGCCACGATCCCTCGTAAATTACGCTGCGTCCGCTCTCCCTGGGCCACGGTCTCTTGTAAATTACTAGTCTGGTGCGTCCACGCTCCCAGGGCTGCGCTCCCTCGTGAACTACGCTGCCTCCTCACTCCCAGGGCCACGTTCCTCAGTAAATTACGCCACGTTCGCACTCCCAGAGCCACCTGGGCATCCTGGGGCGCCCAGGCCGCTCGAGTACTGCAACACAAGCGTTTCGCTCGAGACATACTCGAAGCGTCTAGCTCGAGACATCCTCAAGACCTGGGCACGTGAAACAAATATTCCACCTGAGACATCCTCTGAATGCTGGCCCCCAGGAGAGAAACGATCTATAGCACATAACAAACGTTTCGCTCATGCCATCCTCAACACATGATGCAAACCTAGCGTTTCGCTGGGGACATCCTCAAAATTCAATTTCGCCGGGCCTGCGCGACCTCGAGATTTCTCGCAGAATAACGCCGCCGGCCCTACGCCCGTCGATTCCAGGGGGCAGCCCCCAAACGAGAACCCTGGGCCCGCGCCCTTCCCCTGGAAAACATCCTCGGGCGACCCACCCCCATTCGTCAGTAAGATGTCAGCCAGCGTGGGCCCCGCACAGTGATGTGCTGCAGTGTGGGCGGCGCAGTGCAGGTGGCGCAACCAAGGTGGTGCAGTGTAGGTGGCAGCAGCTTCCACGCGCCTTCGACTGAGTGTATGGTCTCCTGTGCGGCGTGCTGCAAAGCTGAGGCGCAGCCAAGGTGGTGCAATCTGAGGCTGCTGCTGCTGCTGCTGCTGCTGCTGTGGCTGCTGCTGCTGCTGTGGCTGCTAGTGCTGCTGCTGCTAGTGCTGCTGCTGCTAGTGCTGCTGCTGCTGACCTCCCTCAAAAAGCCGCCCCAGCCCTCTCATCCTCTTCTCCCTCCCACCCCCGCACCCTGCTGCCACCAGCAGTGTTCGCGAGGATCGCAGCGAATATAGGGTGGCGGCTGTGGAGGAGGCGCGAGCACGGGGAGCTCGCTCGCCGCGCAGCAGGAGGCGCCCCCGAGGGACCTCCGACCATCCAGCATCAACGGCGGATGGCCGTCCGCGTGCATGCCCGCTGCGCGACTAGAAGTGCGGATGGATTTACACCGCTGGCTGCGCCCTGCAACCTGACGGGGCTGACGGAGTTGGGTAACTATTGGACCGTAGTAGCGAGACTGTACGGGGGGGGGGGGGGCGTGATACTTGGATGAACATATTCTCTGGCTCCGGGTAGCCAGAGGCACTACCACCCCAACAGGCCATAGCTGACTGAGGCGTTCGATGGTCGCGATCGGCGGACCGTTCCGTCACCAATCATCTCGGCGTCTCCGCCTCCAACCCCTCCCTCCTCATCATCTCCCCTGCCTCCCTCCTCTTCCTACTCCTCCTCCTCCTCCTCCTCCTCCTCCTCCTCCTCCTCCTCCTCCTCCTCCTCCTCCTCCTTCTCCTCATCCCCATCCTTCACCTGCCCCTCCGTCCCTTCCCTACCTCCCTCCGCCCATATAAATCCATCCTCCTCACCACCGCCACCAGCACCATCATCAACAGTAGCATCAGCCTCAGCAGTAGTTCCTTTTTGCTTGTTCGTCATCATCACCAGCGTCATCCTCATCAGCAGCAGCATCATCACCATCAACATCATCATCATCACCAGCAGCACCAGCAGCAGCAGCAGCAGCATCATCACCATCAGCATCAGCATCAGCATCAGCATCAGCATCAGCATCAGCATCCGCAGCATCATCATCATCATCAGCATCAGCATCAGCATCAGCATCAGCATCATCATCAGCATCATCATCATCATCATCACATCAGCGGCAGCACCAAACACCAACATCGGCATTCGAACATGCCAGGCCTCCTTCCTTCTCTTCCTCATCATCAGCCTCATCAGCATCATCTCTCATCATCATCAATCATCATCATCATCATCATCAGCATCATCATCAATCATCATCATCATCATCGCCATCGTCATCATCATTATCAACATCATCAGCAGCATCAGCATCCACCATCACACCACCGTTCAGCTAGGCAGCACTACACAACCAACCCCACCACCACCACCACCCTCGGGGTGTGGCTGTATCCTTGGAACACATAGGTACTAAGCTATGCATCCCACCCCCCGTTTGTGAGTCATGTCTGATCTCCAAACGGTTCTTTGTGTGGAGGGCTAAGGGTGATCTCGGTGGCTGGCCCGCCGGCAGTTCTACCACTTCTGCGATTGAACCCTTACACCCTCCCTCGCACCACCGGCGTGGTGATCCTGGCAACCGCGTCGGCGTCCGGAGCAACTTTCCGCCGCTACAGGGATGGCGCTGTCTTCTTTCCATCAAGGCGAGGAGGGGGGAGGAGGAGGATGAAGAGGGTTTGAGGGAGCAATGGAAAAGGAACGCAGGCGGGAAGAGAAGGAAATGGAGGAGGGATGCGAACACAGCTCCTTTGGATTACAATGTATTGCCGCAGAGGTTGTCGCAACTCGCGTACCTCCTGACGTATGACAGCTCGGCGATGAGTGCCTCTGCGTAGAAGGCGCTCAAAGTCACAGCTCAGGCGCGGGCCGCTCCGAAACGCAGAGGTTGACCCCCAAGACGCCCCAAGAGGCCTCCCAGACGCCCCAAGAAGCTCCCAGAGGCCCCCCAGAAGGGCCCCAAGAGGCACAAGTCGATCCATTCCTTTCAGGGGAACCTATATTTTCGGCATAGAGAGAGATATTATAATATATATAATATATATTATATATATATATATTATACATATTCTATATATATATACCAGAACCATCGCGCGCGCTTCGCGCGCGCTCAGGTTCTAGCCCAGGCCAGGGGCGCGCTTGAGGATCTTGGACAGCGCTATCAAGCACAGGCGTGTGACATAGTCGTGCCTCCTGGAAACCTCTTGGGTCTTCGTGGGGGCATCAGAAGGGCTTCTGGGGGGCCCTCCATGCTTCCTCAACTGGCTGTTGCAGGCACATCTTGGGTGCTTCTCGGGGGGCATCTTGGGGTTTCTTGGGGTCCCTTGGGGGCATCGTCAGGGTTCTCCAGGCAGTCGGAAAGTGATGTTCTGCAGCCTGAAGCAGACAATTGGCCGTCTTGGCTGCGTAGAGGCCCGGCTTGAGGCCACATTGGGGCAATCCGGAAGCCTCCCAGGGCCTCCTTGAAGCAATTTTGATTGGCCCCATGTACGTCTCCTGTGAGCCTTTTGTGGCCTGGTGGGGGGCTTTGGTGGGCCTCGTCGAACCACTTGGGGACTCTTGGGGCCTCCTGTGGGCCTCTTAGGGCGAAAGGCTCTGCTGTTGGGTTCGCGTTCACCTTCTTGGGGCTCTCTTGGGGCCCTCTTGGGGCCCTCTCGGGCCGTCTTGGGCGCCTCGGGCACCGTCTTGGGGCCCCCGTGGGCCGTCTTGGGGCCCTCTTGGAGGCCTCTGCGGTCTTGGGGGCCTCTTGGGCCGTCTTGGAGCGTCTGGAAGCCAAAAGGCTGGGAACTTTAAAATCCATCAAAAGCCGATGGGAAAACATTGCTTCTTGGAACCTCTTCGGCCTTCTGGGGAGCTTCTTGAGGGCCTCTTGG
>CAUYUJ010014495.1:228903-318903 GCA_963575745.1 Prorocentrum cordatum
GGTAATCCGAGCAGGTCATCCAAAACCTGTAACTGTCGTCAATGTTGGGTTCTCGCGCTGCCTGAACGCAGTTCCCAGGCCACACTTTGGATGCAACAAGGAAGTTTTTGGGCTCCTCAGGTCGCCGAGGTGCTGCGACAGGGCGCCGAAGGCGCCGACGACGACGGCCAGGCCGAGGCGCGGGCGCGGAGCTTGCTGATGTTCAGGCCCAGCGAAAGGGAGTTCACATGGCAGAGCTCGGGGGGCGCACAGCGTGCGCCGCTCGGGGTTCACCCTGACGCACGCGTCCTACCTGACCTCCACGCTGTCGCAGGGCCAGACGCTGCGCAAGGGCGTCACCATCGACTGCGCGAGAGACGAGGACGTTGGCCGCACGGGCATGTCGGACGAGCAGTGGTGGCTGCACCTCTACGTCATGTTCTCCCGCGCCACGTGCATGCGGAACATGCTGATCCTGCGGCCGCCGCCGCGAGAGTTCCTGGAGTGCGGGCCGCCGGCGTCCCTGCGGAAGGCGCTCCTGGAGTTCGACAAGAGAGCGGTTTTGTCCAGGGCGGAGGCGAAGCGGCTCGCGGCAGAGCTGGGCTTCGTGCTGCCTTCCGCCTGAGCGCGGCTGCGCCTCGCTCGAAGCCCGCGGGGTTGTCCCAACGGCTTGGTCTTGCGCGCCAACGGCTCGCGGGGTTGTCCCGACAGCCTGGCCCGCGGGGTTGTCCCAACGGCTGCGCGACGTGACCTGTAGAGAACGCGCTTGTGCTGGCCGTGGCGGCGACGGCGCCGAGGAACATCGACATGCGCGCTCATGCAACAGGATGGGGAGGAGGTGGCGGGGCGCGGAACAAACAGGGGGGCGAGGATGGGGACAACGTAAGGAGTGGAAGGGGGGCCCGCGCCAAGGCGAGAGGAAATATACGCAGAAGAGACAGCCAGGACGCATCACCAACCACGAGGACGACGGTGATGGCTTTTTCCAGATTCGCCCAGAGGATTCTTATGTGGGGTTCTTCCGTCGGAGTAATTGTAATACTTACATACATAGATTACATACCGCATACAAACAAGCATGAATACGATAAATACATTCAACACCATACTACTTTACTTTGCATTACTACACACATACAGACAGGACAGTTCAGACATACATACATACATTATGCATGATTACAATTGCGATACGTAACTACATACATACATGCATACATGCTTACATACATATATACATTGTATACATACATACATGCATGGCTACATACATACATGCATACATGCATGCATGCTTGCATGCATGCATGCATACCATATACACATAATATATATTTATATATATTTTATATATATATATATGGTATGTCTCTACGTGTGTATCACAACTTCTATACTACACATACTTTACATACCATACATGATGCATGCATTGCATAATGCATACATACATACAAAATACTATAGTACACACTCATGCATGCATTGCATGCAGGGGGGCGGAAGATGGTTGAATAAAGGAAAGGGGAAATGCATGCATGCATGCATACATACACACATACATACCTACATACATGCATGCATGCGTGCATGCATGCATGCATGCATGATACATACATACATACATACATGCATACATACATATAAGGACCACCCTTCCAGCTCTTTTTGCGGGGTCTTCTCCTTGGAAAGCCTCCTGGGGGCCTCGCGCAAGCTTTCAGGGCTTTTGGGGGGTCTCCCGGAGGCCTCCTGGGCACCTGCTGGGGGCCTCTTGGGGCTTTCTCGGGCCACCCTGCTTCCAACCGCGGTCTCCCTAAACGACCGGGTCACGCTTTGGAATGCTTCGGGGGGCGTATAAGGGGCCATCTTGGGCCGTCATGGGGCTCTCTCCAGGCCATCTTGGGGCCCTGTTGGGCCGTTTTGGGGCTCTCTTGGTGCCTGGGAACCCTTTTCGGAAAGTTTTGGGGCGATGCTCGGCGGTTTCGGATGCCCGGGAGACCGAAGAACAGAGCATCCTCCAAACCGCATGAGGAAAAACACGTGGGAAACAATTGTTCTCTGGCATTTCGAAAACATATTGGGGGTCTCTTCGGGTCATCTTCGGGCGTCTGGTGGGTGCCTGGGGCCTCTTGGGGACCTCGGGGGGCCGTTGGCCGCCCCCTGACCGATTAGGGCCCGTTGCCCAGGCTCAGCGCGGGCTTCCAGGAGCTCCGGAAACGTGCCCTCTGCCCAAAGCAGCACATGCTGCAGTCTGGCCGCGGAAGCAGTGGACACTGAGTCAATAACGAAGCCCTTTTTTAGTACCAGAAACGCATGCGTGCACGACAAGGGCCGAAGGAACATGCATGGAGGGACCTACCCGAACGTGCGACGTTCTGGTATGTTCAAGACGCGGCCCCCAGGAGTACTGACCGTTTCCCCGGGGCTGGGGCCGCCGAAACAAGGAACGCAGAATAAGGAACGAAGCCCCGCCAGCGTGCGCGAAAGAGGGCTAAAGGAACAGCCATGGAGGGACCCACCCAAACATGCGACGTCATGTTTTTTTGTTTTCAATACAGTCGTACCTAGGACAGAAGGACATCCTTCAAGAACATAAGACCCTCCACTGGACAAACTGGAGAACATTCGAGGACGCCCTCATCCAATTTGCAAAAGAGAACACCCGACAAAACACGAATGTCATTAGGGTGCCTTCCCCGAACCGACCTCAATCTTATACCTCGGTCCGACAGCACGCGTCCCCGGCAAAAAAAAAACGCGCACAGGCGCGCGTTTTCGGCGGCGAAGCTGGGAAAGAGTTGCGCGCGGCACGGGGGACGCAGGTGGCAAGAATTTCCTTGCCAGACCTTGCCATTCTGAGGAGTAAGTCCGCCATGGCGGCAAAAATCGATGCAAGTGCCCGTGAGTGCGGCGTGCGAATCTCATGGCCCAGTGACAACTTTTTGGCTCGCCACGCATAGCCTGGTGAGATCAAACCGATCAACCCACCGAGAAAGACGTTTCAACGCAAAGCACATGGGCGGTGACGGCCACGAGCCAATTTGGGCAGGGCGCGCGCTGCAAAGCAATGGCCGAGGGCCGCGACAGCGAGGCCGGCGAGGCCGCGCCGAAGCGTGGACAAAATATGCCTTGCGCCTTGCGTCGCAGTGAGTCGGAAATCAGTCGGCCCCTCGAGCATCACAGACCCGCGCCTCTCTGACGACTGCCTGCTGACGACTACCCGGCGCGGGGGCGCTCCGTGGCCTCCGCGGCGGTGCGCTCCTGGGCCTCGGTGGACCTTCTTCCTGCGTAGAACAACAGGTCCTCCTCCTGCTCCTCCTCCCCCTCCTCCTCCTCCTCCTCCTCCTCCTCCTCCTCCCCCCCCTCCCCCATCCTCCTCCTCCTCCTCCTCATGTGTCGGGCAAGACGGAAAGCGTTGGCACGCGCCGCAAGGTGGGCGCGACCAGGACCCCAGGCGAGCGGGCCTCGGAAGTTCGCGGCTGCAGGAAGAAGTAGCAAGGAAAAGGCCACGACGCCAAAGGCTAGCGAGGCCCCGCTGAAAAAAGTGGAAACGGCGACCTGTGCTGCGGTGGAGCCGGCAGCCAGCCAGCCCCTCATGCCACAACGGTCGAGCCTCCTTTAGTGGGCTTGTTTTCTACCACCACCACCACCACCACCGTGAGTAGGATGGGGAGGGGGTCCTCCTCCTCCTCCTCCTCCTCCTCCTCCTCCTCCTCCTCCTTCCCACCTCCAACTCATGGTGGTGGTGGTGGCGGTGGTGGAAAACGAGCCCATGATCTTCGACGTGCCTGCCCACACGCCCTGCGCGCCGGCAGGCCGCGCTGGGTCGCAGGCTGCCTGCCGGAGCACGCCAGCACGCCGCCTCGGGGCCCTGCGAGCGGTGGCTGCCCCCGCCTCCGCCCCTCATGAGCACGACGGCGCGCCCCCCGCGAGGGCGCTCTGCGCCCGGGCCCCCGACCGGCCCGAGGCGCTCCTGGGCGACGCCGGCTTCGCCGGCGTGGTGGGCTCCGTGGCCTCCGCGGCGGTGCGCCCCTGGGGCTCGCTGGGCCTCTTCTGCCTGCGGAGCGCCAGCACCGGCGACCCCGCCCAGCCCCTCGGCTCGCCCGCCGCCGTCTGCGGCTCGGCGGTAGCGTCGTTCGCGCGGCGCCGAGGGGGCGGCCCGATGGCGTCGCGCTCCTCCTCCGTGAGAGGAGGGCGGAACTGCAGGCCGCCCTGCTGAGGTCCAGGATGGAGAACGTGAAGGACGGCCTGGCTCTCTGTTCGTCGCTGCGCAAGCGGGCCATGTTGCGCTCCAGCGACGACATCGCGCGCAGCGGCAGTGCCCGTCGCAGGACTGGGACCACGCGGGCAAACAAGGAGAGTGCTTGAGCCCAAATGGCCGCGGAGCTTTTGTGGGGGCGTCTTGGGGGCGAGCCTGAGGCCTCAGCAGCCCATCGGAAGTGACACGGCGAGAAAGCAAAATCATAGATCTCGCATTGGCCGTTGGTTTGAAGGTTTTTGCCTTCTCGGAGGTGTCCTGGAAGGTTTCCTGGGGCCGTCGGGCGCTGTCTTCAGCGTATTGGATCCTCTTGAGCCTTCTGAGACCCCTGGATGCCGCCTTGGGGGTGATTTGGGGCCATCCAGGGCCGCCCGAACGGCTGTCTGACCTCTCTCGGAAGCAACTTGGGGCCCCCGAAGAACAATCGAGCAGGCCTTCCAGAACTCTCGTCTTCAGCGTTCGTGCTGCCCTCTGATAGATCGAAGACGTCCCAACATGGGCCCAACGAGGCGCCGCGAATTTGGGGGCGTCATGGGACCTGCTGGGAGGCGTCGTCGGGTGAAACGCTCGAATTTTGGGTTCGTGTTCCTGTCTTGTGACCGTCTTGGGGCTCGCTTGAGCCGTATTGGACTCCTCTTGGGCCGTTTTGTGGCCCTCTTGGCCAGTCTTGGGACCCTCTTGGGGGTCTCTTGGGCCGTCTTGGGGTGGTCCGGGCAGGGTGAGAAGCGGCGCTGTCGGAATGGAGGCGCTGGAGATGTTGAAGAAATACGTTAGGCAAAAGTATGAGACACCCCCGACCGTGCTATACACGTCGAGATGACTCCCCACATGACACAGCTCCATGCGTGAGGAAACGACTACTGACAGCACGAACACACGTGTTACTCCACAGCTGCTGCGGATAAGGACCGTTGGGCTGCGGATAAGGAATCATGTTCCCGGACCGCCTTCCGGGAACATGATGGGGACGACCTTCTGAGGGCCTCCAGTGGGCCTCTTGGGGGCCTCTCGGTGGCCTGTTGGGCTCTCCTCGAGGCGTCTTGGGGCGCGCTCAGGGCCATTGTTGGGCATCTTGGGGGGCCTCTATATATGGGGAAGAATTCTAAATGCGTGGAAGGAAGTGGCACGACTCGGGAGGGCTTGGGGAAGGCGTGTATATATATATATCTATATATAGATATATGTATATATACACATATGTATATATAAACATATATATATATATATATATATATGTACAAATGTGTGAGAGAGGCCCATACGTAAGACATGTAGGATTGTGCACACAGGAGAAAGACAATCTATAGAAACATACGTACGTCGTCCAAGGCGCCTCGGAAGGCGCCTCGGAAAGCACAGAATACTCCTCCAAGGCGCGGAATCATGTTCCCGGACCGACTTCCGGGAACATGATGGGGACGACCTCCTGAGGGCCTCCCGTGGGCCTCTTGGGGGCCTCTCGGAGGCCTGTGGGGCTCTCCTGGAGGCGTCTTGGGGCGCGCTCAGGGCCATTGTTGAGCATCTTGGGGGCCTCTATATATGGGGAAGACTTTGAAATACGTGGAAGGAAGTGGCACGACTCGGGAGGGCTTGGGGGAGGGGTATATATATATATATATATATATGTATATATATATGTATATATATATATGTGTGTGCGATGTATTATATATATTATATAGAGTGAGAGAAGGCCCATACGTAAGACATGTAGGATTGTGTACACAGGAGAAGGACAAGCTATAGAAACATACGTACGTCGTCCAGGGCGCCTCGGAAGGCGCCTCGGAAAGCGCAGAATACTCCTCCAAGGCGCGAAATCATGTTCCCGGACCGCCTTCCGGGAACATGACGGGGACGACCTCCTGAGGGCAACCAGTGGGCCTCTTGGTGGCCTCTCGGAGGCCTGTATATATATATATATATATATATAGCAACATACGTAAGACATGTAGGATTGTGTACACAGGAGATGGACAATCTGTAGAAACATACGTACGTCATCCAAGGCGCCTTGGAAGGCGCCTCGGAAAGCGCAGAATACTCCTCCAAGGCGCGGAATCATGTTCCCGGACCGCCTTTCGGGAACATGATGGGGACGACCTCCTGAGGGCCTCCAGTGGGCCTCTCGGAGGCCTGTTGGGCTCTCCTGGAGGCGTCTTGGGGCGTATATATATATATATATATAAGGAAGAAATTGAAATACGTGGAAGGAAGTGGCACGACTCGGGAGGGCTTGGGGGAGGGGTATATATATATATATATAATTTTACACAAATATGCATATATATTATTATATAATTCGATGCATATGTATTAATGGTGTTTGGTCCATTTATTTTTTATAGAAAGACGAGAGAGGGACCATACGTAAGACATGTAGGATTGTGCACACAGGAGAAGGACAATCTATAGAAACATACGTACGTCGTCCAGGGCGCCTCGGAAGGCGCCTCGGAAAGCGCAGAATACTCCTCCAAGGCGCGGGATCATGTTCCCGGACCGCCTTCCGGGAACATGATGGGGACGACCTCCTGAGGGCCTCCAGTGGGCCTCCTTCTTTTTTTTTTTATATTAATATATTTTTATATATTTTATATATATTATATATTACTTAGCACGTACACCAGAATTCGCCAAAAAATGCTAAAACTATCGTTCCTATATTGTTCGTTTTACTATTCTTGCATATTCCTCCTGTAGAGGGACAGGCCCGACTTGACTCTAGTCATCACCCCCTCTTCCGGAGGGTTCCAAAGAAGGTTTTGGGTAGGGGGGTTTCCAGAGAGCCCCCAAGGGGACTCAGAACCTCGTCAAAACAAAGGGTGCGAAGCCCCTGGGGGACCCCTAGGGGAACAAAAAGTGCAATAAACATGAAAACTCGGAGGTCCGTGTGGATTTCTCAGATCGGCGCTGGACCCCCCTCCCTGGCGCGCGGAGCGCGCCAGGGGTGGCGCCGGAGGCGCCGCCGGGGGGCCCCAGCGCTGATCCGAGAAATCCGCGCGGACCTCCGAGTTTTTCTGTTTATGCTATTTTTTGTTCCCCTAACCCCTCCTGGAAAACCACCCTCCCCCAAAAGAACCCCTTTGGAACCCTCCGGCTCTTGGCCGCCCCCGAGGGCAAACACCGACATTTTTGTCGGGCCCTGCGTCGCCCCGACGGCACTTCCAAAGTGCCTTCGGCGCGCGCGACCGTGCGCCGAGCAGTGCCCCGGGGGCCGACCTCTGAGCGGACCCGGGCCGGGTGGGGGAGATCCGCCGTCGTCTCCCTCGGCCCGCCTCCGGCACCAGCGCGCGGGTCACCGAGCATCGCCCCGAGCCCCGTCCCCGGCGGCGTGGCCTGGGCCCCACTGGCCGATTCTAGGGGAACAAAAAACGGCATAAACATAAATAAAAACTCGGAGGTCCGGGCGGATTTCTCGGATCGGCGCTGGGGCCGCCCGGCGGCGCCTCCGGCGCCGCCCCTGGCGCGCTCCGCGCTCCAGGGAGGGGGGTCCAGCGCCGATCCGAGAAATCCGCGCGGACCTCCGAGTTTTTATGTTTATGTCACTTTTTGTTCCCCTAGATTTACCCCCCGAGATGCCGGACTTCGGAAACCCTGTGCCCCAAAACGTCTTCATCTCTTGGGGACGCACTTTTTTACTGCCGCCGAGCTTCCGCCGGCGGAGGCGGCCTCGTTTTACTTGCGCCGACCTTCCGCCGCCTTCCGCGGCGGAAGGGCTGACAACTCTTTCTATCCTCGAAGGCAAGGCTCTGGAACGCCTCAGATGGGGATATAGGCCGCTCCCTTCGGGCTTCGGGGGGTGCTTCCCGAACTGGGGTGGTCACTTGGCGGGGGCCTCGAAAAAGGAGGAGGAGGAGGAGGAGGAGGAGGAGGAGAAGGAGGAGGAGGGAGGAGGAGGTGGAGGAGGAAGGAGGAGGAGGAGGAGGAGGGAGGAGGAGCACAGAAGGGGTATTATGAGTATTATTGTGGAGAGGAGGAAAAGGATGAGAGGGGAGGAGGGAGGCAGGAGGAGGAGGGTGGAAGAGGAGGAGAGGCGGTGGAGGAGGAGGAGGAGGAGGAGGAGGAGAGAGGAGGAGTAGGAAGAAGAGAAGTGGAGGAGAAGAGGTGGAGATGAGGAGGGGGGAGGAGGAGGAGGAGGAGAAGGAGGAGGAGGAGGAGGGAGGGGAAGGAGGTGGGATCGGTCAACCGATGCCGAGCCACGAGCACGAGGCCCGTGCGTCCGGGTGGGGGGCCCCTCCGAAGGGGGGAGCGCCCGCGCACGCAGCGCGGAAGGGGCCCCCTCCGATGCGCCAGGGTGGCTCTGGACCCTCGTGCAAGCCCTCCTATTCCTCCTCCTCCTCCTCCTCCTCCACCTCCTCCTCCTCCTCATCCTCCTCTCCTCCTCCCACTTCTCTCCTCCTTACTCCTTCCTCCTAACTCCTCCTCCTCCTTCATCCTCATACCTACTCCTCCTCCCCCTCCCTTTACCCTACTCATCTCTCCTCCTCCTCCTCCTTCCTCCTCCTCTCCTCCTCCTCATCATCCTTCGCCCTCATCGTTCCTTACCATGCAGGTCACCTCCTGCCTACCACTCCCTACTCTCTACTCCTCCTCCTCCTCTTCCTCACTCCTCATACACTATTCTCCTCCTCCTCTCCTACCTCCTCCTCCCCTCCTCACTCCTCCTCTTCCTCCTCCCTATTCTCCTCCTCCTCCTCCTCCTCCTCCTCCTCCTCCTCCTCCTCCTCCTCCTCCTGGACCGCGCCACTATCGCCGCAGCCGTGCGCGGGAGGGGAGGAGCAAGGCCGAGCGGCTCGTCACTCTGCGCACGCGGCGCGGCACGCCGAGGGGTGACGTCTGAGGAGAGCAGCCGCGTGTGCAACGCCATCGCCGTACATCCCCCGCATGACCGTCTCCTCTGCTCCCCCAGCCCTCCCCCAGCCCATCCCGATCGCGCTCACCCTGCTGCTTCGGGAGAAGACGAGCGCCGACATGATGCCAACCCAGACGGCCCCCTGAGAGTCCCAGGCCGGCACACACCGCAGGAGCCTTCAGCGGGGTCCCCTAGATCCCGAGTGGCCAATTCGGGAAAAGACGAGCGCCAACATGATGCCAACACAAACGGCCCCCTGAGATTCCCAGGCCAGCACACACCGCAGGAGCCTTCAGCAGGGTCCCCGAGATCCTGAGTGGCCAATTCCAAGCGGCCATGCAGCCATCTTGCTGCCTGAAGGCGCGCCTGGTAATGAACGAAGAGGCTTTTCTGGCCACGTCGAGCCTCGGCCACGAACATATTCCCCGACCTAGATCTGAGGAGCGGGCCGTTAACCAGAGCACCTCCCGAATCCACACTTGTCCTTATGTCAGCGTCTTGACTGCGGTGGCCGTGCCGAGTCGAGCCCCAACCAAAGATGTCCAAGGAGGAGTCCATGTGGCCATCAGCAGGCACGAGCCTCCTGAGCTTGTCCCTTGCGACGCGAGGCAGGCCAGGCCTGCAACCGACGGGGGTAGCGGGAGGGCCAGGCGAAGACCGACGAGGTGCTCGAAACACTCCTGCGCTGCAGATGTGGACACAGACGTCTTGCCACCAAGCGGTACAAACAAAAGCAATATGGGCATCTGGTTTGTTATTCAACAAAAACGTTTATGTGCTTCTTTGTTTATTTATTTATTCTGACATATATACACATAGAACCACGCGCGCGCTTCGCGCGCGCTTAGGTTCTAGTCGACCCCATCTCTTGAGGAGGTCCCGTATCCACTGAAGTGATTACCCATTGATGGTGTAAGCATGAGGTACAAGAAGCATCCATAATGCTGGCCGAACAGAACCCAAGCACCGACAATGACATATGCTCCTTAATCCGCCGACCCTGTCGGCGTGTGTGAGGCGCTCTTCCGTTTGTCGTCGTCGGTGTCGTCGTCGACGTCGCCGTCGTCGTTGTCGCCCTCCCCGGGCCCTCTTCCTCAACCGATCCAGCCAATGCGAAATCGAATCGAACAACGAAGGGAAGCACCTTCCCTTGATCCCTCCCGCAGCGGGGGGGGCGTCCCGGGGCAACTCCCGGGGGGTGGTCCCGCCGGGTGGTCTCGGGGTGGTCCCGGGGGGTGCCCTGGGGGCCGTGGGGCTCCTGTTATTGTTTTGCCGATCCCGAATATGTGGCGGAGGGTCCCCGGGACCCCCCCAAGAACCGGGGGGAGAGAGCCTCTCCTCCCTTCCCCCCAGCGTCCCCGCTTTGCTCCCCCTTCCAAGCGTTCCATGCTCCCCCTGTCCACAGGAGGGAGCCCCCCCCCACGGGCCAGTCCCCCCCTCCACAGGGGGGAGCGACCCCCCTTGGTCGTCGTTGTCGTCGTCGTCGTCGTCGCCGCCGCCGTTGTCGTTCAGGGTCGGCGACCCGGCAGTAAGGCCTCTCCAGTATTCAATTCGAAGCTACGCAAGCCAGTTTAGCCAAACACATGCAAGGCTATGAATGCAATGCAAAGCAAAAGAAAGCGATGCTCATAAGTGCAATGTGGATCACGAAACAATGCAATTGCACATGCAACGGAAAGCAGCCCAGTGGAATGCAATGCAATACAATGCACGATAAGACAAAAAACCGAGAGAGTCCGAGGCGTCACGGAACTCAGAGATCCCAGGGACGAGCCCCCCTAGTTCTCCGAGAGAGGCGAAGGGGGGCCCAAGCGCGGCCCCGAAAGAGCTCCAAGCAGGCTCCAGAACGAAGCACAGGAGGGCCCCAAGAGGCGCCCCAAGAGAGCCCGAAGACAACGACAGAAAGAGAGGGTCCAAGGAAGTGCCTCCTCAGCGCGACGAAAAAACGCAGAGGCCCACAATGAGCCCCAAGAAGGGCGTTCTCAACAGCCCCATCCCTTGCGAAGGTCACAGCTCCACTGAAGCAGTGACCCACAACTGGCTTGAGCTCGAGGTAAAAAAAAATACCGATCATGCGGATGGAAGCGAGACCTGAGGCCCCAGATGAAGGCGGGGTTCACATGGCGCCCCCCCCTCAATTTCGGCACGGCACTCACACGGATCTTGTCCCCCTGGGAGCTCCTCTTTCGGGTCCAGGGACAAAGTTCACACGGCGTCGCTCCGCCCATCCCGGCACACCCAACACACGACTCGTGCCCCAAAGGGATGTCGTTTCACGTGCGGTCTTAGTGTGGGGATTCGCATAACGTCACGTCCCCCCCCACGCGTATGTCGCCTGTCTCCTCACACGAATCGTATCAACAGGGAGCTCCACCGACGGTTCCAGAGCCAACGTTCGCATCCCGCCGCCCCGCCCATGGCAGTAAATGCGCCCCTGACCTGGGTCGTGAGTTCGGGGCGTCTTAGGTGCTTCTGTGGGCCACGCGGCATGTTTCTGTGAGGCCTCTGAAGCCCTGAGATGGATCGTGAATCGGGAGCCTCTTGAAGCCTTTTCTGGGAGCCTCGTGCAGGACGTCGAAGCGAGACCTCCCATACGCTTACGGGTGACTACTGGGAAGCCTCCTGGGACCGTTTTGGGAGCGTTTTGGGAGTCTCTGGGGGCCTCTTGGGACCTTCTTGGGGGTGCTTTTGGGGCTCTTTGGGGCTCTTTGGGGCCCTCTTGGCCCGTCCCGGGGCCCACTTGGACCGTCTTGGGCGCTTGGGCCGTCTTGGGGCCCTCTTGGGCCGTCGAGGGTGCCTCCTGTGGCCCTTTTGGGGCTCCCTGGTCACTCTTTTGGGAACCTCTGGGGACCGTCGTGGGCCGTCGGGGGGCTCTCATGGGCCGTGTTTCTTTTGGCCACGACTCGTTCCCGAACAGGATGCAGCCTTCCCCAGGCGCAGCCTTCCCCGAATCCGCATGAAAAGCTCTGGTCCCCTTTTCCATCATACTTTTTCCCTCCTCCTTCTCCTCCTCCACCATTACCTCCTCCTCCACACACCCCTTCCTCCCCATCCTCCTCCTCTAACTCCTACCTGGCCGTCGAGCAACAGGTGTCGGCAACGACAAAAAAATGCTAAACCTGCCCAGAGTTGCGCGTGCCCTCGACCGTCGAGGACCCAGGAGGGGATATGTTTGGACGTTTTCGGATCGAACCTTTTCCCCCTCCCCAACCCCCTTCCCCCTCCAAGCGGCGAGCCCAAGGCGGCACAAAAGCATGTTCTGGCAACGGGCGAGCGCCGACAAAGGCACGCCGGCTTCCGTGCCAGCGAGTGCCTACCCGCCTGCGCCCAGAACTCCTGATCGTTCCTTGTCGTGCCTCCTACCTGGCCGTCGAGCAACAGGTGTCGGCAACGACAAAAAATGCTAAACCTGCCCAGAGTTGCGCGTGCCCTCGACCGTCGAGGACCCAGGAGGGGATATGTTTGGACGTTTTCGGATCGAACCTTTTCCCCCTCCCCAACCCCCTTCCCCCTCCAAGCGGCGAGCCCAAGGCGGCACAAAAGCATGTTCTGGCAACGGGCGAGCGCCGACAAAGGCGCGCAGGGTTCCGTGCCAGCGAGTGCCTACCAGCCTGCGCCCAGAACTCCTGATCGTTCCTTGTCGTGCCTCCTACCTGGCCGTCGAGCAACAGGTGTCGGCAACGACAAAAAAATACTAAACCTGCCCAGAGTTCTGCGTGCCCTCGACCGTCGAGGACTCAGGAGGGGATATGTTTGGACGTTTGCGGATCGAACCTCTTCCCCCTCCCACACCCCCCCCTTTCCCCTCCAAGCGGCGCGCCCAAGGCGGCGCAAAGGTAGGCACGCCGGCTTCCGTGCCAGCGAGTGCCTACCCGCCTGCGCCCAAACTCCTGAACGTTCCTTGTCGTGCCTCCTACCTGGCCGTCGCGCAACTGTATAACAGGTGTCGGCGTCGACAAAAACTGCTAAACCTGCCACAAGGTGCCCGTGCCCTCGATCACCGAGGATCAAGGATGGGATGTGTTTCGACGTCTCGGTTATCTTGGGCCGGGTAAAAACTTTTCCTCTTTGAACTTCAATCGTTCGGTTCGTGTTCCCCCCGTCTCTCTGCCCTCGCGATACCTTTTCCCTGTTGCTGCGCGAAGCCTTTTTGCCCGCGACACTGCGACGTCCAGAAAAGCGGACCCAGCGATTCTAGGAGAGGGTGCTCCTGGGGGCGGGCCCAGCACGGCCATTTTGGTTCACTACGCTCGCCAGGGGCCGACCCGGGGCAAGCGCAACCATGGATGCTAACAAAGACGGACCGAACGAGGCCCCTTGAAAATGATGGGTCGAGCGATGCCCTCGTGGTGCACTGCGCAAAAAGGACGAAATCCAGCATGTGGCGGCGCGAAGACGGGGGCATGGCGAGGGGGCGGGCGTCTCCAAGAAGGCAGGCAAGCTGCCGGAAGCGATCGGGCGCGCAGGCGCGTGCACCCAGACATCCAAAGGGGCGCCTCGCGTGCTCGACGCTACCTTTTTTTGTTCCAAAGGTCTGGCTGGCGCGGGACCTCACGCGTTGAACCAAGCGCCGTGCCCCTCGTCCCCGGTCACCGTCTCGAGGCGATGGATCTTCCTCTCTAACGACTCATACTCTTCCCTCAGACTATCAGGTATGTCCAGTTGACGCTTTAACGACTCAATTGACGACTCATACTCTGCCCTCGTACCCGTCCCTGGCGGTATCTGCAGTTGACGCGCTATAGTGCTGGAAGCGCAGTCTGGCCGAATTCAGCTTCTTCTCCCGAAACCACTTCGCCCACTCCTTAGCTTCGGCCAGTTCCGCCGTGAGGAGACACTCCCCCCCCTCCCACTTCTTGATGATGTGGAGATACTCCTCCGGACGCGGCTCTTGCAATTTACTCTCGATTCGCATTCGGGTCTTCGCCCGAGTCGACTTCGCCCACTCCAACAAATTGGCCAGGTCTTCGCGCATCTCCGCTGCATCCCGCTGCGACTCCGCGTGCCACATGCTCAGCCGCCTTGAGGCGGCCTTAAAGTCGTCCCGCACCTCCTCGCGGAAGGCAGAGGTGAGCACGCAGCCTCCGAACTTGCAGTGCAGCTGCAGCGGGGCTCCGTCCACCACGCGCCCCGCATCCAGCGCGGTGAACGGAGGTAGAAGCCACTCGCGCCCCCCGGGATACGCGCTCAGCTCCATCATCGGGGAGGCGTGGGCGACGCCGGACATGGTGAAGAGCACGTTTTCCTTGGGCGCCTGCTGGTTGCAGTGCGCCTCGGAGATCGAGGCGTCGACTGTCGTGCTGGAGGGCGCCGCCCAGAAGAAACGGTCGCCAGCGGCCTTGGCTCTGAAGCCATCGACTAAGGAGCTGGGCAGGCCGCACAGGCCGCGCGTTACAACCGTGGACTTCTCGAGCGTCTTCGCCGAGAGCCCCAAGAAACGCGCCCGCCGGATCCATGCTCTCAGGCCGCCCAGGGCGTCCTGCCGGTCGCCAGCGCTGTCAAAGCAGACGCGGGAGGCCCAGTTCGCCACCTGGAACAATTGTGGATTTCGCTGTCCGCCTACTTTCTGCCTGTGCTCGCTGTAGAACTCGTCGCGCAGGGCGGGCTCTCCTAGGCCCCCCCGGCAGTTCTGGGGCGTCTTCAAAGCAAAACAACCTGTCGATGTCGACGTCCTGCATGGTATACAGAACCCAATTGGCGATGGCCAGCAATTCGTCCTGCAAGTCCTCATTCAGTGGCCTCGCAGAGTATTTGTCGCGCAGCCGCTTGCACACCTCTGCGAGGAGCTGGATCTGCAACGGCGTCGCGTCGCCCGCAGGCCCAGTCTCCTTCAGGTTGTCGAGTAGCTCGTCCAGGATCGTGCCGGGCTTCTGCGCGTATAGCTGCTCAACAAGAGTCATGAACCATGTGACCTGCGTCTCTTGGATCTCCGCCGATATCCGCGCGGCTCAGAACTTGGCGGTCAGCCCGGCGCCCGCGATCTTGCCCACAGCGTCCAAAATCCACGCATTCTGGGTCTCGATCGCCGTGACCTGCGCCATCAGCCTCTTCAGCTCATCCAGCGCGAAATCGTCTGACTGCTGCGCGCGCTCTCTGGCCTCCGCTCTTTTCCCTTCTGCCAACGCCCTCGCCTCTTCGATCTCCGACTCGAAGTCCTTGCGCAGCATCTCCAAGCGCTTCCTCGCCTGCTTCTGTCGCTCCGCCGCCGCGGTGGCCCTGGCCTGCTGCTCCAGCCTCTCCTTTGCGGCCTTCGTCGCCCTCTTCTGGCGCTCGGCTTCCGCTTTCGTCAGATCTTCTCGGATTGAGGCCTCGTCTTTGAGAAAATAAACACTGTAACTAAGGCCCGATTTCTTGCACTTCTGCAACTCATGCCAGCACGTGACGCTGTCAGTGATAGACATGCCGTTGACCATGCTGATGCTCCAGCCTGGCCGCACGCCCAAGAATCGGGCCTGGCACGACACGCGCTCCACAATGGTAGTTCCCTGGGTCCAAACGAGACCGTGCGCGCCCATGGCGAACTCGAATTTAACGATGCCTGGCTGCAACGGCATGTCCGACAGCTCACCTGGCATACCCGCTGATATAGGACTCCGAACCATGCGCTGTCGTGTCCGTGCGCTGCTCGCGCTTGAGCCAAAATGGCTTGAGCCAGAATTGCTACGGAGGGCTCTCATGGGCCGTGTTGGAGCTCTCTTGGGCCGTCTTGGGGCCCTCTTGGGGTCCTCTTGGATCGTCTTACGGCCATCTTTGGGGCCTTTGGGTCCGTCTTGGGCGCTGTTAGGACCGAAGAAGCGGATATGCTAAAAACGTACGTTTTCCGAAAGGAATTTGGCTGTTTTTGCCTTTTGGTGACCTTCTGGGAGGCCTCTTGGGCCGTCTTGAGGGCCTCTGAGGCCAAACATATAAATTGCCCGCTGGTTTGTGAAAGATTCGAATTTCTCGAGGACCTTTTCGGAAGCTTCTCGGGCACCCTTGGTGGCCTCCTGGGCTGTCTTGGAGCGCTCTTGGGGTCCTTTTGGTGCGTCTTGGAGAGCTCTTGGGCCATCTGTAAACAATCTTGGGCGGATTCAGGGCTGCTCTGAGCCTCGGGGGCGGGTCCCAGAGGGCTCCTGGGAGGGGGGCACTACCTATGTACAGGGGGGGGGGCCCTGCGGGTTCCCGGGGTCGGAATCCCCCATATATGTATATACATGCATACACACCTACATACATACATGCATAGATGCATTCATACACACATACATACATACACACTCACGTTCAAACATACATGCATCCATACATACATACATACACCCATAAACCTACATCCATACATACATACAGCCATACATCCATACATGCATGCATGTATGCATGCATACCGACATGCATACATACATAAATACATACGTACATACGTACATGCATGCATGCATGCATGCATGCATGCATACATACATACATACATACATACATATGTATACATACATACATACATACATACATACATACATACATACATACATACATACATCAATCCATCCATCCATCCATCCATCCATACATACATCCATACATACGTACATACATACATACATGCATAATCATACATGTATGCATGCATACATGCGTGCATTCATGCATACATGCATACACACATATGCATACATACGTGTGTATATATATGCATGCATACATACACACAGTCAGACAGACAGACATACATACATATATGCGCACACATCTACATACATATGTATTTGTGCCTGCTCGGGGTCTGCGCGGATTTCTCGAAGGGCGCTGGACCCCGCTCTCCCGGCGCGCGGAGCGCACCAGGCGGCGGCGGATGCGCCGCCGGCGCCGCCAGGGCGGGCACAGCGGCGACCCGAGGAGTCCGCGCTGAGCTCCGACAGTTTCCGTTTGCCGTTCATGCTGCCCCTCGACTCCGAGAGGGCAGGGGCTCCGCAGAAGGGCTGGGGCCGCCGAGACCTCCACGACACGCCTCGACAGCACTGATCTGTGTCAGGAGCTGGCTGCGTGAACTGCCAATGCATCTGCGCGTCGGGGCTTGATGCATTGAGCGCGATGTGCTTGATGCCCCCCCCGCTTATTCGATGCTGGGCAGCGTAAGATCTGCCCAACCACCCGCCCCCAGAACGCGCCTCAAGCTGAATCGACATGCAGGAGGGCAAAAGGGGGGGGGGGGGGGAGGCGACACCGACAGGGGAGGGGGCTCCAACAACGTTTGCGGTCTGTTGTGCGAGGCGGGGATTGATCCGTCACCACCGCCTGTTCTGCGAGACCTTGGCGAGCGGTGGATGTGGACATGCTTGTCCCTGGTCCAGGCACTAATATATTCTTAGGTCGGGCCTGTCCCCCAACAGGGGGATTTTGGACGAAAAAAACGCCAAACACGCGCGCGCTTCGCGCGCGCTTAGGTTCTAGCTAGGAGGCGAGCTTGAGTCAACGAAAGTCGCAGGGAAGGGGGCAGGGGGAAGAAGGCCAGAGAGCGCTGAAGGATACAAATACTGGAACCCTCTTGTGATTTTGTGGGGGGCCTCGTCCGGCCGCTCGCTGGGAGTTTGACGTAGCTTCTCGGGAGCCTCTGAACCTGTCGGGGGCCTCCTGGAAGCAGGTTCGAAGCATTTTGGGGGCCGATTTGGGGCTTCTCGGGGCCTCCTTTGGGCCTCTTGGGGGTCTCCTGGGGCCTCTTGAGGGGCCTCCTTGGGGCCTCCTGGCGGCCTCTTGGGGCGGAAGGCTCGAGCTTGCGGTTCGTGGTCCCCCTCTGGGCC
The DNA here is from genome assembly GCA_963575745.1 of Prorocentrum cordatum. Classification (NCBI taxonomy): domain Eukaryota; class Dinophyceae; order Prorocentrales; family Prorocentraceae; genus Prorocentrum; species Prorocentrum cordatum. The sequence goes on from CAUYUJ010014495.1 coordinate 246,773, forward strand.
CCCTCTTGGGCCCGTCTTGGGGCCCTCTTGGGCCATCTTGGGCGCCTCTTGGGCCGTCTTGGGGCCCTCTTGGGCTGTCCTGGGGCCCTCTTGGAAGCTTCTTGGGCCGTCTTGGGGCGGTCTTGGAGGCCTCTTGGGCCGTCTTGGACGCGGTGAAAGCCCAAGATGCGAACATGCGAAAATATACGTTTTCCCATAGGAGGGGCACGATTTTTGTTTCTTGGACCTCTCTTGGGGTGCCTCTCGGAACGTCTTGGGCTGATTTGGGGAGCCTTTTGGCGCCTCTGGGCGGCGTTTTGGCGCCTCCTGGGATATGTTGGGCCGGAAGCTCGGAATTCGAGAGTGGCTTTCTCCTTCTGGGACCCCTCTCGAAGTCGTCTTGGGGTTCTCTTGGGCCGTCTTGGGGCCGTCCTGAGCCACTCGTGCGCAGCCTTGGAGCGCTCCCGGAGGCCTCCTAGGCCGTCTTGGAGGCCTCTTGGGCCGTCTTGGACGCGGTGAAAGCCCAAGATGCGAACATGCGAAAAATATACGTTTTCCCATAGGAATGGCACGATTTTTGTTTCTTGGACCTCTCTTGGGGTGCCTCTCGGAACGTCTTGGGGTGCTTTTGGGAGCCTTTTGGCGCCTCTGGGCGGCATTTTGGCGCCTCCTGGAGCCTCTTGGGCCGGAAGCTCGGAATTCGAGGTTGGCTTTCTCCGTCTGGGACCCCTCTCGAACTCGTCTTGGGGCTCTCTTCGGCCGTCTTGGGGCCGTCCTGGGCCACTCGTGCGCAGCCTTGGAGCGCTCCCGGAGGCCTCGTAGACCGTCTTGGGCGCCTCTTGGGCCGTCTTGGACGCGGTGAAAGCCCAAGAGGCGAACATGCGAAAAATATACGTTTTCCCATAGGAATGGCACGATTTTTGCTTCTTGGGCCTCTCTTGGGCTGCCTCTCGGAGCGTCTTGGAGGCTTCTGGGACCTTCTTGGTGTCATGACAGGCGTCTTGGAAGGCATCTGGAGCCATCGGAGCGCGTTCCGAAGCCGCCTGCGAACGATCTTGGACGGCGTCCGGCGGTCCGACGAGCCTCCGGGCCCCCCGGAGCCCACATTTGTGGTCGGGGTCCCGGCCCCGGGCCCCCGGACCCGGTGCGCCGTTATATGTATATATCTATATCTATATCTATATATATATATATATATATATATGTGTCCTGGACTTCGGAACAAACGTTCTGCTCGCGTCAAGGACCTTCGAGCAAAGCGCCCTCCTCCTCCTCCTCCTCCTGTTCCTCCGCCCCCTCCCTTCTCCTGCTCCTGCTCCTCCTCCTCATCCTCCTGCTCCCCGATCCCCCGCCTCCTCCTCCTCCTCCTGTTCCTCCTCCTCATCCTCGTTCCTGTCATTTCCCTCCCTGTTGAGCCCAGAAACAGGCGAACCGCCTGAGACATCCCCACAATATGGCCGCGAACGTGCCCGTGCAACCACCCCTGGCGGCTCCCCATAGGGGTGCTGCAACCAGCGCCCCGCTTGAGACATCGTCACAATCTGCTCCCCAAGCGAAGGATGTTGAGCCCAGGAACAAGCAAACCGCCTGAGACATCCCCACAAAATGGCCGCGAACGAGCCCGTGCAACCACCCCTGGCGGCTCCCCTTAGGGGTGCTGAAACCAGCGCCCCGCCTGAGACATCCTCACAATCTGCTGTCCAAGCGAAGGATGTTGAGCCCGGAAACAGGCAAACCGCCTGAGACATCCCTACAAAAAGACTCTCAAATCCCCTCGGTGGTTCCGTTGGGCTGCCTGACACTTCCTCACAATTCACTCACAGACGAGGCTCCCGCTTAATATTCCTCCATATTCAGGCCTCAGGAGCCCAAAAGTGACGACAGTTACAGGTTTGAGGATGACCCGCTCAGATTCAAATATGAACTGCGGGCCCCATAGGGAGGGGGCTCCCGCCTGAGACTTCCTCACAATTCACTCACAGACGAGGCTCCCGCTTGATACTTCCTCCAAACTCAGACCTGAGGAGCCCAAAAATGACGACAGTTACAGGAATCCGATGACCCGCTCGGATTAGTAACATGATCTGCGGGCCCCATAGGGAGGGGGCTCCCGCCTGACGCGTCCTCACAATTCACTCACAGACGAGGGTCCCGCTTGATACTTCTTCCAAATTCAGACCTGAGGAGCCCAAAAGTGACGACAGTTACAGGAATCCGATGACCCGCTCGGATTAATAACATGATCTGCGGGCCCCATAAGGAGGGGGCTCCCGCCTGAGACTTGCTCGCAATTCACTGACAAACGAGGCTCCCGCCTGATACTTCCTCCAAATTCAGACCTGAGGAGCCCAAAAGTGACGACAGCTACAGGAATCCGATGACCCGCTCGGATTAGTAACATGCTCTGCGGGCCCCATAGGGAGGGGGCTCCCGCCTGAGACTTCCCCACAATTCACTCACAGACGAGGCTCCCGCTTGATACTTCCTCCAAATTCAGACCTGAGGAGCCCAAAAGTGACGACAGTTACAGGAATCCGATGACCCGCTCGGATTAGTAACATGGTCTGCGGGCCCCATAGGGAGGGGGCTCCCGCCTGAGACTTCTTCACAATTCACTCACAGACGAGGCTCCCTCTTGGTGGATGATGGTGATGGGATGATGACGACGGTGTTTGATGATGATATATGATTGATGATGATGATGATGATGATGATGATGATGATGATGATGATGATGATGATGATGATGATGATGATGATGATGATGATGATGATGATGATGATGATGATGGATGATGATGATGATGATGATGATGGTGGTGGTGGTGATGATGACGACGTGGTGATGATGATGGTGGTGATGATGAGTGCTGATGGTGAGTGATCGTGCGATTATGATGGTAAATGGTGGTGATGATGATGGGGACGAAGTGGTGAGTCAGCGATGATGATGATGATGATGATGATGATGATGATGATGATGATGATGATGATGATGATCGTTCGATGCCGATGATGGTGAGTGATCGTGCGATGGTGATGGTGATGCTGATGATGATGATGATGATGATGATGAGTGGGGAGTGATGGTGATGGTGATGATGATGCGGAGGAGGAAGCAAAGAGGAGCAGAGGAGAGGGAGGAGGACGAGAGATCCTGCGCGGAGGGTGTGCAGAAAAAACAAGAACCCCACTTAGGATGTGGGGAATAATCAATGAATTTGGGCTCTCGGGGCTCTGTTGGGAGTCCTCTTGGAGCCTTCTTGTGGCGTCTTGGGGGCCTCTTCCTGGTTTCTTCGGGGCTTCTTGGGGCAGAAAGCTCGAATGGTCGGTTCGGGCTTCCGTTCTGGAGTCCCTCGTGGGGCCTGGGCGTGCTGGGCGCCTCCTGGGCCGTTTTGGGGCCCTCTTGGGTAGTCCTGGCGCCCTCTTGGGGGCTTCGCGGGCTTCCTTGGGGCGATCTCGGGGGCCTCTTGGGCTGTTTTCGAGCGGCAGGAACCCGAGAAGGCGAGATGACCCAAATCCTTCGACCATCTACAGAAAATAAACAGTTGTTGGCTCTCAGGGCTCTCTCGGGGGTCCTCGTGGGGTCTTCTTGCGGCGTCTGGGTGGCCTCTTGGAGGCCTCTTGGGGCTTCTTCGGGGCCTCTTGGGGCCTCCCGGGCGCCTCTTTTGGCGGAAGCTCGAATTGTCGGTTGGATTTCCAAATCTTAGGCTTCTCTTGGGCGCCTTGGGGGGCCCGTTTGGGCCGTCTTGGGCGTCTCTTGGGCCGTCCTGGGGCTCTTTTGGGCCGTCTTGGGGCCCTCTGGGGCGCCTCTTGGGCCGTCTTGGGGCGGTCTTGGGAGCTTCTGAGGTCGTCAAGCACGGACCGACAACGAAAACAAGCAACATGTTAAAAATATACGTTTTACAAGGGGAATGGGGCTATTTTGGCCCCTTGGGGCTCTCTTTGGGGCCCTATTGGGGGTCGCTTGGGGTGTCTTGGGGGCTTCCGAAGCCGCCTTGGAGGCCATGTTGGGCGTCTGGGAGCGACCTTCGGGCGTCCCGGGTCTGTTCTGGAGCCTCTTGGGGCCTCCTTGGCGCCTTCTGGCGGCCTTCTGTGAGGCCCCGGGGCTCCCCGAGGGCCCCGGGGCCCACATTTGCGGTAGCAGCGCCGGCCCCGGGCGCCCGGACCCGGTGCGCCGTATGTATGTATGTATGTCTGTCTGTCTGTCTGTCTGTCTGTCTGTCTGTCTGTCTGTCTGTCTGTCTGTCTGTCTGTCTGTCTGTATGTATGTATGTATGTATGTATGTATGTATGTATGTATATATCAATATATCTATATATATATCTATATATATATAGATATGCATGTATGTATGTATGTATGTATGGATGGATGGATGGATGGATGGATGCATGCATGCATGTATGTATGTATGTATGTATGTATGTGCATATATTTTTATATATGTATATATATATATATAGAACCATCGCGCGCGCTTCGCGCGCTCTCAAGTTCTAGCCCAGGCCGGGGGGGCGTTGGACGATCTTAGACACCGCTATCAAGCACAGGCGCGCGATGGCATCTGAGGAGCTTCTGGGGTGTCCCGCATGCTTCGTCAACTGGCTGTTGGAGGCACCTCTTGGGTGCTTCTTGGGGGGGCGTCTGAGGGTCCCTTGGGTCCCTTGGGGGCATCGGTTCTGCAATCTGAAGCCGTCATTGGCCGTCTTGGCTGCGTGGAGGCCCGACTTGAGGCCACCTGCGGCCAGATTGAGGCAATCCGGAAGCCTCCCGGGGGCCTCCTGGAAGCAGTTTTGACGCATCGAGGGCACTCTTGGGCTATTTTAAAAGCCTCTTGGACGTCTCCTAGGGGCCTTTTAGGCCCTCGGGAAGCTTTTGGGGTCCTCGTCGGACCACTTGGGGGCCTCTTGCGGCCTCCTGTGGGCCTTTTGGGGGGAACGCTCTGCTGTTGGGTCGCGTTCCCCTTCTTGGGCCTCTCTTGGGGCTCTTGGGGCCCTCTCGGGCCGTCTTGGGCGCCTCAAGCACCGTCTTGGGGCCCTCGCGGGCAGTCTTGGGGCCCTCTTGGAGGCCTCTTCCTCTACATGGGAGCGGTATTGGAAGCCTCTTGGGCCGTCTTGGAGCATCGGGATGCCAAAAGGCAGAAAAAATAAAAAACCCGTCAAAGCCCAATCGTAAAACAATCAGTTGTGCCTCTTGGGGCCACCTTGGGAGATCTCTTGGAACCTCGTCGGCCCTCTTGGGAGCTTCTTGGGAGCCTCTTGGATCCGATTGGGGGCCTCTTGGGACTTCCCGAGAACCTCTCGGGGTAGAAAGCTCGGATTCTCGGTTCGTGTTTCCCTTCTTGGGCCTCTCTTGGGGCCGTCTTGGGGCCCTCTCGGGCCGTCTTGGGCGCCTCAGGCACCGCCTTGGGGCCCTCGTGGGCCGCCCAGGGCCCTCTTGGAAGCCTCTTCGGCTATCTTGGAGCTGTCTGGGAGGCCTCTTCCTCCTCCTCGTCCCCCTCCTCCTCCTCCCACTCCAGCTCTCTCTCTCCTCCTGATCTTCCTCCTCCTCCTGCAGCGTGTTCCGGAAGGCTCCCGCCGGAACATGCTGTGCACAAGTGCTGTCACTGCTCCCGCCAACGTGCCCTGGGTGGTGGGTCAGAGGCCTCATGGGTGTTGGTTTGGATCTCGTGGGGGACGTCGTGAAGGCAGTTTCGCAGCTTCTGGGTAGCCGTTTTGGGACCGTGGGGCCTCCTCGGGGCTGTTTTGTAGCCTCTTTCGGCTTTGTTTGGGCCTCCTGGGTGCCTTTTGGGGGCCTCCTGGGGCCTTTGGGGGGCTCCTTGGGGCCTCCTGGGGCACTCTTCAAGCGGGAGGGTTGAATTTTGGAGTCGTGGTCCCCCTCTTGGGCGTATCTTGGGGCCGTCTTGGGGCTCTGTTGGGCTGTCTTGGGCGACTCTGGGGCCGTCTTGGGGCCCTCTTGGGCCGTCTTGGGGCGCTCTTGGGGGCCTATTGAGCCGCCTTGAAACGTCAGACAGCCGAAAAGGCTGGAAGGCCAAAATCGTTCGAAAACCTTACAAAAATTGACGATTTCGGCCTCTTGAAGCGCTCTGGAGAGGCGTCTTGAAGCGTCGTGGAATGCCTTGGGGGGCCTCTCGGGCCGTCTTGGGTCTATCTTGGGCGTCCTGGAGCGGGCTGTCGGCGACTCGGGGCCCGCTTGAGCCGTCTTGGGAGCCTCTGGAGGCCCTCCTGGACTATTTTGGACCTCCCTGGCCGCCCCGTCCTAGGGGTCGGAGGCGGCGGCCTCCGAGGCCCAGGACGCGGAAACCCTTTGGAAACACAGGGAAAATGAGCCCCGGTACCCCCATGGAGGCTCTTCGGCGCTCTTGGACCAGTGCAAGCTCGAAAACGCGAGAAGCCAAAAACATTGAAAATACCATTGAACATATACGACTTTGGCCTCTTCGGGCCGTACCGTGATACCTATCAGACTTCTTGGGGTCTCTTGGAGGCCACATGGGAGCCTCGAGAGCCGTCGGAAGGCTGACTTGGGCTGCTCATGAGCGTCTTGGGCCATCCTTTCGCATTCTGGGGGCTCCTGGGGGGCGTCTTGGGCTCTCCTGGAGCGCTGTGGAGGCTGCCCGGAAAGGCTGGGGCAGCGGTGCCGGGAGCGTCCCAGAGATGTGGCCATCTCTTTTCAGCGCGTTCCGGGAGCATCTTCCCAGAACGCGCTCGTGGCAGGGCGCCCACGTCCGAGGACGTTGGCATGGGAAACCGCAGCGCGTGCTCATTCCAGCGCGTTCCGGCGAAGACCGTCCGGAACGCGCTTGGGCAAGCGCTGGGTTTGGGGAAGGCGAGTGGGAACCGTTCAGGCAGTTTGGGATGCTCGGGGCGAGAGGCGGAAGCCATCCTCATAAGACATGCAATCTTCCTGGAGCCGTCTTGCAGAAAACACAGGAAAAATGAGACCCTGCAGTCGTTCCTGGAGCCGTCTTGGAGCCCTCTTGGGCTGCCCTGGAGCCTGTTGGAGCCCTCTGCGGAATGGTCTTGGAGCCCGCGCCGAGGATCTGGAAAATGTCCGGGACCATCGCGGCGGCCTCCGAGGCCCGGGACGCCGAAACCCTGTGAAAACACAGGGAAAGTGAGCCCCGGTACTCCCATGGAGGGTCGGGCAGCTGTTTTCGGGCCCCTGGGCTAGAACCATCGCGCGCGCTTCGCGCGCGCTCAGGTTCTAGCCCAGGCCAGGGGGGCGCTGGACGATCTTGGACAACGATATCAAGCACAGGCGCGTGACGGCATCTGAGGAGCTTCTGGGGTGTTCCGCATGCTTCGTCAACCGGCTGATGGAGGCACCTCTTGGGTGCTTCTTGGGGGGGCGTCTAAGGGTCCCTTGGGGGCATCGGTTCTGCAATCTGAAGCCGTCATTGGCCGTCTTGGCTGCGTGGAGGCCCGACTTGAGGCCACCTGCGGCCAGATTGAGGCAATCCGGAAGCCTCCCGGGGGCCTCCTGGAAGCACTTTTGATGCATTTGGGGCACTCTTGGGCTATTTCAAAACCTCTTGGACGTCTCCCAGGGGCCTTTTGGGCCCACGGGGAGCTTTTGGGGTCCTCGTCGGACCACTTTGGGGCCTCTTGCAGCCTCCTGTGGGCCTTGTGGGGGGACCGCTCTGCTGTTGGGTCGCGTTCCCTTTCTCGGGCCTCTCTTGGGGCTCTTGGGGCCCTCTCGGGCCGTCTGGGGCGCCTCAAGCACCGTCTTGGGGCCCTCGCGGGCCGTCTTGGGGCCCTCTGGGAGGCCTCTTCCTCTATGTGGGAGCGGTATTGGAAGCCTTCGGGGCCGTCTTGGAGCATCGGGATGCCAAAAGGCCAGAAAAAAAAAAAAAAAAAAAAAAAAAAAAAAAAAAAAAAAAAAAAAAAAAAAAAAAAAATAAAAAAAAAAAAAAAAAAAAAAAAAAAAAAAGGCCAGAAAAAAAACGTCAAAGCCCAATCGTAAAACAATGAGTTGTGCCTCTTGGGGCCACCTTGGGAGATCTCTTGGAACCTCGTCGGCCCTCTTGGGAGCTTCTTGGGGGCCTCTTGGATCCGATTGGGGGCCTCCTGGGACTTCCCGAGAACCTCTCGGGGTAGAAAGCTCGGATTCTCAGTTCATGTTTCCCTTCTTGGGCCTCTCTTGGGGCCGTCTTGGGGCCCTCTCGGGCCGTCTTGGGCGCCTCAGGCACCGCCTTGGGGCCCTCGTGGGCCGCCCAGGGCCCTCTTGGAAGCCTCTTCGGCTATCTTGGAGCTGTCTGGGAGGCCTCTTCCTCCTCCTCCTCGTCCCCCCCCTCCTCCTCCCACTCCACATTTCTCTCCTCCTGATCTTCCTCCTCCTCCTCCTGCAGCCTCATGGGTGTTGGTTTGGATCTCGTGGTTGGCCTGCGGGGACGTCGTGAAAGCAGTTTCGCAGCTTCTCGGTAGCCGTTTTGGGACCGTTGTGGGGCCTCCTCGGGGCTCTTTTGTGGCCTCTTCAGGCCTCGTTTGGGCCTCCTGGGTGCCTCTTGGGGGCCTCCTGGGGCCTCTTTGGGGCTCCTTGGGGCCTCCTGGGGCACTCTTCAAGCGGGAGGGTTGAATTTTGGAGTCGTGGTCCCCCTCTTGGGCGCATCTTGGGGCCGTCTTGGGGCTCTGTTGGGCTGTCTTGGGCGACTCTGGGGCCGTCTTGGGGCTCTCTTTGCACTCTTGGGCCGTCTTGGGGCGCTCTTGAGGGCCTATTGAGCCGTCTTGGAACGTCAGACAGCCGAAAAGGCTGGAAGACCAAAATCGTTAGAAAACCTCCGTAAAATTGACGATTTCGGCCTCTTGAAGCGCTCTGGAGAGGCGTCCTGAAGCGTCGTGGAGTACCTTGGGGGGCCTCTCGGGCCGCCTTGGGCCTATCTTGGGCGTCCAGGAGCGGTCTTTCGGCGACTCGGGGCCCGCTTGGGCCGTCTTGGGAAACCTCTGGGCCCTCTGGACTACTGTTGGACCTGCCCCGGCGCCCCGTCCCTCCCATGGGGCGGAGGCGCGGCCCTCCCGAGGCCCAGGACGCAGAAACCCTTTTAAAACACAGGAAAGTGAGCCCCGGACCCATGGAGGGCCAGGCACACTCCTGGGCCTCGGAGGCCCGAACGCCGAAACCTGTAAAAACATAGGGAAAGAGGAGCCCGGAGCCGCCCTGAGGCAGGGACACGTCCTGCGGCCTAGCCCCCGTAACCTGTGGTAAATATATTAGATATATTAATTATATATATATATATATATATATGTATATATATATATATACAGAGAGAGAGAGAAGAGAGAGAGAGAGAGAAAGAGATTCGCGCGCGCTCAGGTTCCAGCCCAGGCCGGGGGGGCGCTGGATGATCTTGGACGTCGCTATCAAGCACAGGCGCGCGACGGCATCTGAGGAGCTCCTGGGGTGTTCCGCATGCTTCGTCAACTGGCTGTTGGAGGCACCTCTTGGGTGCTTCTTGGGGGGGCGTCTGAAGGTCCCTTGGGGGCATCGGTTCTGCAATCTGAAGCCGTCATTGGCCGTCTAGGCTGCGTGGAGGCCCGACTTGAGGCCACCTGCGGCCAAATTGATGCAATCCAGAAGCCTCCCGGGGGCCTCCTGGAAGCAGTTTTGACGCATCGAGGGCACTCTTGGGGCTATTTCAAGACCTCTTGGACGTCTCCTGGGGGCCTTTTGGGCTCGGGAAGCTTTTGGCGTCCTCGTCGGACCACTTGAGGGTCTCTTGCGGCCTCCTGTGGGTCTTTTGGGGGGAACGCTCTGCTGTTGGGTCGCGTTCCCCTTCTTGGGCCTCTCTTGGGGCTCTTGGGGCCCTCTCGGGCCGTCTTGGGCGCCTCAAGCACCGTCTTGGGGCCCTCGCGGGCCGTCTTGGGGCCCTCTTGGAGGCCTCTTCCTATATATTGGGGCGGTATTGGAAGCCTCTTGGGCCGTCTTGGAGCATCGGGATGCCAAAAGGCCGAAAAAATAAAACCCGTCAAAGCCCAATCGTAAAACAATGAGTTGTGCCTCTTGGGGCCACCTTGGGAGATCTCTATGTTTATATTTATATATATATATATATAGAAAGAGAGATATATATATATATATATATATATATATAAGTTTCATTCCACGCGCAATACAGATGCAGGCGCATGCGCACCCGTCGCGAGAGACCAACTACCCCAAAGAGGGGGCAGAAGCGAGAGGAAGGCGGCTTCGCACTTTACTCGAGAGACCTGAGGCCCTAAGTGCGGGCCCTCCGAGGAATGGCCAGAAAGAATGACCATGGCGAACAAAGAGCAGGGCGACTTCGCACCCTGCTCGAGAGACCCGAAGTCCCGCACTGGGGGCTTCGGTGGAGCTCCCTGTGGGGCCACGAAACGCCGTACTGGGTGGGTGTAAATGCCAATTTGGGCTCCCGGGGCGCATGCGGGCGGTCCCACTGGGGGCTTCGGTGGAACTCCCTATGGGGCCACGAAGCGCTGTACTGGGCACGTGAAAATGCCAATTTGGGCTTCCAGGGCGCATGCTGGCGGTCCCACTGGGGGGTTCGGTGGAGCTCCTCCCTATGGGGCCACGAAACGTTGTACTGGGTACGCAGAAAATGCCATATTGGGTTTTCGGGGCGTATGCGGGAGACCCCACTGGGGGCTTCGGTGGAGCTCCTATGGGGCCACGAAGCGATGTACTGGGTGGGTGAAACGCAAGGAGGAGGGGGAGGAGGACCACGAAACGCTGTACTAAATATGCAAGACGCATGCGGACGGTAACACTGGGACCTTCGGTGGGGCTCCCTATGGGGCCACGAAACGCTGTACTGGGTGTGCGGGACGCATGCGGACGGTAGCACTGGGACCTTCGTGAGCTCCCTAGGGGGCCCCAAACGCTGTACTTGGTGGGCGAAACGCAAGGAGGAGGGGGAGGGGGCACGAAAACGCTGTACTGGGTTGCGGGACGCATGCGACGGTAGCACTGGGACCTTCGGTGGAGCTCCCTAGGGGGCCACGAAACGCTGTACTGGGTGGCGGGGCGCAGGGAGAGGGGGAGGAGGCCACGAAACGCTGTACTGGGTGTGCGGGACGCATGCGGACGTAGCACTGGGACCTTCGGTGGAGCTCCTATGAGGCCACGAAACGCTGTACTGGGTGTTGCGGGGCGCACGCGGACGGTAGCACTGGGATCTTCGGTGGGGCTCCCTATGGGGCCACGAAACGCTGTACTGGTGTGCGGGACGCATGCGGACGGTAGCACTGGGACCTTCGGTGGAGCTCCCTATGGGGCCACGAAGCGCTGTACTGGGTGGGTGAAACGCAGGGAGAAGGGGGAGGAGGGCCACGAAACGCTGTACTGGGTGTGCGGGACGCACGCGGACGGTAGAACTAGGACCTTCGGTGGGGCTCCCTATGGGGCCGCGGAACGCTGTACTGGGTGTGCGGGACGCATGCGGACGGTAGCGCTGGGACCTTCGGTGGGGCTCCCGATGGGGCCACGAAACGCTGTACTGGGTGGGCGAAACGCAGGGAGGAGGGGGAGGAGGGCCACGAAACGCTGTACTGGGTGTGCGGGACGCATGCGGACGGCAGGAAGGAGGGGGAGGAGGCAGAGAGGAAGAGAACGCGGGGACCGTCTCTTCAAAACGAGGACCCAACACCACAGGATGGTTACGAAAAACAAGTCAGTCCAAAGACGACCCACACGAACCCCATGATAGCTCCTCAAAGCGAAAGCGCTCCTCTTTCTCCTCCTCCTCCCCCGTGTCATGCACCGTGGGCCTCGGTCACCGGCAGGCCTACTCGGGGACTGCGCGAGCCCTCCCTGGCCGCTGTTGAGAACACCCCGAATTCACAATCTAAGAGGTGAAACGAAAAAGAAGTGCCGCGGTTAGCGCCAGAGTGGCGCCTTCGGCGCCAGCATGCTGGCGGTCTGCGCGGGGGTCTGCGCGGACCCCCCTCCCCGACGCGCGCAGAGCGCGCCAGGGGCGGCGCTCCAGGCGCCGCCAGGGGCGCCCCGCGCCGACTCAAGATATTCAGACTAGCCCACGCCTGGCCGCGCTTACGAGTCGACGGCCCGAGCGCACACTGGCGCTCAGAAGCACAGAGGAGTCTCCAGGGCAGCATTGGAAGGGATCCAAGGCGGATGTCAGTGCTCGAGGCACCTCTGAGCCTCAATTCTTACTATTCCTTTCGTGGCGTTGCTACAGAAATATTCTTTCTGCGGCGGCCCTACGCGTCAGGGCTACACCCAGTTCCGAGCCTGCTGGGGCTGTTTCCACATGCGCTGCTGGGGTCAGAAAGAAGATACTAAGGAGGAGACGGCCGAACTCAAGCGTCCTCCTGAAACCTGCCTCGCGCAACTCCAGAAACAGCGCGTCGAGCAAGGCCGTCTCGCGTGAACTGTGCGCCCCTATCTTCCTTTGCAGCAGCAGCAGCACCACCAACGACCCCATGGACATTGCCCCAAACGCGTTAGCAACAGTCCGCAGCTCTCGAGCCTTGAAACGGCTGCCAGCGTCGACGGGGGCCCCACCTAGCCCAGCGCACTGCTGGCCAGCCACCGACTGGAGCGCTCCCGTGGCCAGGCGCAGCGTGATCGTTTTATCCTCTCGAGGGCGGGCAGCGAGAGGCCGAAGCACTCGGCCGCGGCCGTCGCCTCCAAAGCCTTCCCGTGCCGCCTCCCGAGGTGCGCGCGCCGAGCGGGGTGCGGGCGGCGGCGGGGCCTGCGCGCGCCGCCGCGCGCGCACGGGCCCCGCGGGAGGCGCCCGGCACGGCACGAGGCACACCTCGGGGTGGCCTGCCACCGACCGCGGCGGCTCGCCAGGGCGCCGTCGCCGCCGCCGTCCTTGCACGCCGCCCGGCGTGCTGGCCGCGCCGCGGCTGCACTGGTGCACGGGCGCGCCGCTCGTCGGCGGCAGGGTGCCCATCGTCGCTCCGCTTGGCGCGAATCGTCTCGTCTCGTTCGCCTCCACGGTCTGCGAGTCGAGAGATCTCCCGATGGTCTCTGGAATATGGTCCAGCTGATCGATGGCCACATCGACGACGTCGTCCCCGCCGCTGCGGCGGATGACCCTCTGCACAAAGGACAGGTCGATCTTCACGCTGCCAGCTAGGCTCTTGGCCTTGGTCTGCACCAGCTCAGCTGCTCAAGCAGGAGGTGGATAGTATTTACGACTGCAAACATGAACCGTTTCTCGAGGCTTTTTTCCTCATCGTCTCCCGGCTGTTCGAGGCCCAGACCTCTTGCATGTGCTTCGACCGCGCGGCAGCGCGCATGCGGTCGGTGTAGAAGTGCGCGCTGCGAAGAGGAGACGACTCGCCGCAGGGCTCTCGGGCCGGGCAAAAGGGGGGGATAGCAAAGGGGGGTTTGAGAATCAGCTCACATAGCTGATTTTCCGGGCGCCTCCCGGCGCCGGAGGCGGCCATGTATCAAGGAATGGGCCCCTCGGTGGGGCCGAAACCAGCTACATGCAGCAAATTTCGTAACCCCCCTTTCCCTATCCCCCCCTTTGGTCCGGACCGAGGCTCGCTGGAGGGCCGAGGACTGAACGAGCCCTGGCGTTCGTCGTCCCTCACCTCGACGAACGTGGCCTTCAACGTCGCCTTCTGGCGGCCGTTCGCCATCCCAGACTCGGACGCCCATGCGACGCACCCTGGAGCAGAAGCCGAGCCGGGCGCCTGCGCCAGAGAAGCTGGCGGGGCGGGAGCGGGGAGGAAGTGGGAGAGCAGGAGAAGGAGGAGGAGAAGCAGGAGGTGGAGGAGGAGGAGGAGGAGGAGGAGGAGGGGAACGAGGACCGAGGAGGAGAAGGAGGAGGAGAAAAAGTATAAGGAAAACGAGGAGGAGGTGGAGGAGGTGGAGGTGAAAGAGGAGAAGGAGAAGGAGAAGGAGAAGGAGAAGGAGGAGGAGGAGGAGGAGGAGTGGAGGAGGAGAGGGCCAAGAGGAGGGGAGCGAGGCGGAGGGGAGCGAGGCGGAGGCATCGCACGGGTGAGTGGATAAACAGCGAGGGCGCGACAGGGGGGTGGAGCAGAGAGAGGAGGAAGGGCAAAGTGTGGTAGCAGGAGGGAGGGAGGATTGGCGGCGCGCAACAAGGGGGTAGGGGAAGGGGGGGGAGGCGGCTGAGAAGAAGGCTGCTTCTCAGAAGGCGCCTGCCTTGTCTACAGACTTAGGGCCGGCGCCTCCTCCTTCCAAGAAGCCTTCCCCCCTCCCCCTAGCCCTGTGCGCGTGGCCGAGAGGAGGCAGGGAGCTGTTGTTGATGCGACGCGCGGCTTCGCATTGTGCGTGCTCGAACCGGGCAGGGAGCAGGCCGGAGGGAGGAGGAAGCAGGGAGAGTGAGGGGACCAGCAGCATCTCCCAGAGTCACCCGACTGGGCCTCTTCTGCGGTGAGCTCCAGGCAGACTTATTTTAGACATCCAGCCGTGGCGGCAAAAGAGCCCAGGACGCGAATTAAGTACGAAAACGCATAGATTCGCACCCCTGGAAATGGCCAATCTATAGGCACATACGCAATAACATACGGATTCGAGCCCCCGGAGAAGGCAAATTTAGAGGCACATACGCTAGAACACACGGATTCGTGCCCCTGGAGCGGGCCAATCTATAGGAACACATGTAAAAACACATGGATTCGCGACCCTGAAGAGGGCCAATCTATAAGAGCATGCGTCAAAACACAGGCTGGGTACTTCGCATCCTGTGAATTGTCGATCGGGATTTTCAAAAACAAGCGTTTCGCTAGAAACATCCTCAACTTGTTAATTCACCCGCCCTACGCGACACCTCGTCAACCATCGCAGATAAAAATTCGCCGGCCCTACGCAGATAAAAAAAAACGCAGATAAAATTCGAGGCCGAGGGGAAACAGCTAAAAGATAACTTTGGGCCCATGCCCCTCAGGCCCACGAAGCCAGAAAACATCTAGAAATGCAAGGCGTGGCAGCGTTTTCAAGACACCTGATTGGGCGACGGGCAATTGCAATGCTGCATGTATTGATCTTGAAATACCGCGCCAAAAGCTAAGCTGTGCTGCGCCATGCTGAATTGCGATGTGCCATGCCGCGAGTGTGCTCTATAGCGTTGTGGATCAAGTCCTCCTTTGCATCCGAGTCCTGACCGACTTGATCTGGATCTTAAGCTCGAGCTGCTTGAGCACATAGTAGCTGCCCCAGAGCTAATTGACAGTGGGACATGCTAAGAGGACACGCCGCAGAACGTCCCAAGGGACGCGCCAAGCAAAGTGCCAGGGGACGTGCTATGGGGACGCACCGCGGGACGTGCCAAAGGGACGCGCTACGGAACGTGCCGATGGACGTGCCACGGGACGCGCCAGAGGACGCGCCGCGCGACGTGCCAGGGGGACTCGCCATGGGACGCGCCACAGAACGTGCCAAAAAACGTGCCAGATTGCAAGGCTGAATGCGTCGATCTTGATGTACCGTGCTGAGGGCTGTGCTGTGCTGCTGCTCTGTAGCGTTGTGGATCGAATAGAGGAAGGGGGAGTAGAGAAAGAGGACGACTAGGAGGATGATCTCTACATCCACCCTGTGCGTGCTTCCCCCAAATGATGCCCCTCGACCATACGACCAGACGCACTGGCACGCACCAAATGCTACGGAATGGATTGTAACGGTCACACGTACAGCAAAATGCACCCTCGCCAGCACCAATCGAAGCTCTCTCCTCGTCCTCCTTCTCCTCCACCTCTTGCTCCTCCTCCTCCTCCACCTCCTCCTCCTCATCATCATCACCGCCACCATGATCATCTTCATCGTCATCCACCACCACCACAACCACAATCATCAGCAGCAGCAGCATCATCAGCATCATCATCATGATCATCATCATCATCATCATCATCATCATCATCATCATCATCATCATCATTATCATCATCATCATCATCATCATCATCATCATCAGCATCATCATCATCATCAGCATCATCAGCATCATCATCATCATCATCATCACCATCATAATCGTCATCATCATAATCATCATCATCATCATCATCATCATCATCATCATCATCATCATCATCATCATCATCATAATAGTCAGCATCATCATCATCGGCATCAGCATCACTATCACTCCAATCATCACTATCACTATCGCCCGTATCATCCTCATCACATCGTCATAGCATCATCATCGTAATGATCATCCGGATCAGCATCAGCATCATCATCATCATCAGCAGCACCATCATCATCACCGTCATCATCATCACCGTCATCATCATCGTAAACCATCAGCATCATCATCACCACAACCACCATCAATATCATCAGCATTATCATCAACGCAATCACCATCATGAGCATCGTCATCATCATTATCACCTGCATCAGCAGCATCATCATCATCATCATCATCATCATCATCATCATCATCATCATCATCATCACCATCACAATCAGCATCATCATCCACATAATGTTCCTCCGTCCCAAATGTTGCTACTAGTCAGCATCATCGTCACCTTCACCATCACCAGCATCATCACTATTGTCATGATCATCATTATCATCATCATTATCATCATCATCATCATCATCATCGTCATCATCATCGTGATCATCGTGATCATCATCGTGATCATCATCAGCATCATAATCGTCATCGTCATCGTCAACATCAACATCATCATCATCGTCGTCATCATCAACACCATTATCACCGTCACCACCACCTTTACCCTCACCATCATCCTTACCCAGACCATCATCACCATCACCATCGCCATCATGCCTGGCCATCTCCATGTTGGGGGGGATGTGGTCTTGTTTGGGAAAGGCGCCTGGTGAGTCCAGGCGAAGTCGGATTCGCATCCCTCCCCCTACGTTTGACACTGGATCGTGGATCGTTCTCATCATCGGCGTCTTGGTCGTCGTCTCCATCCGCATCAACATCAACATCCTCATCAACATCCGCATCATCATCATCATCATCATCATCAGCATCATCATCATCATCACCATCATAATCGTCATCACACTCATCATCATCATCATCATCATCATCATCATCATCATCATCAGCATCATCATCATCATCGCCATCATCATCATCATCATCATCATCATCATCATCATCATCATCATCATCATCATCATCATAAGCATCATCATCATTATCAACATCAGGTTCGTCGATCTCATAGTTTACTCTTATTCATCATCATCGTCAACATCACAATCGTCAGCATCATAAGCAGCATCATCGTCATCATCACCATTGTCATGATCAGCATCATCGGCATCATCATCAACATCATCATCGTCGTCATCAGCATCGTCGTCGTCATCATCAGCATCATCACCGTCACCACCACCTTTACCAACACCCTAACCCTTACCCTCACCATCATCACCACCACCATCACTATCATCATCATGCCTGGCCATCCCCATTTTGGGGGGAGATGTGGCCCTGTTTGGGAAAGGCACCTGGTGGGTCCAGGCGAAGTCGGATTCGCGTCCCTCCCCCTACATTTGACAGTGGACCGTGGATCGTTAACATCAGCATCGTGGTCGTCAACATCAACATCCTCATCACCACCACCGCTAACATCATCATCGTCATCGTCGTCGCCATCAGAATCATAATCATGATCATCGTCGTCGTGGACATCAGCACCATTGACAAAAGCATCACCACACCTCCGTATCATCCTCCGAGGCATCCGCACGGAAGGCGGTTTTACTCACGCGCACGCAGCGCGTGTGAGAGCCCCAAAGATCCCTGAACGTCGCAAGTCTGAGCGACTGTAGACGCATCATCCAAACATATCTCATCAAACAGACGCGGCGGACATTCCAAAGCACTGCAAATGCACCATGAGCCACGCAGCGCGAAACCAGGCTCCTTGGACGGATGCTGCACCAGTCCTGCGTCTACCAGCCCTGCCTTGTCGCAGAGAGCGTAGAACTCGGGATACTTCTGTGTAAACTCCTCCCCACAATCGGCGGCATATCCTCGTTCGCCTATTCTTCTGCCTCTTTCTCCCCCTGCGCCCGTGCTTTCGAGGACCAGCTGGTGAGCAGTGAGTGGCCAAGGCTACCAGATCGTCCTGCAACTCCTCCACCTCGTCCTCCATCGCATTTCCTTGTATATCCCCTCTCGGTCGCACCCCAAGACGTGTCGGTAAAGCGGGCAAGGCGTCTCCCCTGAGACTTTCTCACCGCTTATGATCATGAGGCTTACACTTTGCAAGAGTTTCACGGATGGGACACGGGCAGTTTTCAAAATGCGGCTATAGTTACAACGCCCCGGACATTCGTTTTGAAAAATTGCAGGAAGTTCGCGAATGGAGGGCGGGTGGTCTTCAAAATGTGGCTCTCGCCTGAGCGCCGCGCTCATGGGAGAGTTTCCCCCATGGGGCGCTGCAACAACAAACCCCCTCCAACCAGATATTGGCACGTTGTGTGCGCATTGGGCCTTCGATCATTCCAATGCTGCGCGTTCAACAGGCAGTCGTATGCTTATATGGCAACTCCTTTTAAATTCCTTTCGCGTCCCCGTCGTCGGAACCGACGATGTGTTCGAGATCTTCCTCCTTCTCCACAGCGAAAAGAGATATGAGGTTGATCTTGGCAACACGTGTCTGGACCTCCAAAATTGGAAGGTTTTCGAACGATTGCTGAAACAGGAGTTGGGAAGAGGTGGCTGCCCAAGTTTGCCTGGTCGTTGGTTTCCTGCTCCGCGTTCTGCAAACATTGGTTGCGCACTCCCTCATGCCGTGCCGATGTGTCTAGAGCCTCACGGGCTTTGCGCGCCGCAACCCCAATATGACGCAAGCCGACTTAATGCTCGAAGTCCCGACGCACTCGTCTTTGCTTATTGAATGTGGTGTTTCACTGGGGTGTGTGGGCGAGCGCCCAGAAACGGAAATACCTGCTTCCCATCACCCGTCCCATCCAGGAGCTGCTGAGCCAAAAGCCCTAACAAGATCACCCGTCGATATGGCGAATAGGGAGAAAGGGTCCAAGACTGGGCGGTGCCAATGTGAAGCTGAACCCAAGGCCTGCCACATGGACACGTGTTGGCCGTGCGTCCGTCATGTGGTTCGAGCCATACTTGTTTCGGTGGTCCCAATGCTCAAGTTGCAACCAATAGTTTCCCCAACCCGCCACATGGACGGGTTGGGATTACCCCCAAACCGTATCAACAAGAAGCTTGGGGGTGCACGAAACATACCTTTTCGTTGACATGGCGCCGCGGCATGGAGGTGAGAGCAGTGGAGTCGACAACTTGAAGATCGGCAAATGACTTGAACCACGCAGGTTGCACCGCAAGGACTGCAAGAACCTACTGTTTGGGGCCCACGCCGGACAACACTGATGCAACAACATAGACCGCATACGGCGGCACCCTTCCCGTCCCAGATGCTCCTCCAGCTTGCCCGTCGACCCGCAGATCGACAAGCCGAGCGCGAGCTTGGCCGCTGTCTCCTGGCCGCGGCTGGCAATGGACAGGCGGGCGAAGCTCAAACCCCTCCTGTATCTCCGCCACCACCTTCTTCTCTTACTCCTCCTCCTCCTCCTCCTCCTCCTCCTTCTCCTCCTCTTCCGCCTCCTCAACCTCCTCCTCCTCCTCCGCCTCCTCCCTCTTCCTCCTGTTCCTCCCCTTCCTCCCCATCCCCTGCTTCCCCCCCCTCCTCCTTATCCTCCCTTCCTCCTCCTGCCCGTCCCTTTTCTCTCCCCCCATCCTCCTCTCCTCATCCTCATCCTCATCCTCCTCCTCCAGCTCCTCTTCCTCCTCCTACGTGTCCCCCCCCCTCCTGCAACTCCCCCTCATCTTCCCCATCCTACCCCACATCCTCCTCCTCGTCGTGCTCCCCCTCATCCTCACAAGCACCATCAGCATTAGCATCCCCATCATCATCAGCATCATCAACATCACCAGCATCATCAGCAGCGGCATCATCATCCTCATCACCATCATCATCAGCATCAACAGCAGCAGCATCAGCATCAGCGTCATCAGCATCATCATCGTCGCCATTACCATCAGCATCCGCATCATCATCACCAGACCCATCCTCATCGTCAGCCTTATCATCATCAACATCAGCATCTGTATAACCAACATCAGCATCATCGTCATCATCATCATCATCATCATCATCGCCATCAGCATCAGCATCATCATCATCAGCCTCGTCCTCATCAGTAACATCAGCATCACCACCTTCATCATCATCATCATCATCATCGTCATCATCATCATCATCATCATCATCATCATCAGCATCATCATCATCATCATCATCATCGTCATCATCATCATCATCATCATCGTCGTCATCATCATCATTGTCATCAGCAACAGCATCAGCAACAGCAGTAGCAACAGCACGATCATCGTTACTTCATCACCACCACTATAAGCACCACTATCATCAGTATCACCATCATCGTCATTGGCATCGTCGTCGTCATTGTCGCCACCATCATCATCGCTTTCACAATCACCAGGGCAATGATCGTCACGGCCAGCAGCTTCGTAATCGACATCATCAAGATCACTTTCAGCATCTTCATGCTCATCCTCATCATCACCACCATCATCATCACCACAATCATCATCATGGGCAGCATCATCGCCGTCATCAGCATCACTGCCATCATGCATCATCAGCATCGTAATCATCATCCTTAACCTGATGCCTACCAACCTCATCGTCCTCCTCCTCCTCATCCTCAGCAGCATCATCAGCATCAACACAACCACCATCATCATCAACATCATCATAAACAATATCATAATCACCCTCCTCATCATCATAATCATCATCACCATCACCACTACCATCATCATCATCGTCATCATCATCATGATCATAATGGTCATCATCACCATCAACACCGCCGTCCTCAACACCATACTCGTCGTCCTCCGCATCATCACCACCACCACCATCATCATCATCATCATCGTCACCATCCTCAGCAGCATCATCACCAGCATGATCATCACCACCAGCATCATCATCACCACCATCACCATCATCATCATCATCATCATCATCATCATCAGTAACACCAGCATCGTCATCCTCAACATCACACGAGAAGGAGAGAGAGAGAGAGTAGCAGAAGGGGGGCTACGAGCAGAAAACACGTGGCATAACCAGACGGGCAGATCGGGCGGGCAGACCCTAACAGGCGGATCGGGAAGGCGGGCCCAGGCGGCCAGGCCGAGCAGGCGGGTTGCTCAAGCGTGCATCGTGCGTGAATCGCGAGCCTCAAGCGTAAATCGTGATATAAGCCAGAGCGAGAGCGCGATTCCTGAGTATCGAGTGCGCGGCGTCTGAGTAAATTGCGAGTAAGTCCCACACGGGAGCGCGATGTCTGCATAAACGTTGAGGATTTCCCGCGCGAGAGTGCGGTTTGGGAATGCATTGTGAAGAAGTATTTGAAGAAGTATCCGGCGGGAGCCGCTGTTGTTGTAAATCGGGGGGCCAAGGGCCAATTCTGAGACCCAAGACCTTCTCTGATATATAACAGCGTGCGAAACCAGGGAAGGGCACTTCAAATGAAACATACAATGTTCCTCGTAGGGGGGTTAACAATAATCATCATTCAGTAGTGAGAGGTCAACAACATCATCATCAACATGAACAACAGCAACAGCAACAGCAACAGCAACAGCTGCAGCAACAGCAACAGCAACATAAGCATAAACAACATAAACAGCAACAACAACGGCAACCCCAACAACAACAGAAACATCCTCATCAGCAAAAACAGCAGCAAAAAGTGTATTTCTGCGAACCGCCGTACAATAATGCGGTTCGCTTACTTACACTTGCTGCAATGCCCCACACCATCGGCTCTCGCTCTCCTCGTCTATGAACGTGCCTCCTTTCTTCGGGGGCGGCCAAGAGGGGGGGGCGCAAATCATGGCCGGCGGCATGTGCGCGGCCCATGGGGAGGGCAAGGGACGCAGTGAAATAAGAGGAGGCGCCGTGAGATCTGGGGAGATGTCGTGGCCCCCGCCATGACATCAATCCCCCCTAGTCACTACCCCCCTCTTGGCCGCCCCCGAATATCGGGTCGGGCGAAAGGGGGGGATAGCAAAGGGGGGGGTTGAGAATCAGCTCACGTAGCTGATTTTCCCGGCGTCGCCCGGCGCTGGAAGGCGCCCATGTATCGAGGATTGGGCCCGGCGGCGGGGCCGAAACCAGCTACATGCAGCAGATTTCGTAACCCCCCCTGTCCCAAACCCCCCCTTTCGCCCGACCCGAGAATACCAACTCCTGGGTGAACTCTGCTACGGTAAGACAGGAGGATCGACCGGGCGGACTCCCACGGGCGGGCCGGGCGGACGGACCCGAACAGGCCGGCGGGGCGGGCGGACCTTCGCGGGCAGGTCGGGCGGGAGGGGGACGAGGAGGAGTAGGAGAAGGAGGAGGAGGAGGAGGAGGAGGAGGGGGAGGAGGGGGAGGAGGAGGAGGAGGAGGAGGAGGAGGAGGAGGGGGAGGAGGAGGGGGAGGAGGAGGAGGAGGAGGAGGAGCGGGCGGGCTTCCACGCAGGCGAGCGGGCTTCCGCGCAGGCAAGCGGGGCGGGCGGACCCTGGCGAGCGGATCGGGCGGGCGGACCCGAACGGGCGGGCTGGGCGGGGTGAAACCACGATCTTTGAGCAAGTTGCTGGCAAGTCCCAAGCGAAAGCGCAGCTCCAAAGTGAGTCGAAAAGAATTCTGAAGAGCGCCGTTCCTGAACAAGTTGCCAAGTTGCGCGGAAGCCTCGGGAGAGAGTACGATTCCTGAAAGACAAGGGCGCGATTCCCTCATAGATTGTGAGGTCCCCGTCGGCTGCGCGAGTTTGAATTAATCTGCAAGCAAGCAGCAAGCCTCGAGCGAGAGCTCGATTTCTGAGTAAGCTGTGAGAAAGTCTCAGGTGGGCCCAGTGTTGATGTGATGGGGGGCAGGGGCGCACTCCGAACCAAGCAAAAACTGTCCTTGGTGCGAGCCTCGAGGGGGGCAATTCAATTGAAACAGACCTAGAGAAAGAGAACCTGCAGGGTCATGGGCGTCGCCAGGGGTGCGTGCAGCGCAGGTCCAAGAAATCCGCGCGGAGCGTCAAGAGTTTGTGTACATGCCGCTATGTTTCCCTTTGAAAGCAAAGGGGGGATGAATCATACAGTGGAGGCCAGTCCACAAGAAACCTTCCACAAGAAACCCAACCCTGAGCCCAGGACGCCCACCGATTGTTTGGTGTGGGACCGTCACACCTTCAACATCTGAACCCTCAAGACCCAAGAAACCAGGGGCACCCTGGAGGCAAGCAGGGTGTTCCTTGGCATGGGCCTCCACTGCAACAGTTCGTCAGCAGTGAGACCTCAGCAGCGACCACGGCACCTGCTCCTCCTGCAGAGAAGGCCGCGGGGCGCGGGCGCGCGGCCCTGTACTTCCAGCCGGACCCGACGCCCACGCCCCAGGCGGCGAAGAGCTGGCTCTTCGCCACGGTGAGGGGCACGTCCTCCCCGCCCCCCGCCCCCACGGCTGCTGGGGGACGTGCTGGAGGAGCCCAGGGGAGGAGGAGGGAGGAGGAGGAGGAGGAGGAGGAGGAGGAGGAGGAGAAAGGGGAGGAGGAGGAGGAGGAGGAGAAGGAGGAGGAGGAGGAGGAGGACGAGGAGGAGGGGGAGGAAGATGAGCAAGGTCAGCAGGACGAAGGAATGGAGGGAGGAGAGGAAGGAGGAAGAGGAAAAATACCCAGGGGCAGAGGAGGAGGAGGAGGAGGAAGAAGTGGAGCCAGCACGCGTGCGATGTCCACGTTGACCCAGCGTGGGAGAGGTGCAAGGGAAGCTGCTTCGAGAAATCATCCCAAGCCCAGGGCCTTCCGGCGTCGCGAGGGCCAGGCGGCGATACCGAGGGAGCGCCGCGTGCCAGAAGGGGAGGCGGGTGAACGCTGGCCCTCGGCAGCCTGAGCCGAGGGGCAGGAGAGCCCAGAGTCGAATCGACAAGTCGGACCGGCGATCGAAATGGATCGGATCGGCGGACATCGGCAGCCAAGTCGATGTAAGGTCGCGTGGGCACGAATCGGAAGGCCAGCAGGCCTCAATCGTGAAATCGGGGCCAAGAGTCGGCGTCCGACGTCGAATCGAATCGGAATCGGAGACCTTTGAGAGCGAGTGGAATCGAGACGGAGGCATCGAAATTGAGCCCCGAGGGGGGGCGGCCGATGACGGAGCGGGCTGGGACGGACGGACGAGCGGACGCCACCGGAGCCAAGCTGCCCCATCGGAGCGGAGGAGCACGCAGCGCACAGAGCGCCGAGAGCGAGGCGTCGGCACGAGTCTGGCTTCGGCTTCGTGCCATCGTTGTTCAGCACACGATGGAGCAGCGTTGTCATCCGATCCCCATCCCCAGAGCCGTGGCCTGGGCCCCACTGGCCGAGTGACCCCCCCCCCCCCGATTGGGATATCAGCCGTCCCCTTCGAGCTTCGAGGGGTGCATCCCAAACTGGGGCGGTAATTTGGTTGGGGGTCTCGGAGGGGATGGGGATGGGGATGGGCGTCGGTTAAACGATGCCGAGTAATGGGTGCCAGTTTTCTGGCTTGGCATCCATGCCCAGAAACTGGTAGGGAGCCAACTAGACGACGCCTGCAGGAGGAGAGCCCTCTCCGAAGAGCGAAAGAACCTCTCAGAGGCCGGAGGTGCATGGTTTCCCCCGGGGCCGTATGCGACCCGAGGGAGGAGGAGGAGGAGAAGGAGGAGGAGGAATAGGAGGAGGGAGGAGGAGGAGGAGGAGGAGGAGGAGGAAGAAGAGGAGGAGGAGGAGGAGGACGGGTCGCCTAAGCCCTTCGGAGAAACCCTCCAGCCGGAGGACTTCTGAGAAGACCCGCCGCCTGCTGAGAAGGCCTTCTCCTTCTTTTTCCCCCACTCGCTCGCCGCCGAAACGTGCGAAGCGAACGTGGGATCCGACACACTCGGGCACACCGTTCATACACCGAGACCAAAACTGGCCAGACCCGCCCCGGGGCCGAGATTGGTGCTATCTCGCCCCTTGGGCAGCAGCGGAGGAGAATGTGCACCAATCTCAGTCGCCGGGGTGTACCAGGCCTCCCCAGAGGACAAGCCTGGGGGGGCGAAAATAAACGTAGATGCTATCAAAAACGCTGAGGCCATCAAGACGAAGCCAGGCCGAGAATAGAATAGAATCGGGTGAGGATGAATTGAGAATCTCTGAGATTTGGCGGTTCTGGAGGATGTATCGAACGCCGCGGCCTTCTCAGAGCGTTCCGGAACGCCCTGATAGCGTTCCGGAACGCTCTGGAAAAACTTCGTCCTCGTCCTAGCCCCGTCCGAACCAGGCCTCCCCCGAGGACATGCCTGGGGGGCGAAAAGACACGTAGATGTAATCAAAAACGCTGAGGCCATGTTTCCCGCTTTGATGGCCGACAGTGTGTGTCAGTGTTGGGCGCCGCGTTTGTTACGTGCCCAGGTCCGGGATCGGCCCGAGGCCCACCTTTCGCTTTTTGACAACTTCCTTTGCGTGTCTAATTCACTTGCCGCTCTGAACCCGCTTTGATCAAGTCAAGAACGAAATGTGGAAAACAGAAAACCAAGAGAAGCGCCCCCATACCTGTCAAGAGCAACTGAGAGCTGGTGGCGGTGACTGCCACACAGGATTTCTTCACCATGACAGGCACCGACTGAACCGAGGCCCCCTCCTCGCAATCCGCCGCAGCCGCCTTCAGTGCCTCGCCGACCTCTGGCATGACGTTCCTGCCACGCGCGAGGTCGACTCACCACTCCGCTGCACATCCCCCACTGGTCCATCCTCCTCCTCCCCCAACTCCTCGTCATCTCACTGCTCCTCTCACATCCATCCTCCTCCCCGTTCCTTACGGAAAGCAAAGGTACCGAAACCGCTACTCTCCAGACCTCCCCCAGGGTACGTTCTGACCAGAATTCCGAAGCGAATTCAGCCGTGGCGACGAGGGCCTCCCAGGAGGTGAACAAAAACCGAAAACGAGGGAAAGGTAGTGGTAGCGATGCTTGTTCCTCCACCGACCTCCATCGGTCTCCCCCTTCCCAGGTCGAGTGTTGCACCCGTCGAACAATTGAGCGACGAACCAAATATCTGGCGTGCGATGACATAGCTATCTTGCGCGGTGGCTTGCGCGGGCCGCCAGCGCGGCACGCCACGTTGGAAACGAAGGCGCTCGCGCGCGCCCCCACGAGGACCCCGAAAGGCCCCCAATGAGGCCCCAAGACGGCTATCCTCCTCCTCCTCCTCCTCCTCCTCCTCCTCCTCCTCCTCCTCCTCCTCCTCCTCCGCCTCCGCCTCCGCCTCCGCCTCCGCCTCCGCCTCCGCCTCCGCCTCCGCCTCCGCCTCCTCCTTATCATCCTCCTCCTCTTGCTCCTCATCCTCCTCCTCCACCTCAACCTCCTCCTCCTCCTCTTCCTCCCTCCAGCGCCCGCCCCATGTCCCGAGCCTGTGGCAGGGCCATCAGCTCGTCGCTGTCGTTGTCGTCGTGGTCGTCGTCATGGTCGTCGTCGTCGTCCTTCTGGGTCGGCGGCATCAGCCGTAAGGCCTTCACAATCGGCACTTCCAGTTCTTGCCCGATTAGGTTGAAAATGTTCAACTCCGAGGCTCCAGATTGAGCCCATAATCCAAAATTAAAAACTTCAATCCCTCGCTCGGAAATCGAAAAAAGCTGTCCAATATCTCCCAAATTGACACATGACTTGAAAATGTCAGTCTGGACCTTCCCATATTGAATAATTAAACACCTTGAGACAGGCCGCGAGTTCAAAACCCGCTAAACCCGCTGCATAGCCCCGCCCCACTACTTTCTCGCCCGCTTAACCCACCCAACCCAACCAGATGCGATACGATCCCACACTTTCATGTTGCCCGCCTAACCCGCTCGGTCAGGCCTGACCAAATCAAGGGGCCCAAGGACACACATAAATACCAACAAAAAAATGATGATCCCCCATATGTTCCCATATGTTCTGGGTTTTGTCTTCCCCCCACTTCCCATATTTTCCTATATTTTCCTGGGAGTCGACGATTAATTGTGTCTGTGTGTTTTTTCCCCTCCTGACCAAACTCGATAGGGCCCTGCACTTTCTTGTCCCGCCCGCCGGGCCCGCCGCCCCCCTCCCCCCCCGTTCGCTCTGCCCTACCTGGCGAGACTCGGTGAATCCCTGCACTTTCAGGTCCCGCCCGCTTGACCAGACTCCACAGAGCCCTGCACGTTCATGTTCCGCCCGCCCTGCCCAGCCAGACCAGGCCCGATCGGACCCCACGCCTCAATGTTCCGCCCGCCTGACCCCGCTCTGCCGCTCCGCCCCACCTCGCTCGGCCAGACTCGAGAAGGCCCTGCAACCGGATGTCTCGCCCGCCTGACTCGCCCCGCCAGCTCGCGTCGGCCCACCCGACCAGGCTCGGCCGCCCGCCTGGACTGGCCGCCAGACACGACGCGATGGGGCCCAGTTGTTGGAAGCCCCGCCCGCCTCACACGCCGTGCCATCCGCCCCAGCCCGGTCGACCAGACTCATCCGAGGCCCTTACGCTGCAAGGTACCCACCCGACCGAGCCACCCGTCCCCCCCATGACCCGATCCTTTCGGCCGCACGCGATACAGCCCCCCACCCTTCCCTGCCCCGCACGCGAGCCCCGCCCCCTTCGCTCGGCCAAGCTCCAGCAGAGCCCTGCACTTCGAGCGTCCCGCCGGAGCGCCCCGCCCCGCCGCCCCGCCGGCTGGCGCCGCCTCGCCCGACCACACACGACAGAGATCCACACCCTCTACAGATTGTCCCGCCCGCCAGGCCCGCCCCGCCCGTGGACCCCGCTCCGCCGACCACGCGCGATGGAGATCCGCACTCTCGCGGCCCGCCGGCCCGACCCGCCCCGCCCTCCGCCCTGCCCCGCAGGGAATGAGGTGCAGGAACTGACTCCACACGTGGACGACTTGTGCGGCCATGCGCGGCCCACCACTCTGCTACGATGGGGTGTGGCCTCGGTGCTGGGCGCGCGCTGCAAGAGATCAGAGCCGGAGTTGCCGTGGAACGGGTTGGAAATCAGATAGGCCAAACTTGTCGTAACAGCTCGGCGGCTCTGGGCTGGAACACAACGGCCTGGTGCCCCGCCTGACCAGACTAGAGGCCTCCTTGATGGGGTCCGAGTAGATGCGATCGGAAGACCTCGCCGCATCGCCGATACATCGGCGATGCATCGCCGATGCATCGGCCATGCATCGGCCATGCACTGGCGACGTCGGCGATACATCCGCGACGTCGGCGTGGAGAAAATTGGGCCCCACATCGATCCGCATCGTCGATGCATCGGCGATGCATCGGCGATGCGGCGCGATCCTCCGACCCCATCTACTCCGACCCCATCTAGGAGGTCTAGACAAACCCGATGATCAGGACCCTACACTTTCAGGGTCCGCTCGCCCGATCCGCCCGGCCCGCCCGAACGGCCAAACCCTGGCAGGGCTCGCTCGCCCGCCTCGGCCGCCCGGGTGGCGGGCGACAGGAAAACCAGCACGGGAGGGCAGAGGAAGATGACAGGGCAGGGAGAAGCCATACGACACGACTGCGCCGGGATTGAAAAACCGGGGATTGAAACTAGGAGGTCGGAGCTCTCCGGATGGAAACGTGGAACACAAGAAAACACAAAACCAAGGCATGTTCCATGTTCCTCACCCTGTGGTGTTGGGTCCTCTCCAATCCTTCCTCCCGCTGCCCCTCCTCCCTCCTCCTCACCCTGCCTCCCCGTCCCTGTCGCTCCTCTCGGCATGTCAAGACTGTCGGCACACCCCTCTCACGCTTCGCGGCCCCCTAGAAAACTCCACCAAAGCCCCCAGAAGGGCGGGCGCATGTGGTTCTCCACGCCCCTCACACGCATCGCGGCCCCACAGGGAGCTCCACCAGAGGCCCCCAGGAGGAGGTTTTGCATGCGGATCTCCACGCCCCTCACACGCTTCGTGGCCCCATAGGGAGCTCCACCAAAGGCCCCCAGGAGAGGGGCTCGCATGCGGTTCTGGACCCACTGTGGAACACCCCTCACGCGCTCCGTGGCCTCGGCACATGCCTCACGCGGTGTGGCCCCGCGAGCAGCTGCCACCCGCTCTGGCACACCCCACGCGCGCGCCGTGGCCCCCACGGAGAGCTCCACACACGGCAGCGTGGGCCGCGCGAGCCCCCCCCCCCCCGGCCCACTCTGGCACAACTTGACTACCTACCAGACCACCCCAACCCAACCCGAAGGCCCGAATTTCGGGTTGGGGGGGGTATGGGCTCCATATGTGTTTTTTCGATGTTCCCGGACCCCCCCCCACTAGAAATCGAGGGTAAATCTGAGCCTTCGGGTTGGGTTGGGGTGGCTTGGTGGGTGGTGACAACTCCTGCTCGCTTCGTGGCCCCACGGGGAGCTCCACCCGAAGGCCCCAGAGGCACAACTCGCACGCGTCCTCAGGACCACTTCGGCACACTCGCCATGCGCTTCGAGGCCCCACCGGGAGCTCCACGCAAGGCCCCAGTGGCGGGGCCCGCACGCGCCCCAAGGCCCATCTCGGCACAACTCTCGCACGTTCCGTGGCCCCACGGGGAGCCCCACTGAAAACGGTGCTCACAAAAAGGCACTAACAACTGCATCATACGGTTGGGTCCTTCGCCGAGAAAATTAAAATGTTCAATCCGTGACTCCGCGATTGCAAACGTGTAATTGCTGAAGGTTTGAAACCGTGACTCCAGAATTGCGAGCTCCACTAGTAAGTCGTACTATCCGAAGGTCTGGATGTTCAGTGCTTTCATGTTTGTATTGTTCAATCTCGCGCCGCAGGCCCAAACCAATTCACGAACGAAACCGTCGACTTGGCCGATCACGTGGACGTGGAAATGCGCGGGGATAGACAAACTGGAGGGGAACTCGCCTGGGGCTGGAAACATAGATCTGGCCAATCTCACATGTCCCAGCTTCCTTGTAGCCTCTGCTCCATGCCATCCCCCCATCCGGGAACTCTTCTCTTCTCGGCGCGGGACGCCAGGCTGAGATCCGAGGCATGCGCCGCATAGGAGGAGGTCCCCCCCCTCCCTGCACCCCTGGAGCGGAGGAGAAGGGGGGAGGAAGGCAGCATACGAGTGGAAGAGGAAGCGAGGGGCGGAAGGCAGGAGGCGGGGCAGAGGCGCGGGAGAGAGGGAGGAGAGGGCTCGGAGGGAGGAGATGGGCAACTACAGTCGGGCTGCTGAAAGAAGGAACGCTAAATAAGGAACGAAGCCCCTCCGTGGCTTCAAAAAAGCCTGGGTGCACGAGAAGGGCTGGAGGAACAACCACGGAAGCACGTCAGGAACGTCGAGCCCCTTCCGAATCAAGCCTGTTCCTTGTTCCAGCGTCTTGGCTGCACCAGGGACACAGGGGACACACTGTACAAGAGCGGCGGATGATGACGAGGCGGAGGACTCATCCACCGCAGGAGCGAGCATGGCCGCAGGGAGAAGGCAAGTGCGGCAGGAGGACAGGCAGGCAAGCCTCGAGGTTGATGGAGCGAGGTCGGGCAGGGTCATGGGGGGGGGCAGTCGAATGGGGTCAAGTGAGTTCGAGCACCATCGGAAGTTAAGCAGAGGGGGCAAAGAGAGACAGAGAGAGAGAGAGAAAGAGAGACAAAGAACACACAAAAAAAAACAAAAAACAAAAAAAAAAAAAAGTGTCGACGGTCCGCGCGAATTTCTTGGATTTGCGCTGGGCCCCCCTCCCTGGCGCGCGGAGCGCGCCAGGGGGCGGCACCGGAGGCGCCGCCAGCGGGCCCCAGCGCGGAGCCGAGAAATCCGCGCGGAGCGCCGAAAGTTTATGTCTATGTGCTTTTCTTCTTCGAGCACACACAAAACAAAACACCACACATACACACAGACAAACACACTTTTGATCTGCAAGGCGAGAGCGAACCTCTTCCGCTAAAAGCTCGGCGGGCTACGCACAGCCTTAATTAGGGCGACAGGGCACAGCCACAGACACACACACACAATGTGTTAAAACTGTTCGCTCTGCACGGCTGGCCTGTCACTCGGCATGCATACTCCAGACCATCGATGCCCGTCCTCCTCACTGTGTTCGGTCATGCCTCCCTTTGGGGGTCTATATCTTCCTTGTCTGCCTCGTGTAATTAGCTGGAGCGGCCCCTTACAATCCGCCGACCCTGTCGGCGTGTGGAAGAGGCTGTCCCGTTTGACTCGTCGAAATTGAGCAACGTTGTAGTTGAGTCGAAGGGAAGCCCCTTCCCTTTGATCCCTTCCCCGCCAGGGGGGGGGGGAAGGTCTCTGGGGTGGGGTCCCAGGGGGGGTCCTGGGGATGGGTCCCGGGGAGATCCCCGGGCAGATACGACTCCCCCAGTTGCGGTTCGGGGGCCCAGAAAAGCCCCAAGACGCGGCAAAAGTGCCCCAAGATGTCCTCAAGACGGTCTTCGAGGGCCCCGAATCGCCGAAGTGTCGGTCCAAGTCGCCAAAGTAATCTCCAGACGGCTCAAAAGGTTTCCAAACCGCCCCAAGAGGCCTCCAAGAGGACTTCCAAGACGGTCCTAAGGGGCAAGAAACTTAGATTTCCCATAGGCTTTTGAACGATTTCAGCATTCTCGCCTTGTCAGCTTCCCGACGCTCCAAAACCAGGCCAAGAGGCATCCAAAACCGCCCCAAGATGGCTCAAGAGGCCTCCAAGAGAGCTCGACAACGACCCAAGAGGGCCCCAAGACCGCCCAAGAGGCCTCCAAGACAGCCGAGGAGGCCCCCAAGACGGCTCAAAGAGGGAGCCCAGACGGGGGACCCGAACGGACATTTCGATCCCTTGGCCTGAGAAGGTCTCAGGAAGCCCCCCGAGGCCCCTCAGAAGCCCCCCATGAGCCCCCAAGAGGCCCCCAAGAGACACCCAGGAAGCCCCAAGAGGCCCCCACGAGGCTCCCAAGCGGCTCCGAAGAGCTTCCCAAGCGGCCCCCAAACTACCCCCAAGAGGCCCCCGAGAGCGCTCGCCGCTCGTCGTCGTCGTCGTCATTCAGGGTCGGCGGCACCGGCTGAAAGGCCTTCGCGATAGGAGGAAGAAAACCTAACAGGGGCAGGGAGAAAGCCAGGAAAGGATAAGAAAACGAGAAGGGGGGCGGTTAAGAGAAAGGGAGAAGGATGGAGGGCGCAGAAGGTTGGCAGGAGGGGAGGGGAGAGGAGCAGCGAGCCTGGCAGGCGCACCCTGAGGGGCGGGCCTGCCCCGACGGGCGGGTCTGGCGGGGGGAAACCCGACGGGAGTGTCGAGCGGGCGGTGCACCAGAGCGGGCGGGCGAGCTTCCCATCACGTGGACAGGCGGACCCCGAGGGGCAGGCCGTGGGCCCTGGCGGGCGGGCTCGGCGGGCGGACCCGTACAGGCGGACACGGGACTGACAACCACCCCTCGAGAACACGAGGCCCTCCGCTGGCCAAGGCACACAGAGAGCATCCAAGGGCACCCTCCCCAGGGATGCACGACAACACCCAACAAGCACGAAGAACACTCGCCCTCCCCGAGTCCCGGCTACACGTGAGAGTGACCCTGGGTAAGAGTGACCTTGGGTGCGCGGCAAAAACGGGGGACGCGGGGTGGCCAACACACGAGCGCGCAAGACGCTGCCACCGCATCGCGTTCTAGGATCGGGATAAATCGCTCCAGAGCGTTCCGGAGCGCTCTCAGAGCGTTCCGGAACGCTCTGGAGCGGCCGCGGCGCCCAATACATCCTCCGAACCCGCCGATTCTCAGAGATTTCGAGTGATCCCGATCCGATGTTGTCCCGATCTTCGTGTCGTCTTAGCACCGAAGGTCACTCCGGCGAAAGGTCACTCTTACGTCTGGTCGAACTCGCCCTCCCCGGATCGAGCTCGAGCTCCGACCCCCGGGTCCGACTGCAACGGGCGGGCCGGGCGGGCGGGCCCTGCAGCAGTCGGGCCGCGCGGGCGGGCGGGGATTCTTCCAGGCAGGCGCGCGCGCGCGCGGGCCCGGGCGCGGGCGGGTCGCGCGAGGGGGGGGAGCCCTGCACGGGGCCGTGCGAGCGGGCGGCCGGGGCCCCTTCCCGAGGCGGCCCGGCGCGGCATCGAAGCGACCGTCGTCTCAGCAGCGCTCAGGCGTCCGTTCCCCCTGCGTTCGTCGGCGTCGTGCGTTCACGTCTTCGCGGGGTGGTCCGAGATGCTCCTCGAGGGTCCTCGCAGGGGGCATGCACGCGTAGACTGTGCGGAAGCCTCGGGCGTGGGCACGAGTGGTGAGTAGAAATTGTGAAGACGCTTCGCGCGAGAGCACGACTCCTGGACGTCGATAAAGCAGCACTTCAGTAAGTTGGAAGGAAGTCTTGGGCGAGAACGTCATCCGAGAGTAGTGTGAGCGCGTTGGCCGCGGCCCCGGAGGCAGGGAGAGGGAGCAGAGAGGAGAAAGCCAGAGGGAGCAAACGAAGAGGAGGCGAGAGGGGGCAGGGAGGGCAGGGTGGAGAGGTGAGAGCCGAGGGCGAAACAGACGGGGCAGTAGGGGGGGGGAGGGGGAGAGAGAGTGAGAGAGAAAGAGAGAGGGAGAGAGAGAAAACAAACAAAAAAAAAAAAAACTGGCGGGCGGACGCGAACGGACGGGGCGGCGGGCGGATCCCCCGCATGGCTGGGTCTCGGGCGGGCAGGACACCCGAGCGGGCGGGCGGGCGCCCTGCGCAGCGCGGGCGGGCGGGCCCCGGCGGGGAGGGCCGGGCCGGGCGGGCCACGCGAGCGGGCGGGCGGGGCACCCGAGCGGGGCACTCGAGCGGGACGGCCGAGGAGGGCGGGCGGGTCGGGCGCGCGGGGCCCCGCACGGGCGGGTCGGGCGGGCGGGGCCTCGGCGCGAGCGCCGTGGGGTCGGAGCGCGTCTCGGGCGAGAGCACGCCTCCGGAGCGGAGTGTGCGCGGAAGTCTCGTGCGGGAGCGCGAGCTGGGGCGCGAGTGGCGAAGACATCTCGCATCCGGCGGACGCCCGTGCTTGTAGCCCTGGGCCCACGGGCACGACTTGAGCCCCATGGGGAGGCCTGTTTAGTTTAAAAAGACGGTGGGCACCGGGCGGGGCAGAATCAGCAACAGCAAACGAGCAAATTAGGAAAAGCGGTGAAGGAGCAGGAGGAGGAGGAGGAGGAGGAGGAGCAGGATGAGAAGAAATAGGAGGGGGGGAGGAGGAGGAGGAGGAGGAGGAGGAAAAGGAGGAGGAGCAAGAGGAGAAGGAGGAGGAGGAGGAGGAAAATGGGGCGCGAACGAAGGATCATGGCAAGAGGCGGGGGGGGGAAGCAGGCGCACGGCGCGCGGGGCCAGTCTGGATCGTCGACGTACTCCACCGCGCTGGGGTCCTCCTCCCACGCGCGGGGCCGACGCGGCGCCGCCCACTCGATCCAGCTCAGGGCTGGACACGGGGCCGCGCATCCTCGTCCTCGGGCCCCGATGTGCTCATGCCCCCCCTTCCGCCCAAGGGCGAGCCGCCACTCTGCCTGCAACTTGCTTGCCCCGTGCGCTCGAGTAGCTCGGCAAGGCGGTGCGCAACACCGCGCCTGGAACGCGCACCCTGGATGGTACGCGCACCCTGGCCAGGTGCAGCAGAGTCGCTGGAGGCTGCTGCTCATGCACAAGCGCGCACGGGCACGCACTGCACGAACCATCCAGCGCAGGATGTGCTCGGACGCAGGCCACGCAAACCAGACTTGCACCTCAAGCTGCACTTGTACCACTCTCTTGGGGGAGCCGAAGAGTGCCGATACCACCACTCCCCTGACCTCTCCAGGGGCGCGTTCTGACCAGGATCTCAAGTCGAACCCAGCAGCGGCGGCAAGGTTAGGTGTGCAAAATCCGAGCCATAATTTAATATTTTTGTGTGCGTGTGTGTGTGGTTTTTGTGTTTTTTGTTTTAATGTTCCGTCCGGTGTTTGTTTGTTTTTAATGTTTGTTTGTGTTGTTTGTGTGTTGAGTAGTTGTGTTGTGTTGTTTTGTGATGTTTGTGTTTTGTTATGTGGGAGGGATCTGTCGCGGTCGATCGCCGTGGGGGTTCGACTGCCGCCCCGGCGCGGATCGCCCCCGCCAAAGTTCCGTCAAAAGAGCTTAGGCAAGGGTTTTTCCCGTAAGCGCCCCCGCTCGCCTGGGAGGGTGCGGGGGGTCCTGGATCGCCTGGGGGGGGTCCAGGACGGGCCGACTCGCCCGGGGGGGGTCGGTCCGAGCGGTGGGGTCGCCAGGGGGGGTCTCCGCCGCTCAGTTCTGCACGAGTCGCCCGGGGTGGTCTCGCGCGGGAACAGCCTTCGCGAATCGTCCAGGGGGGTTTCACGGGGCGAGGTAGCCCGGGGGGCGCCTCAGAGGACAGCGCACGGCGCGAAGGATTCACGCGAATCTTTCGCGGGACTCTCGCGAATTTTTCGCGGGGGGCCCGGACTCTCGCGAATTTTTCGCGGGAGGCGCAACGGTTTGGACAGTCGCGCAGGGGGGGGGGGGGGGCGAAGAAGAGAGGAGGGGAGGTCCGATGCCAAAGCCTCGAGAGCCACCTCTGGGGCCAAGCGAATGACGGACCATTAGAGCAAGGAGCGGCTAAGGATAGAGAAGGGGGGCGAAGGATCAGAGCCGGAGGGGAGCGCGAGCGCCGCACCGAGGAGCAGAAGCGGAGAGAAAAGGAGTTCTCCGGTTTATCACACCAAGAGAAGGCCAGGCGAGGTTGATGACTGAATTAAGGCTCTGACTTTGCACACACACACACACACACACAAGCAAGGGCCTCCCAGGAACCTCAAAGAGGGGAACTGGGCAGCAGCGGTATGGGTACGCTTTCCTCCTCTGATTTCTGCAGCACGCCCTACACGGGCACGACCCGCGCACGCGTGAAGTGCACGCGGCTCGTGCCAGTATCGGTCGCGCCACGCGCTGCCACACCCGCCCCATCGGGAGGTCCCTGTGCGGGCTGGTCCATGCTCGCCCTGCCTCTGCTCCTGCGCTGTCACGCATGACTGCCTGTCTCCTGTGGAGCTAGGTCTTCTGGCTGCCCAGGCGGCATTCCTCCCTCTTCCGCTCCCTTGCATGCCGAGTCGGCACCCCCAAGAGGCCCCCCCCGAAGCTCGGAAGCTCCAGGAGGCCTCCCAGAGGCCAAAATCAGGCCCCACGAGGCCCCGAAGAGGCCAACGAGAGGCCCCCACGAGGCCCCAGGAAGCCCGAAACAGGTCCCAGGAGGCCCCGAGAGGCCCCTCACAGAGGGCCCCCAAGAGGCTCCAAGGAAGCACTGTGGAAGCCACAAGATGGCCTCAA
This sequence comes from Prorocentrum cordatum, assembly GCA_963575745.1. Taxonomy (NCBI): domain Eukaryota; class Dinophyceae; order Prorocentrales; family Prorocentraceae; genus Prorocentrum; species Prorocentrum cordatum. Next base: position 282,974 of record CAUYUJ010014495.1, read on the forward strand.
GAGACCTCTTTTTCCTCCTCCTCCTCCTCCTCCTCCTCCTCCTCCTCCTCCTCCTGTCGCTTTCTCTTCCAGGTGTTCCCCCAAAGGGGTTCACGACAGCTGGTCGAACACAGTCACGTCACAGTCCAATAGATTTACCAAACGTTGAGCCAATGTCTGGCCGCATGGACGCTCACAGCAGACAGGGGGTCACGGTGACTCGCCGCAGGCGCCTTTGATACTATCAGCCACGCTGCCTCTCTGAGCACAAAGTGGGCTTGCCCTAAGGTCCCTTGCCAAGGGCTCCCAACTTCGCGCTTCGCGCTGCGCGAAGCGCGAAGTGCGAATAACTTCGCGCTCTCGCGCCGCCTCCCAGGGTAGAAGGGGAGGATGAGGAGGAATCGGAGCCGAACCGCGAAGCGCGAAGCGCGAATAACTTCGCGCCCTCGTGGGAGCCCTTGCTTGCCCAACCCCTGGACCCTCCGTCCTCAGTCCTGAAACTTTCAGGGGCCCGGACCCACAGTTGAAAAACGTGGCGGGGCTCCCAGCGTGCACCCTGGGGCTCCCCGCGTGCCCCCCTGAGCTCCGGCAAGTGCTGCCGCATGACATCTTCAGGCCCAAGAGGGCCCCAAAAATGGGCCAAGAGGGCCCCAAGCCCCAAGCGGCCTCCAAGACGGTCCAAGGTCCAAGGGGAGCCCGAGACGCCCAAATACCGGCCCAAGACGCCCAAGATGGCCTCACAACGACCGCAGAGGCCTCCCCGAAGCTCCAAGAGGCCTCCAAGAGGCCTCCCAAGAGGGCCCCAAGAGGCAAACATTAGTGATCTTCGAATTGGTTCTTGAAGGATTTGTCGTTCTCGCCTTCTCTGCCCTCCGACGCTCCAAGACGGCCGAGAGGCCCCCAAGACCACCCAAAAACTGCCCAAGAGGCCTCTAAGAGGACCCCGAGACGGCCCAAGACCGCTCGAAGACAACCCGCCAGGCGCTCAAGACAGCCCAAAAGGGCCCCAAGACGGCCCCAAAAGGGGACTAAGAGGAGGGACACGAACCGAAAATCCGACCCTTCTGCCCAAAGAGGCCCCCGGGATGCCCCAAAGCGGCGCCCAAGAGGCCCCAAGAGTCCCCCAAGAGGCCCCCAGGAGGCCCCCAGGAATCCCCCTGGGGCCCCCGAGAGGCCCAAAAGAGGCCCCAAGAGGCCCCAATTCGGCCCCCAAGACGCCTCCAAGCCGCCTTCCAGAGGGCCCCGACAGGCCTCCCACGAGATCCCAACGACTTTCCAACAGGATTCGCACCCGCAATCCAGGCATGGCGGCGGGATGGACAAGGCGTAGAGAGACTGAGGAAGGTGTACAACACGGTGTATGAGCATACACGCACACACACACACACACACCCTCACACACACACACACACACACACACACAGGTTCACGCACACACACACACACACACACACACACACACACACACACACACACACACACAAAAACACACACACACACACACACAAACACACAAACCCACACACACACACACACGCACACATCGGCCTGCAACGCTACACGAACGAACCGTACGACTGATGACCTGCAGCACGGGGCCATGTCAGCAGGTCGACACGTCGGCGAAGAACCGCCCCCCCCCCTCTCCAGCAGCTCGCAGAGGACATTGTGGGCATTGGAGAACATGTCCTGGGCGCGGCCCGCCAGGCCAGATCGCCAAGGGCGTCAGAACAGCAGGGGGGGGCAAATAAGGAGGCCTCCAGGGAGCGGCGGACAGGTGCAATCGGCGCTCACAGGAGAGGAAGACGAAGAGACGCAGAGGGAGAGGTTGCAGAGGAAGGAAAGGAGGAAGAGCAGGAGGCGGATGGCGGATGGGCAAGACGAGCAGGAAGAGAAGGCGGATGGAGGGGCAGGAGGACCAGCCTGAGGAGGTAGTGCCTTGCATGACCGAGCCTGTGCGAACTTGCCTGTAAAGGTGGCATGCTGCCGCCCGCGGCCCCCATGATCCTGGAGCAAGATATCGCACCCAAGTCCTATAGCGGAGATCAGTCCACAAGAAACCTTCCGCAATAACCCTACCCTGAGACCCCAGGACGTCCATCGATGTTCGGTGTGGGAGCGTCACGCGTTCCATCGCAAAACCATCGAAACCCAAGAAACCCAGGGCACCCTGAAGACAAGCAAGGTGTTTAGGGGCATCGGCCCCCAATGTACTGGGGAAATCCAGCATGTGAGATGTTTCCCCCTCCCCAAACCCCTTTCCTGGGAGCCCTGTCCGGTCGATGTGGAGGTGGGGGGATTCCCCCAGGTACCTGCCGAACGCATCACGCGGGGGCAGAGGGCCCCAAAACAGGCCAAGAGGACACCACGAAGCACACTGGACGGTCCAAGAAGGCCACGAGCCGCCGAAAGGTCGCTCGAAAACGCCCACGCTGGCCTCCAGACGGCCCACGCGGCCCCCAAGACGCCCCACGAAGCCTTCAATCGTCACCCCAAGACGGCCCCAAAGGGCAAAAATGGCCACACGTTCATGGGAAATCCTTTTTAGCACATTCGCCCCTCGTGCGAACACAACACCCAAGACAGCACAAGAAGCCCCCTGGGTCTTCACAAGACGGCCCACGAGGCCCCCAAGAGGGCTCTCCGACGAACCACGAGGGCCCCAAGATCGCTCAAGAAGCTCATAAAACACGCCAAGAGGGCACCAAAAGGCCTTTGGACGGTCCAAGAGGGCCATGAGCCGCCGAAAAATCAATCGAAAACGCCCACGTTGGCCTCCAGACGGCCGCCAAAGCCCCAAAGACGCTCAAAGAAGCCTTCACGAGGCGTCCCAAAACGGTCTCAAAGAGCAAACATCCATCATTTCCATGGGAAGCCTTCCTTTTCAGCGCGTTCGCATCTTCTGCGAACATAACGTCCAAGACACCCCGAGAAGGCTCCAGGGCCGCCCCAAGACAGCCCAAGAAGCCCCCAAGAGGTCTCTCCGACGACCCAAGAGGGCCGCAAGATCGCTCAAAAAATTGCAAAACAAAAACAGGCCAAGAGGGCACCACGAGGCCCTCTGGACGGTCCAGGAAGGCCACAAGCCGCCGACAGATCGTTGGATAACGCTCACGCTGGCCTCCAGACGGCCCACGCGGCCCAAAAGACGCCCCACGAAACACTCAAGAGGCCTCCCGAGACGGCCTCAAAAAAACAACAACAATCGCCACATTCCCGCCAGAAAACGCGGCATTTTCAGCACACTCGCCTCTTGTACGTTTACAGCGCCCAAGACAGCCAAACAAAAATCCTGGATCGCCCCAAGACGACCCAAGAGGCCCTCACGAGGCCCTCAAGAGGGCTCGCAAACGGCCAAAGAGGGCCCCAACGCCGCTGAACAAACTCCACGAAACGGCCCAAAGGTCGTTCCAGGACAGCCCCAAGAGGGGGCCCACAGAGGGGAGCCCAAACGAACATTGCGATCCTTCGACCCCAAAACCGCCCCCAGGCTGTCCCGAAAGGCCCACCACATGTTCCCAGGGAGTTTCGACAAGCCCGAACAAAACAAGTCCCACGAGGCCTCCGGGCGGCGTTTTAGCGTTTCAAAGCCGTCTCCCAAACGCCCCCGAGACGCCTCCCAGAAGACCCCGTTTCCCGTCCGCGTGGCCTCAGACGTGCAGCCCGCGGCCTCAGATGCGCCGGAGGCCATTCGACAATCATTGTGTTGGTATTGCGACATGGGCCCGCCGTTCCTATACGCGGGCTGTCGCCCGACCCCCGATGCGTGCACGGTGGCCACTGAAAAAGGTCAGCCGTAAAATTGAATACCCCCCGTGCGGGCTGTGCCGCGATTGCCGCGGGCCCCGGGGGAATCGCTGGCGCGCATGTAGGTTGTCCAAGAAGGAGGGCCCCGACACTCGAGACGCCCCCGACGACTCCCAAACGTATTTTGACAGCTGCCCGCCGTCTGTAAACGTGGGTTCTCGCCCGTTCCCCATGCGCGCATAACGACAACTGGCAATGTCGCGGATTGGAATTCAATGGGTGTGGCCTCGTGGCGCCCTCTTGGGAGGGCTCTTGGTGGTCTTTTGGGGCGTTTTGGCGACTTGGGCCGTCTGGAAGCTCCTGGGCCGTTCTGGAGGAGTTTTGGGCGACTGGAGGCCCTTTTGGGCTGTCTTTGGGGCCTCTGGGGGCCATCTGGGCTGGATGTGGGGTCCGCAATCCTTTCATGACGCGTTTGGGCTGGGCCCGTGGGAACTGGGCGGGACCCCCTTCCTCCAAATCAACCGGGCGGGGGTCTGGGGGGAGCGGGCGGGGGAGGGGTGAGCATCTCACACGCTGAGGGCACTCCAAATGGTCGGGGGATTTTGCCGCCACGTGCACATCGCAGTGTTTTTTCTCTGAGAGGGATGATGGGCCTGCACGCACGGGGTTGTATGATGCCCCCTGCCGCCGTGTAACAGACCAACACTGATGGCTGGACGCGCGACGATGATCCAGGCCATGTCGCAAAATGCGCTTTGCCTTGTAATTCTCGTGATGACTGAGATGGTTGGAGGGGATGTCTTCGACTGAGGTCGGGCGTCGGTCGAGTGGGCGGGTTTCTATGAACACGGAGCAGAGGTACACCATTTTCCAAGGAGCAGAAGGGGTTCAGAAGACAGGCTTCCCTAACCCATTGACGCCCAGATGTCTTGTGGGATGTTGTTTGCGGGCGGGTTTGTTAGTTTCGTGCAGGCCGCGGGAGGGCCCTCGCCGTGGCAGAGTGTAGGTCTGAGTATGGTTAAGTGGTCCGAGCGTGAGTGATCTGAGTGTACTTGTGATTTTGAGTGGCCTGGCTGCATCTGGGTGTGGCATCGCCCGCGCCGCCAGTAGTGATTTCGGCGGCTGTCATGCTCAGTGTTCGTCGTGCACGAAAGAGGAAGCGGGCGACAACCTACGGTTGCAAACGGTGGGCATTTGTCGAACTACGATTGGGAGCCGTCGTGGGCGTCTTGAAGCGAGATGTGGGGCGTGTCAGGGCCGTGTTGGACAGTCTACCGCGTGCTCGCGAAGGGTTTCCGGGGCCCCCTGGCAATAGCGGCGCCGTCCGCCCCGACTCGTATTCGAAAGCTCGTGCCATGGTTCGGCGCCTTTTTTGTGGCCTGTGGGACCGTCGTGGCGCGGTCGTAGGAACGCTTAGATGTGAAAGAAGCGTCCGATATCAGAAACAGTAGGAACCCGAAGCACCCTTGAAACCTGCGGGACGTTGACCGACATGGACATTGGAAGCCTCCTTGGGAGGCTGTGTTGGGGCTCTCGTCGAATGTTTGTCGTGCTTCCGGGCCGGGGCCGTTTTGGCATCGTCGTAGGCGTCTTGGAGCGATATGTGGTGCGTGCGGAGGCCCTCTTGGGCAGCGTTCCGTATGCTCTCTTGGGGTTTCCGGCAATCGCGGCACCGCCCGCACTTGCAGTAGTGATTTCGGCAGGTTTGCAGGATTGTTGCGTTCTCGCCTGTTCTGTTTCCCGACGCTCCACGCCGGCCCAAGGGGCTCCCGAAATCCCCCCAGACGGCCCCAGAGGCCTCCAAGAAGGTCCCTACACAAATTAAGAGGGCCCCCACACGGCCCCAAAGACAGCCTCTAAGGAGCTCCGAGAGGCCCCCCACAGGCCCCCATGAAGCGCCCAAAAGTTCACCAAAAAGCCCCCCCACAGGCGCCCACGAGGACCTCAGCAGCAACCCACCGCAACCGCCAGTTCCCCAAGGAGTCGGCGGTGTGGCGCAAGCCCAGGAATCTGAGGTTCTGCGGCCACCACTGCTCGGGCAATGCCTCAGAGGTCTTGCTGGTCGTGCACTCGCGCGTTGGAAAAGTACTGTTCGTGAGGATTGCATGAGCGTTCGCTGTTGACCCCGTCAACGAGATGCTGCCAGCCGTTGGGCACTCGCTCCGCACATACGGGGTCGACGAGCTACCGCAGCGTGCCCGCAATCCCACTTTCTGGCGAGACGGGTTATCTGGGGAGGGGGAGGTGCCGGCCGAAAACCTAACTTTTTCGCTTTGGGCAGCCCCACGATGTCCGCGCACACAAATAATGCGTACACTGGGGGCGCGCATCAAGAAACCATCTGCTTTTCGTCAGGGTATCATGGGTTTCTTCGCTCCGCGCGCTGCGCGGTGGCTTCCCGTAGCCGAGGAAGGAGCGGCTGCGTTCAGGGTGCTCCAGGTTTCCCCTCAGGTGCACCTCGCGCACGGGTTCTCAGTGTTGAGTTTCTTGCGAGGGTTTCTTGCGGCCGCGCCCGCACTGTACCCCCTTCACAAATGTGCAATCGACAAGGTCGACGCATCTGGGAGGACGAGGTAGGGGGCCAGGCGGGCCCGATAACATGGGTGACCGCAGGACGCAACAAAGAAACACTCCCAGACCGAGGCTGGAGCAGATCGCGCAACGAGGGCCAGCTTGACTGGGCGGGGGGGGAGGCGATGGAGGAGGAGGAGGAGGAGGAGGAGGAGGAGGAGGAGGAGGGGAGCATGCGAGAGTATGCTGAAGATCTACTCCACCGCCTAATAAGGACGCCACCCTCCGCAGCCAGAAAAGAAGGATCGGCTGGCCAAGGAGAACCGCGAGCGGCGAACGCCTCTGACGCCATGGGTGGAGAAGGGCACAAGGGGGGGAGGGGAAGAAAACAGAGAAGAGGAAGAAGAAGACGAAGAAGAAGAAGTAGAAGGAGGAGGAGGAGGAGGAGGAGGAAGAGGGGGATGAGAAGGAGAGGTGGGAGAAGCTGGCTGGAAGAGAAAAGGGACAGACAGAGGGCCAAACGCCCGGGGGCGCGTCGGCAGGCGCTACTCCAGCGCGGTCACGTGTCGTCCCCAAGCAAATGTGTCTTGGACAAGGCCCTCCCACATATGATTTTCGCCAGAAGCCTGTGGCACGTGCGGTAGTAGAACCTTAGCCCATTCCAATCTGGGCCGCCCAGCCTGCTGGAGGAACACTTTGAATCTCGGAGCGGATCTCCAGGCCCTGCTCGTGCAGATGTTCCCGATCGGGCACTTGCCAAGTGCATGCGTCGAGGAATAGTGTCGCGTCTGGGCCCGGATGCTCGCGGTCGACACTCGCGGAAACGTGGGGCGCAGGATCCCGCCGAGGGCTCGCAGCATCGGGGACTGCGCCCCGAGAGGAAAAGAGCAGGAAGAGGCGGGGCGGGAGGAGGAAGGAGAAGGGCGATGAGGAGAAGACGGAGGTGGTCAGAGGAAGGAAAAACTGCTCAAGCATAGACTTCTGGCGCTCCGCGCGGAGTTCTTGGATCTGCCCCCTCCCCGGCGCGCCTTCGGCGCCAGGGGCGGCGCCGAAGGCGCTGCCGAGGTGCCCAGCGCGGATCCAAGAAACCCGCGCGGAGCGCCAAAGGTTTACGTTCATGGCGCAAGATGGAATTGGCGGGGCGCACAAGGGGGTGGAGGGAGGGGGAAGGGCTTCCTAGAAGGAGGCTGCTTCGAAGAAGGCACTGGCCTTACATCTATAGATAAGGCCCGCGCCTTCTAAGAAGCAGGGGTGCTTCTAAGAAACCCTCCCCCCTCCCCACCCCCCACCCCCCTCTGCGCGTGGCTGAAGGAAGGAGGAAGGAGATGAGGAGAAGAAGCCGGCGGAGGAGGAGGCAAAAGCGGATGCGGTGTACAGTGGAGGCTAGCCCACAATAGAAACCTTCCACACGAAGCCCAACCCTGAGACCCCAGGACGTCCATCGATATTTGGCGTGGGAGCGCCACGTCTTCCATCACAAACCATCGAAACCACAGAAAGCCAGGGCACCCTGGAGGCAAGCAGGGTGTTCCTTGGCATGGGCCTCCACTATGACATAAGAGGACGGGGATGACAAGGAGAAGAAAGAAGCTCACGGGAGTGGCCAGGGGGCCAAGTCGGCGCGGAGCCACCCTGCCGCGCGGTCCCTGTCAGACTTGCCGCCGTGCACGATGCACGGCGCCTCGGGCGGGAAGCCTTCCTTGGCGAGGCCCGAATCCTGCCGGGGGACCAGGGCTGGGATTAGCGCACCCAGGCCAGCAAAACAGGCAACCTCCTCCTCCTGCTCACCCGTCATCCGTCCGTCCTCCTCCTAGGCTCTCCTCCCACATCCTTCCTTCCACGTCCTCCCTCCTCCTCCTCCTCCTCCTCCTCCTCCTCCTCCTCCTCCTCCTCCTCCTCCTCCCCCTCCTTCCCCTCCCTCCCCCTCCCTTCTCATTCTCCTCCGCCTCCTCCTCCTCCTCCTCCTCCTCCTCCTCCTCCTCCTCCTCCTTCCTTCTCCTCGTCCTCCTCCTCCCTTCCTCCTTTTCGATGTTGTTCGTCCCTCCTCCTCCTCATCCTCCTCCTTCTCCTCCTCCTTCTCCTCCTCCTCCTCGTGTTGCTGTTGCTGCTGACTTTGGGAACGTCAAGCGGCGCAGCCATCCGCCTCCATTCCTTCCACTTATGAATAACTCCTCCCTGTTGCACCCCGAGGCCAGTCGGAAGGGCGGGCTGGGCGTTTCGCTTACCATTTATCACTTACGAGCCTGAAGCTTAAAAGCGGGTAGCAGCTTCGAAAATGGAGGTCGGGTCGTTTTCAAAATGTGGCTCTCGCCTTGACAACGCGTACAGTCGTTTCAACGAGCTTTGCGGATTGAGGACAGGTCGTTTTCAAAATGCTGCGCTCGCCTTAGCGCCGCGCACACTCGCTTTCAAACTCTGCAAGAGTGTCACGGACTGAGAGCGGTTTCGTTTTCAAAATGTGGCATTCGCCTTAGCACCGCACACACTCGTTTCAAACAGTCGAGCTTCAAATATGGAGGGCTGGCCGTTTTCAAAATGTGTCTCCCGCCTTCGCGACGCGCGCATTCGTTTCAAACAAGTACAAGAGTGTCGCGGATGATCAAAGCTAAGCTTTCAGAACTAGTGTCTCGGAGCGGCTCTGGACTATCAGGGCGCAACAGTTACATTGATTCGCGGTGTCGAAGTCCCACGAATGGTGTTCTGACACGACTCAGGATCGTCAGGACGCAACAGTCAGGTTGATGCGTGGCGTCGAAGTCCTGAAAATTGTGTGTTCGCACGCGTCAAGATTTTCACACGGTCGTCCCCCAAAGGCGCGCTTCCCTCAGTGGAACTGAACCCTTGTAGGGCATATGAAAAGGGAGCTTGGAACGAGGGTGTATTCCAACATCGTTGATGAGTAGTAGGTTTGTACTAGTCCTCATCATCCTCCTCCACCTCCACCTTTTCGATCATCATTTCTTCCCCCTCCGATCCGCCCCGCACTGCTTCCAAGGAGGGGGACCCGCGCCAAACGCCCATCGCGCAATCAACTCCAACACAATTCTGCATCTTGGACACCCGCCAGCGTCTTGAAACAGAGCACGAAATCACGCAATTAGCAGCATCAATCTATGACTGCGAACTGCGGGATGAGCACCTGGATGGAGGGCCCAAGGAAAAGAGAAATGCCTGACGCGCCTCAATCATGGCATCCGAACCAGCCGTCCTGAAGCGCTGGAACCGTGTGAGTTGTGCATGGGTATCCCATGCCAAACCTGCGCCATGGCGCACCGCCATCCAGCTGCTCCGCGGGCATCCAGCGCCACGCCCAAGCTGCCACAACCTCGCCCATTTCTCCGCATTGCCCCGCATCGCCGATACCTCGACGATGCGGCGCGATCCTCCGACACTATCTTGGAGGCCCAGAACTTGTTTGTCTTTTGCATAAAGGGGAGACCACCGCGAAGCTCCAATGGTGCTGCCACTGGGACGCGCTGCCTGCTGAAAGTGCCGGCCTGGACGGACAAATCCTGCTCCCCGCGGAAGCCAGCCACTGACAAGCGGAGCCACCCGTGACGGTTGTTGCCCGGGCGAGCGGTCGCGGATGGGGCGGACATTCGGGCAACTATACTGATACAAACTCGCTTAGAAGATGCAACAACGCAGAACTACCGGGGAGACGTAAGACTCGGGTACGGGGGACTCGAGTTGTCCTGACAGGGCCATCATGAAAATGACGAGACCCAACCTGAGACTCGACGCGAGCTCCCGCTGACACCCCACGGAAACTGAGCCGCCAGAATCCGGGACGCGCAATTCAACAAACGCTGGCAAACCCGAGTCACGGCTTACCCGAGTCTTGCGCTTCCCCAAACCTGCACCCACCTCCCCCCGCAGCATGCCTCGTCGCAGAGGACCCCAGCAGCCAGCAGGAAGGGGCCCTGGGACACACAGAACAATTTACACAAAGAAAAGGATTCCCCATAGTTTCCCACATGTTCTGGGTTTCTGTCTTCCCCCCCCCCCGCACACACACACTGCCCACATCTTCCCATTTCTTCCTGGCAGTGGACGATGCATTGTGCCCGTGTGTGTTTCCCCTCCTGAAAGCACGCCTCCTCGCAGAGGGCCCCTCACCAGCCTGGAACCTATCCCTATCCCCATGTTGGGCACCTCCTCATCACGATGCCACTCTCAGGGATTCCCCTCTTTTTTGAGGGCGGATCCCGAAGACTGTCATCGCCAATTTTGGCGTGCCAACCTTGGGGATAGGGATACACATTCGAGGCCGGCAGACCCCCGCAGCCCTGCAGGAGGCGCGGCGGGGCCGACGCCCGGGCCCGCGCGGAGGCCCAGGCGGGGGAGCGAGAGCGCCGAGCGCGGAGGCGCCCGCGGGCGCGGCCCAGGGCGCGGGCGCCGAGCGCGGGGCGGGCCGCAGAGGCGGTGCCGGCTGCGCGGGAGGGCGCAGACGGCTCCTCCGACGAGGGGGGCTCCTCCGACGAGGGGGGCCTCGATGCCCCCCGCGAGGGGGGGGGCTCCTCCGAGAGGGGGGGCCTCCTCCGAGAGGGGGGCCTCCTCCGAGAGCGGGCTCCTCCAGATAGGGGGCCACACGTGCGAGCCCCTGCCCCCCTATGCCCCCCCTTCGATTTCTGAGGGGGAGGGCGGGGTTCCCTTCGCTCGGGAGCTCCCGAGCGAAGCGAGCCCCACCCTCCCCCTCAGAAATCGAAGGGGGGGCATAGGGGGGCAGGGCTCGCATATGTGGTCCCCTATCCGACTGGCTTCGGCCTGTCCCAAGGAGCGATGAATAGGGAACGAAGCCCCTTGAGCTTCAAGGCATGACGTGCGAGGGACGATGAGCAAGACGTAACGCACAGGGGACGAGAAGTAACGCATGCAAGCCCGAGGAACGACCGCGCCCCTTTTGAAGAGTGAGTGTTCCTAATTCAAGCCGCTCACTGTACCGGCTTCGGCCGGTGGCGACATCCGAACCCCACCCCAGCCAACCATCGATTCTCCAGAGTCGGCGGGAGGCTGGAGCAGGGCTGGGGGAACAAAAAGTGGCATAAACAGAAGAACTCGGAGGTCCGCGCGAAAACAGAAGGACTCCCGGCGCCTGGCGCCGCCCCCGGCGCGCTCCGCGCGCCAGGGAAGGGGGTCCAGCGCGGATCCGAGAAATCCGCGCGGACCTCCCAGCTTTTCTGCTTATGCCATGATACTCGTTCGCCTAAGGGTCCGGACACTCCGCCACGTGGCCGACGGCGTCCGCATCTTGCCCCCGCCACCCGCCGAGGTGCCCGGATCGTGCATCGGCCAGGGCAAGGCTCGGCTTCCGCCGCCTCCCCACCCCACCGACGCCTTCGGGCCCAGGCCGACCGCCGCCCAGGGCTGCGAGCAGCGCGTGCCGGCAAGAGAACGCCGCGGCCCGCGCGAGGGTAAAACAGGGCTAGGATCGGGATAAATCGCTCCAGAGCGTTCCGGAGCGCTCTCAGAGCGTTCCGGAACGCTCTGGAGCGGCCGCGGCGCCCAATACATCCTCCAAACCCGCCGATTCTCAGAGATTTCGAGTTATCCCGATCCGATTTTGTCCCGATCTTCGCGTCGTTTTAGAGGGCCCTCCGTGCGCGGCCGAGGCCGCCAGCACCGCCACCCGTCGCGCGAGCGGCGCGCGGGGCTCCGCGCACGCCGCGAGGTGCGCCGCTCCGCCGAGGCGCCCGGCGGGCCCGCCGCGGCGCGGCTCGGCCGCGGCGGGCCGCGGAGCACGGAGGGCCGCCGGCCCTTAGCTGCGCAGGTGCTGCGGCACGCGGCGGCGGTCGCCGACGGAAGCCGCAGGCCCAGCGGGGCGAAGCGAAGCGAAGCGAAGCCCGCGTACAAGAGTCCACGCGAGGGGACTAGGCGGGGTGGGGGCCGGAGCGCCCCAGGAAGCATTACAGATGTATTGTCGTGAAAAGCTGTAATTCAAGGCCTGGCAAAAGTCAGGAAGCCAGCGTCAAGGCCCAGCGGGGCGACGAGGAGAAAGCGGGGTCTCACGCGGGACGGCATGGCAGCTCTGCGCGGCGGCGTTCTCGCGGGCCGCCGCCGCGGTAGGCCACATTTGGAGGCGAGGGCGCTCCCGCGCGACCTCGCGCGGGCAGCTTGCGCACGGACGTCGGCGCAGGCGACCCCGCTCGTCTGCGTCACCCTTCTGGCAGGCCCACGACCAACACCCAGAAATCTCAAAGGCAGGGAGGGCCCTGCTGGAAAGTCCAGCTCGCTCGGCCGAAGGCCTGCCCTTTGGAAGGGTCCTCCCTCTGCCCTCTCTCGTCTTCCTGCCCTGCGAACTTGTCCCTCCTTCTCTGTGCGACTCTCCACTGTCAGAGGCCTCCCAAAAAAGGCCCGGACAGATGGGGCCGGAGGATCTCGCCGCATCGCCGATGCATCGCCGATGCATCGGCGACGTCGGCGACGCATCGGCGCTGGTTGCGAGGGGGGAAAATCGGGCTCCACATCGAGCCGCATCGGCGGTGCATCGTCGGTGCAATCTGCGATGCGGCGCGACCCTCCGACACCATCTAATCTGACCCCATCTGGGAGGTCAATAACTGTCAATTCAATCACTTCCCCGGTGGCCTGTGACAGTGTCAGCCAGTGCACCGACGGCGCGGAGGGCGCGCTGGGCCCCAGCCCGGCAGTAGCGTTCCACGTCCCGTCGTAGCCCTCCCCCCGAGCTGCGAGTTCGGACAGGACAGCATGCGACCAGGGAAAGAGAAGGAGGGCAGGACCACGATGGAGGGAGAGTGACGAGGAGGACGAAGAGAAGCAGCAACAGCAGCAGCAACAGCAAAACGAATGAAGCCCGACCGTTAGAACGCAAGACTTCTTGGCTCGCCGTGCGAAAGGTAGCTTATCGGGCGAAAGGCACGCGGCCCCAGCATCGGGTCGATAGCTCGAATCGGATCGGCGCAAGCGTCGAATCGGTAATTAGGCATCGGCTGAAAGTCGTCTGCGGCATCGAATCGGCAATAGCAAAGCTAGGTAGATTGGAGTGTCCGCATCCAACCAGGCTGTCTAAAATCAAAAGGATCGTATTTTGCACTGTACCGACGCGTCGACACCGAACATCCACCAATATTAATCAGCTGGTTCAACAATGACGGAAAGCTTGTGTTTACCACCTCTTTGACCTCAGCTAAAGCGCGCCCATTAAAGAAGAATCCAGCGTGCAATCTAGTATTCGATTGTCCTTCCACCAGTGGAAACCGGACCGCGTGAAAACAGAGCGGAATCGAAATCGAAAGGCAGGGGGGCAAGGAAGAAGGTGCAGGAGGTGATCGGCCCGACTTTCGTCGTCGCACGTCGTCGTCGTCGTCGTCGTCGTCGTCGTCGTCGTCGTCGTCGTCGTCGTCGTCGTCGTCGTCGTCGTCGTCGTCGTCGTCATCGTCGTCGTACGCACTTTTTCGTTGCACGACGTCGTAGAGACGTCGTTCGCGTCCTCTTCCCCTCCGCGGCACGCGTCGTCCCACGCCACGTCGGACGTCGTCCACGTCGATCGTCGTCGGCGGCGAGCCCCTCGTACGTAGCACCTGGGGAACCATGTGGAGGCCCTGGGCCCCATGGGGGTCCCTTGGGGCCCCTGGGGGCCCCTGGGAATCCCGGGGGGGTCCTCCTCCTCCTCCTCCTCCTCCTCCTCCTCCTCCTCCTCCTCCTCCTCCTCCTCCTCCTCCTCCTCCTCCTCCTCCTCCTGGGGGACCCTGGGGGGAGGGACCCTGGGAGGCCCTGATGGCCCCTCAGGGGGCCCCGGCGGTCCCTCAGGGGCCCTGGGAGCCCCTGGGGGGCCCCCGGGAGGCCCTGGGGGCCCCTGGGGGCCCTCGTCGCCGCTGTCGCCCCGCAAGAGGATCTGGGGGCCCGAGGGAGGCCGTCGGGAGGCCCCGGGAGGTCCCGAGGGCCCGCGGGAGGCCATGAGGGCCCCTGGGGGCCCTCGTCGCCGTCGTCGCCCCGCAAGAGATGGTCGAGATGAGCACCGAGCAGAGGCAATTGCTGCGGAGGCCGCGGCCGCGGCAAGACACTGCACGGAACGGCACTCTGGAGGGTTCGGGCTGACGATCGGGGCACCGTCGGGGCCTTCCTGGCGAATAGGATCGAGTCGGACCCCTGAGAGATCGGGCCGAGGCGTAGACGGAAAGCGCCCAAGAAAAGGTAGGGTACGGTTAGGCCGTGCAGGGGGGGGCTCTTTGCAGGGGATGGCTACAGCATGCTGCAAGGCACTCCTCATCCTCCTCCTCCGCCTCCTCCTCCTCCTCACCACCACCGGCATCATCGGCATCATCATCATCATCATCATCATCATCATCATCATCATCATCATCATCATCATCATCATCATCATCATCATCATCATCATCATCATCAGCATCAACATCAAGAACATGATCATGTTCCTCCTCCTCCTCCTCCTCCTCCTCATCATCATCATCATCATCCTCATCCTCATCCTCATCCTCATCCTCATCCTCATCCTCATCCTCTCATCATCATCATCAGCATCAGCATCATCATCACCATCATCATCATCATCATCACCATCACCATCATCATCATCATCATCATCATCATCATCATCATCATCATCATCCTCATCATCCTCATCATCATCATCATCATCATCATCATCATCATAATCATCATCATCATCATCATCATCATCATCATCATCGTCCACCTCATCTTCCTCCTCTTCCTCCAAACCCTCATATTGTTCCTCCTCCTCTTCCTCCTCTTCCTCCTCTTCCTCCTCTTCCAAATATTCCTCCCCTCCTCATCCTCCTCCGCCTCCTCCTCCTCGTCCGTCTCCTGTTCCGCCTCCGCTTTCCTCCTCCCTGAATTCAACTCATCCTCCTCCTCCTCTTCATAGTCCTCCTCTTCCTCCTCCTCCTCCTCCTCCTCCTCCTCCTCGTCATATTCCTCCTCATCCTCCTCTTCCTCCTCTTCCTCCTCTTTATTATGTTCCTCCTCTTCTTCCTCCTCCGCCACCTCCTCCTCCTCCTCCTCCTCCTCCTCCATTCGCCTTCCTTATGGATAACTTCCCCCGTCGCACCCCGAGGCCAGTCGGAAGGGCGGGCCAGGCGTTTCGCCTGAGACCGCCTTACCACTTATGAGCCTGAATCTTAAGAACTGGAACAGTTTCATACATTGAGGGCGGCTGGCAGGCAGTCCTATCGAGTCATTACTCGGCCCGGAATCGGCGCGACTGTGTTAAAACTCGTGCAACCCGAGTGATAATGCCCGAATCATTGTCTACACTCATGCACCCTATTCGGTCTCAAACTACTCGGTAGTCGTCCCATCTCAGTGTGGGCCGTCCACGTGATCGTCCAGCCTCAGGACAAGTTGCAGGTGGGTGCCAGCGCAATACTCTTGCAGGCCAGTTGTCCGCCATCGTGCTTACTCGATGAGCCAGCCTGTGCTGCCGTCGAAACAAATGGACGTTCCAGTCTTCCATTGGATATGATTTTAGGGCAGCCTTCATTTCCAGCCTCATCCTCCGCACTGTGTCGTCCCACGGCTCGTCGTCCAGGCGAATCCAACTAACGATGCTTCGAAGCATCCTCCGTTGAAACACATCTGATGAGCTCAAATATGACCGTGCCATTGCGCAAGACGCGAGGCAAAACAATATCGTTGGAGCAACTCGTGTGTTGAAGACTTTGCTCGGGGAGTAAATGTTCAACTGCGTGTCCATTAACATGTCACGATGCGCATGGAATCTCGCCCATGCCGTTTGGACCCGATGTCCAACCTTGAGAGAACTCGTCAAACGCACCGCACAATTTCCTTCCCACATGTTTGTGGGCCATGTCACGGGTCAGGACGTCCACGGGCTCACCTGCAACGCCCAGCAAACCCACGTTGATGTCGCATGATGTCGTGAATACCCTGGTCTTTCCGGCTTCCGGGCTGAGACCTATTTTAGCAAGTTCCTCTTTGAGCGCCGTGGCCATCATGATAAGATCCACATGGTCCACATGGGATGCAACGAAAATCCTGATGTCGCCCGCGTATCTCATATTGGTGAAGGCACCCCCATCATCAACCCGAACGCCTTTTACAATTACCCTGCCCTTCCATTTGCGAACTGCTGCTTCCACCCCCGCATTGGAAAGCAGTGGGCTCAGGACGTCGCCTTGTCTGCCGCCTTCCTGTATCTCAAAACAACGCGAAACGCGAACTCGCCCGCGCTGGTTTGCATATGTGACGGATAGCATTGCGATGTCCTCTTCTCCCACGCCTTGGCTCCAGACCAAGCCAAGCAGCGATTGGAATTCAACTCGGTCGAAGGCCTTACTCGGGTCCAGGCTTAGACAACACATATAAGCACATTCCACTCCAAGCAGTTGGCGCACACAGCTTCGAATATAATGAAAGCATCATCCACCGATCGTCTAGTTCTCAGACCAAACTGGTCGTCTGATTTTGTTGGGCGTCCAACACGCCACGAAGGCGGTGGGCCGCCAGCTGTGCGGAAGGCTCAGGTGACTGGCCTTCGGTAGCATCGAACAAACTGTCTCTCTCCAGATCAGGTCAATTGCGCCCTCATTCAACATCTTCTTGAACAAGTCAAGTAGAAGCCCCCCCAAAAAAATAAGAAGATTACTTTCTAGATGAATTTCTTAAACCAATAACGCCGCGATCCCAAACTCATCTGAACCCCCGCGGATATTCATCGATGTCAGTGAACGTCGAAGCTCCCACATAGTGGATGGGCGTACCCTCGTAGAGCAGCCGACCAACATAGATTGCAGATGCACAGAAGCTGATGCAGAGGAGTACGGCCATCCGGTCCGGAAGATCCTCCCCAAGTAGTTGGCAAAATCATATGGCCCCGCTTTCGCTCCAGATCCAACTTCAGGAGTACATGCTGGTAGTCTCATTGCGTCGCTGATCTGGTCGAGCTCGATGAACTCGTCCAGGACAGTTTGGAGCGCGGGTTGCTTCCAAAATGTGGCTGTCGCCTTAGCGCCGCGCACAATCGTTTCAAAACTTTGCGCGAGCTTCACGGAGTGAGGTCAGGTCGTTTTCAAAATGTGGCTCTCGACTTAGGGCCGCGCGCATTCGTCTTCAAACGTTGAAAAAAAATTCGCGAATTGATGGCGGGTCCTTTTCAAAATTTGGCGCTCGCCTTAGCGCCGCGCATTTTCGTCTTGAAGACTGCAAGTGTTTCACGGATTGAGGGCGGGTTCTTTTGAAAATGTGGCCCTCGCCTTGGCGCCCCGCACATTCGTTTTTAAACACTGAAAGAGTTTCAACATCTCTCATGTTTGACGCACCAGAGATGGTGTGTTGGAACGATTCAGGGTTGTGAGGGCGCAGCAGTTACCTTGATTCGCGGTGCTGACGTCCCAGGAATAGCGTTCTGGCGCGATTCAAGCTCGTCAAGACGCAACATTCAAGTTGGCTCGTGGCGTTGACGTCCTGAGAATGGTGTTTTGGCACGCGTCAGGACTTTCACACGGTTGTCCTCCAACGGGGCACCTCCCTCTGTCCCTCTGTGGGAATGAATCCTTGTATGGGGCCGATGCAGAGGGACCTTAGAGGGAGTGTGTATTCCAACGTCGTTGACGAGTCTTGGGTTGACTCTGGTCATCCGCCTCCTTCTCATCCTCCTCCTCCTTTTGCTCGTCCCCTTCTCCAATGAACCTCGTCCTCATCCCCGTGCCCATCATGGATTTTCCCATTATCATCACATAAAAATTAGAATAATCAGAATCACCATCAGCAGCATCATCACTACCACCACCACCACCACCACAACCATCATCATCATGATCACCATCACCATCACCACCACCACCATCAGATCATCATCACCATAATCATCATCATTATCATCATCACCATCCTCATCCGCATCGTCATCATCAGCATCAGCAGCAGCATCAGCATCAGCAGCGGCATCATCATCCGCAGCCGCGGCAGCAGCATCATCACCATCACAATCAAATCACCATCACACTTAGCAGCATCATCATCATAATCATCGTGATATTCATCACCAACAGCATCGCCGTCGTCATCATCAGCATCACCATCATCCTGATCATCATCACCTTCACCATCACCACCACCATCAACATCAGCAGTATCATCATGATCAGCATCATCCATCACCAGCATCATCATCAGCATCCTTATGATCCGCATCCTCTCATTCATCAGCACCACCATCTTCATCATCAGACGCAGCATCATCGGCATCACCACTAAAACCACAATCATCCGCAGCAGCAGCATCCGCATCATCAGCAACAGCAGAGCAGCATCACCATCAGTATCATCATCATCAGCAACAGCATCATCGGTATCGCCATCGCAATCGTCAACATCAGCATCATCATGGTCACAGTCATCATTGGCATCATCATCAGCATCATCATCACCCTCATCATCATCATCACCACCACCGTAATCATCATCGTAATCGGCATTGCCATCAGCACCATCATCGTCGTCATCCTCCCCGTCCTCATCTTCGTCCTCCCCCTCCTCCTCGTCCTTCTCCTCCTCCTTCCTCCTCCTCCTTCCCCCCCTCCTCCTCCCCCCCCCGTCCTTCTCATCCCCCTACCCCTATCGCATTCCCCTCCTCATCATTCCTCCTGATCCAAGGTGACCTGGGGCAGAATATCGCCGCCGTCCAATGTGGTCTGACGGGGTGCATTTCAGGCCCCTGCCCTCCTCCTCCTCCTCCTCCTCCTCCGCCTCCTGCTCCTCCTGGTCCTCCTCCTCCTCCTCATCATCATCATCAGCATCATCATCGTCGTCATGATCATCATGATCATCATCATCATCATCACCACCACCATCATCATCATCAGCATCATCATCATCAGATTCCTCCTCCTCCTCCTCCCCGTTGACCATGCGTCGTCGTCAGCGTCGTCGCGATCACGGTGCGTGCTGATCAGCTCGGGACTTGTAGGCCATTGCGCAGCCACCACCTCCACCCACACGCGTCTCCTTGACTCGACCCCTTCCTGGAGTTGCTCGCCATCGCCCGCAGGCGCGCCTCGCGCGACCCTCCCTGCGCGCGTGCCTTGCCATGCCCTGCCTTGTCGCTCCCGCTCTCTCTCTCTCTCTCTCTCTCTCTATCTCTCTCTCTATCCCTCTTCCTCTCTTTCTCTCTCTCGCTCTCTCTCTCTCTCTTTTTCTCTCGCCCCGGCGCATACTAAAATCAACCCAGCGCGACGTCACGTGTGAGCCTCGCGGCGGATGGGCCCCAAACAGCCGAGTGTTACGGCGCTGCGGGGTGCTATCATTGGGGCGCAACCTGCGGGGTGAACCCTGTGGATGCGGGTCCCAAGAATATACGCCACCACCACCTCCATTCCCCCTTTCTCCTCAGGTCCTCCTCTTCCCCTCCTCGTTCCTGGGAGGGGAATGGGGACGGGGAAGTAGTGGTGGTATACTTTCGGGCCCCGTAGTGGATCAGCAGCGAGGTCGGGAACAGCTGGGGGCATTGAGTAGACTGGTGGCAGCGGGAGGCAGCACTGAAGCTGGGGACACGCGGAGGGAAGAGGAAGACAGCGCAGTAGCAACTGCACGCAGGCAGCACGACCGGAAGCGGCAAGCAACACGCACGGAGTCGGAAGCCGCACGTATCCTCCTCTGTGCGGGCGCCAAGAATATACACCACCACCACCTCTGTTCCTCCTCCCTCCTCTGCCCTCCTCTTCCCCTCCTGTTTCGTAGGAGAGGGGAGGGGGCGAGGGAGGTGGTGGTGGTGTATATATATATATATATGTATTCTAGCCCCGTACTCTTTGAGGCTAACGAGATGGCGCAAGCCCCTTGAATCCGCCCACCCACGAGGCTGAGGAGCGCGTGGGTTTTGACTGCGAGGATTCCTCTCAGAGCGCTAGCCTTAGGTCGAGCATGTCCCCCAACAGGCGGACTTTGGACGAAAAATGAAAAGTGCTCCAAAAATGATCAAACATATCTATATATATGTATATATATAACCGTCCCCAAACTAATGTTTTACTATGTTTGAAAATGCCTCCTGTAGAGGGACACGCCCGACTTAACGCCAGCCCCCCCCCACTACCCCTTCCAAACGGGCTCCGTCACTCCGCCGCCCGCTGCGGTACCATCCTTCTCAGGGCTCAAGGACGGCCTCCAGACGGCATCCAGCACGCCCTGGAATTCCACACCGTTCCCAATGCGCTGTCGGGGTGCTTTCTCGCCTCCGGATGTGGATAGGGAGAAAGGGTTCAAAGAACGAGCGTCCATGTCACCCATACGTTGGTACTGATGACGGGCATCGATAAGCCACGCTGAGCCCACTCGGCGATGGGATTGAGAAGACATGGAGCGCAGGAACAGGTACTGAACACACACGCAAACATACACACACGTGCGGAAGGGGTATGTCCCTACTGCCGGAATATGTGAATCTCGTCTCAGAGCCGTCTTCGCCAATCCGTCCCAGCCCTAGCAGTATCTGTGGAACTTCCCTCCTAGCCCACAAAGCCGTCACAACCCACGCCTGTTCATTGTAAAACAACTCATGGTCCAAACATCCGTCACAGTCTTAGTGCTTTCTGTGCACGTTCCTTTCTTGGCCCACAACCCTTCTCAATCGAAGCGCTTAAGTCATTCCCAGCCCAAGCGTTGTCTAGAAATCCGTTCCAAATCCAAAATCAGTCCCAACCCCATGGTTTCTTTCTATATCTAACCAATCCTAACCCCACAACAAGTTCCAGTCAAAGTGTGTTCTGTGCAACACCCTTCCTAATTCCAGAATCCAGCCCAGCCCAAGCGTTAAAACCCGTACAAGCCCCAAAAATCCGTCCCAACCCAAGCACTGTATGTTTAAACTCTGTCCTAGCTCAAAAATCCTGCCCTTCCAAAGCGTCTTTTGCTTCAAATTGATAGTAACCCCAACATGCGTCCCAGCCCATGCGTGTTCTTTGTGAAGCGCTTCCTAGCACCAACATCCTTCCCAATGCTAAAGTTGTCTATGTAAAATCCGTCCTAACCACAAACTTCTACCCGGCCAGCGCGCTTTCTGCTTAAATTCCTTCCTCCCTAGCCCTCAAGCCCGATCCAACCCAAGCGTGGCCTATGCACACCCCCAACCCCAATATCACTCCCAGCCCAAGCATGTTCTGCGCAAAATCCGTCCGAACCCCGCATTCCTTCCCAGCCCAACGGTTTGTCAGTGCAACATTCCTCCGAACCCCACAATCCGTCCCAACCAAAGCTGATTCGATTTACAACCCGTCCTGATCCCAAAATCCGTTCCAACCAAAGCGAATACTGTGTAAACCCTTCCCAACCTCAAAATCCTTCCGAAACGAATAACCGTTTTCTCTTATCTCTACAAAAAACTGCCGAACCCCAACATCATTCCCAACCAAAACGTGTTCTGTTCAAAACTATTCCCGACCACAAAATCCTTCTCAGCCCGAGCGTTCTGTGTAAAACCCATCCCTGCCCAAAAATCATTCCCAGCCCTTGCGCTTTCTTTGCCAAAGCCAAACATCGCCCAACACCCTTCCTAACCAAAGCGCTTTCTGTATAAAATCCGGTCTAATCCTCAAATCCTGTGCAGCCCAAGCGTTTTCTGTGCCAAGTCCTTCCTGCCCCAAAACCAAAGCGCTTTCTGTGTAAAACACTTCATGGCTCCAGAATGCGTCCCAACCAAAACGTTTTCTATGTGAAACCCTTCCTAACCCCAAAGTCCTTACCAGTGCAGGCGTCTTCTGTGCAACATCCATCCTAGCCCAAAATCCTTCGAAACCTGGGCGCTTCATTAGTAAGATCACCCATCGCCCCAAATCCTTCCCAACCAAAGCGTCGTCTGCGATTTCGCCGAAGCGCAGGCCATGTCGCGGCTGCAGCATGCCCGCCAGGAAGAAGTTTCTACTGTAGCACTAATAGTGCAGCTACAGCACCAATATCAAGCCCGATCAAGGCGCCACTAGGCCAACTCGGGCCAGATGAAGCCCGATCAGGCCGGACGAAACGGGACCACGCGGAGTGGAAAACATCGGGACTGCGCCAGCTCAGCCTGGCCTTCGGCCACGGACAACAACAGCGCCGACGCATCCTGCTCCTGCTCATGCTCCTCCTCGTGCTACTCATTATCCTCCTCGTCCTACTGCTACCCCGCCCTCCGCCCTCCGCCCTCCGCCCTGCGATTAGGTCGGGCACGTCCCCCATACAGGCGGATCGTGGACGGTAAAATTCACAACATATGCTCAAAGTAATATCATGTCTATACCAAAAAATCGGAAATCAGAAATCGTCCCCAGACTGTGTTTTACTAGTTTTGAATATTCCTGTTGTAGAGGGGCACGCCCGACTTAACCCTGCGATTTCCGCCCTGCGTCCTCCGTCCTCTGCCATCCTGCTCCTCCTCATCTTCTCTTTCCCGCCCTCTCCTCCACGCACTGCTCCATCCCAGGGGTTGCACCCTGAACGACGCTGCCATCGCCCCATCCCTCGGCGACTCCGAAGGGTGTGGTTTGCAAAGGGTGTGGTTTGCAACTGGCACCCTTGGGGGGCACCCTGGACCGCGGGCGATGACCTCGACATAGCTCTCCGCCACGCAACGAGGCGGCCCGACGAGGACTGTGTCGTGCTCCCCAGGCCCCAACAGTGCCGATCGCAAACCACACCCCAGCGTAACCATACCCTTTGCGGTCGCCGAATGCCGCGCGCGGGGGGGGGGGGACGACGAGAGGCCAAGGCGTCAGGCGGCCCGACCTCCTCCCCGTACCTCCTCCTCCTCCTCCCACTCCTCCTCCTCCCCCCTCCTCCCCCATACCTCCTCCTCTCCTCCTCCTCCTCCTCCTCCTTCCTCCTCCTCCTCCTCCTCCTCCTCCTCCTCCTCCTCCTCCTCCTCCTCCTGCTCCTCCTCCTCCCCTCGGGGCGCCGGACGTCCAGGCCGGGCACCCGCTCCCGCCGTGGGCTGGACGGTCATGCAGAGCGAGTAAAACATCGGGTAAGCCCTCCGCAGCTGGGCGAGGATGGAGGGGTCGTCCTTCGAGAAGCAGAAACAGCTGCACAGCCACAAACTCTTGGCGCTCCGCGCGGATGTCGCGGATCCGCGGTGGGCCCACCCCCCTCCCTGGCGCGCGGAGCGCGCCAGGGGCGGCGCCGGAGGCGCCGCCGAAGAGGGGGGCCCAGCGCCGATCCGAGAAATCCGCGCGGACCTCCTGTTATGGTTATGTCGTTGTTCGTTCCCCCAGTCGGACCAGCCAGAACTGGGGGAGCTGTGGTCCTTACCCCCCTGGGGGAACCCATCGCATCGACGATCTCTCGAGAGGGATGTCGAAATCGATGGGCCCCCCAGGAGGGCAAGGGCCACAGCTCCCCCAGTCGTGGCTGGCCTGCCAGTCCTTCGCCAGGGCGACCGCCAGAGCCAGCTTCGAGCTGGACTCCCTGCCCCGCAGGCCACCGCAAAGCCGCGGGGGCGCGAGGGGAGGGGAGAGACTCCTCGGGTGCTGAGGAAGATGAATTAGACGATTAGGAGGCAACTACTGGGAGTTCTTCGTCGGAAGGACCCAGGAGGTTTAAGCTTCATTCGGGGGCTCTTACGCTGGAGGGGGCATCGGATGAAGCGGGATTAGGCCAGCTTAAGCGGGATTAAGCTGGATTAAGCGGGATCTAGCTGGATTAAGCCGGATTTCAGACCAGGGCAAAATCCGAATTGTACCTCCCAGGAGTTGCATCCGAAAGACGAGGAGGAGTCAGAATAATAAATGGAAGAAACTAAGAAGAATCCCGCCAGCCCTCTGGGCGACAGGCGGTCCAACGATGTGCTTCCTTCCTCCATTCCACTACCCCTTCTTCCCCTCCGGGGAAGGGTTTACCACTGCTCCTTATCAAGGTACACCCCCTCCCCCACCCGGCCGGCGGGCTCGCCCCCCCCCCATCTGTTAACAAAAACAATACAAGCCGCACTCTGCCTCCACATTTGGAGTATGCGCGGCCAACCCGATGCGCCCCCCCCCCACACCATCACTGTCAAAAAACAATGCAAAGTACACTTTCGGGCAAAGTCTTGAGCCATGTTCGTGAGGCCCGCGAGCACTTTGTACTGTTTTGACAGGGACGGCGGAGGTGTCAGCATATTCCATGCTGCGCGCAGGGCTACCATCCCTGACACCTGACAAAAAACAATACAACAAGTACCTCGCGGCAAAAACTGGATCACGCGCGGCCATCCCGCGATCACTGCCAAGTGGTTTTTGACAGGGACGGCGGGGGTGGTGGCGCGTGGCCTGCTGCGCACAGGCCCACAAGACATAATGATGGGCATTGGTTTTCGACGAGGATGGCGGGGGCCAACATGTTTCCCGATGTGTGCTGTCACGTGCGCAGGGGCACCTGACGCTTTCTGCACATGCCCCGAACGTGGCGCACCTGGCGCGGCTGGAGTGTGCGGCACACCTAGCGCACTCGGAGCACGTGGCGCATCTGGCGCACCAGGCTGGCCTGGCACGCTCGGGCCCCAGGGATGCCTGGCGTGCGTGGAGCCCCTGGCACGCGTGGCGCACCTCGCCCAAGCGTCGCGCACCTGGGGTCGGCTTTGGTTCCCAGTAGCTGTCCATCCAAAGGCGACCGCTGAACATGCTCGGATGTTACTCGTGTGTTGGGAGGGCGGGTGGGAGTGATCTAGACGGCTTGCGGGCGGGTGGGTAGCTTGACCCCTCCCCCTACACCCTGCTCTGGACCTGGACGTGGGGGGTCGTGGGTCGTTAGAGGCATTAGAGGGTCATGTTTGGCCCAAGATGGCTCCAAGGGGGCCTTAGAGAGCCCAAGATGGCCTCCAAGATCGCTCAAGATAGCCCAACATGGCTCAACATAGCTAACAACATGCCCCCAAGAGGCCCCAAGAGGGCCACAAAACGGATCCAAGTGCTTTTGGAGACCCCTCAGGACCTCCCCGAGAAGCCAACATCCTTCACAAACCTGGGGGAAACCAATCAGTTTTGGCCTTCTTGTCTGTTCGCTTCCGATGCGCTGTGAGGCCTCAAGAGGCCCGGGAGGGGCCCGGGAGGGGGGGGCGAATTTAGGACCCCCCCCTCCTTAGATCGATGGCCTCCAAGACGGCCCCAGGAGGCCCCCCGAAGCTCCCAGGAGAGCCCCAGGAGAGCCCCAAGAGGGCCCCAACAGGGGCCCCAAGAGGACCCCAAGACGCCACAAAAGAGCCCCAATGGGGACCCTAACACCCCCCAAAGAGCCCCAAGAGGGCCCCGAGGTACCCCAAAAGAGCCCCAAGAGGATCCCAAGACACCGCCCCCCAAAAAAACATACCTCCAAGAAAGCGTCGGATGCTCCAAGATAACCTCCAGCATGGCCCCACACGTTCCTCCCCCTCCTCTTTTTGACCGCTCTGTTTCACTATATGCGACTCTGCTGTCCGTCTCCCGTCAGCTCTCGTGGGCAGGGCTTCTGGAGGGCTGGCGGGGACTCGCGAGGCGTCAACCGCAATCACCGTGCTACGAATCTCAGTGTCAGCCAGCGTGGGCCCCAAACAGGAGGGTATTGCACTGTGCATGTGCAAGATGTGGTGTAAGCTATGCGGTGCTGCAACGCTGTGCACGCTGAAGGCGGCAACAGAGCAGCAACGGGCGGCCGTGTGGCGAAACCTCGCTGAACGCACCCAGCGCACGAGGCTGCGACGAGGCAGAAGCGGGCGCCGACGAGGCGGCAGCGTGGCGAGCACTTGCAGGACCCACCCAGCGCACGGGCCGGCAACGAGGCGGCAACAAGGCGGCAACAAGGCGGCGACGTGGCGAGACCTTGCCAGGCCCAGCCCGCGCACGAGGCGGCCACGAGGCGGCAGCCGTGGCGAAACCTCCCAGCGCACGAGGCGGCAGCGAGGCGGCCGCCCGGCCCTTCGGCTCCAAGGGGCGGCAGAGGAGGCGGCAAAACGGCGGCAGCAGGGCGAGACCTCGCCGGACCCGCCCGGCGCCCGAGGCGGCAGCGGGGCGGCCACAGGCGGCCACGCAGGACATCCTCGCGAGGCCCAACCGATCCCCTACGAGGACGAAGGAGGCCCCCCAGTGCAAGCACCGTCTGCTGGCGGCGCGCACACGAGGTAGGGGGGGGGAGGGGGGGCAAGGCTTCTGGGAAGGAGGCCGCTCCTCAGAAGGCGCCGGGCTTAGACCTGGGGGTAAGGCCCGCGCCTTCTCAGAATCAGGAGGGGTGCTTCCAAAAAAGCCTTCCCCCATCCCCCTACCCCCCTTCCACTGGGGAGCCCACAAAAGACGTACGCGCCCAACCACGTGCATGAATGAACACGGCCCCCCAGTCCGCGAGAACAGCCTCGTGATACGAACGCTCGCGCAATGCGCGCTTTCGAAACCTGCGTAGGTTCATATATGTGTACGTCGTTCGTTCGCTCCTGATACCCCTTCCCCGTTTGCGCGTGGCTGAGTCTGCTGGGAAGGAGGACACTCATCGAGGTCTCGAGTAATAGATCGACTGCAGAATGGAGTCACCTCACAATTGAGCATGTAGCAGTTCTACGAAGAAAAATACGAGTTTCGTACATCTGCGAACATGATACGCATACCTCGTGGATTCGATGACAGGTTTGATTCGGAAGTACACCCTGCGAAATGCTTAAGAAATCATGGGTTAAGAAATTCATAGTCTCAGAACTTGAATAAAAAAAACCAAACATGTCCATTAAAATCTTAGGATGTCCATTGAAAAGTTAAGAATAATCGAGACTCTGGCCGAAAACTTTAGGTGTTCTTAAGCATCGCCTAAGGTGTAGATCAATCCTGTCGTCGATCTCCTACTCGAAGGTCTGGCGGTGCTCCCCGCCTTCTCTCTTGGGCCCGGAGGCCTCCAGAGACCTCGGCAGGCCTCCAGGGTGTGCGTGTGCACTCCTTGGCGGGGAGTGCCCTCCTCCTCCTCCTCCTCCTCCTCCTCCTCCTCCTCCTCCTCCTCCTCCTCCTCCTCCTCCTCCCCCTCCTCCTCCCCCTCCTCCTCCCCCTCCCCCTCCCCCTCCTCACCCTCCTCCCCCTCCTCCTCCTCCTCCGGGCGGGGCGAGGAGGGGACGGAGGAGCAGCCGTGCCCGCGGCCCCGGGCCAGAGGAACCCCGACGCCGAGAGGATCGAGATCGTTGAGCACGTGCCCCCGAGAGTTTCGGGTTCACGTGGCTGATTTCCCCGGCGCCTCCCGGCGCCGGAGGCGGCTATGTATCGAGGAATGGGCCTCTCGGTGGGGCCGAAACCAGCTGCATGCAGCAAATATCGTAACCCCCCCTTTCCCAATCCCCCCCTTTCGTCCGGCCCGAGAGTTCTCCTGGAGGCTCAGAGTGACTACCCACCAGACCACCCCAACCCAACCCGAAGATCCGAATTTCGGGTTGGGGGGGGTACGGGTTCCCTTGACCACACGACCGCAATAGTTCTCCAGGAGGCTCAGAGTGACTACCCACCAGACCACCCCAACCCAACCCGAAGATCCGACTTTCGGGTTGGGGGGGGGTACGGGTTCCACATGTGGTTTGTCAATGTTCCCTGGCCGCCCCCCACTGGAAATCGAGGGCAAACGGAGGACTTCGGGTTGGGTTGGGGCGGTTTGGTGGGTGGTGAGAGGGGCATCCCAAAAGACCCTCAGATTCATCCAGGAGGCTCCTGGCCCAGGATGCAGCTTCCCACGGTCGTCTCGGACGCTGACTCCTCGTGGGGGTCGGCGGCACGGCTTAAGCCACTTGAATCGAGATTGTCCACCCGTCGGTCGAAGTAAGGGGTAGAAACATGCAGAATGAAGGCAGTGAAGATAGATTGGGCGTCCGCCCGCCCTCTGAACAGGAGGGAAGGGGGGACACCGCCAGACTCTTGAAGTAGGAAGGCGCCTAAAGTATGTTGGGATCAGGGGATCTCAAAATACCTACTTCAACGACCGGCGTGTTTTGTTCCCGGCAACGATCGTTACCCAGAAGGTCGAGGGTTGCCCCTGGCCCAAGGTAACTACCTCCAGTTTTTCGCTCAACTTTTTGAGCCCCTGGGACCCTCTGAGCCTCGTGAGGGGTGCTCTGGAGGCCCTGGGGGCCTCCTTGGAAATCCTGCGGGGCACACTGGGCCGAGGGCACCCCTAGCAACTCCGGAGAAGGGGAGGGGGAGCCGGATGAGGGCAACGCTTGAGCGGGGTGGGGCACGCCAGGGCGGGAGAGTGCGCTGCGGTCGCGATGGTACGCGCGCGCGAGCACCAGCATGTCCAGGCCCCTCCCCCCATGCGTACGATCGTTCTGTCACCGGGGGCGGGGCGGGCGGAGGAGTTTGGCCATGGAGGCCGCCAGGGGGTCTGAGCTGAGTGGGCCATGAGAAAATCGGACCAAGACTGGGGGACAAGGCCACAACCGATCAGAATACATACCCGGACCCTGCCCGGGGCCCATCTGGTGCCATTGTTCACCGCGGATCCGCGTCTGACTGTCCCACGGGGCCCGAACAAAAGGGCCCCCCGAGGTCGACAGGGGCAAGGAAAGACCTCCTCGGACCCAAAGCCTCGAACCTCCCCCCCCCCCATGCTGGCCAGAATCCATGCTGGGCCATCTTCGGGGGGCGGCCAAGAGGGGGGCCTGCAAGAGGGGGGACGCAAATCGTGGCCGGCGGCACGTGCGCGGCCCCGGGGGGGGGCCAGGGACGTGATGCAACAAGAGCAGGCGCCATGAATTCCTGGAAATATCATGGCCCCCGCCAGGTGATCCCCGCCCCCCCCCACAAGTCATCACCCCCCTCTTTGCCGCCCCCGACATCTCCGACCCCAGCCAGACATACGAGCACGGCGCCCATGCACCGCACCGTGTCTGGACCCCCACGCCAAAAATCGGGGGCGGCCACGAGGGGGGGGGGTCCAAAAGGAGGGGGCGCAAATCATGGCTGGCGGCACGTGCGCGGCCCATGGCGGGGGGGGGGGGCCGAGTACGTATTGGAATAATAAGGGGCGCCATGAAATCTGGGGAGATATCATGGCCCCCGCCAGGATATCCCCCCCCCTGGTCATTCCCCCCTCTTTGCCGCCCCCGAAACAATTGGCCAGGGCAACGACCGCTATGCGCCAGGATATAAAAAAACCTCATCAGCCTTCGGTGGCAACACATGGGAGCCTCTCATGATTAGCCTCTTGTCGGCCCTTGCGAATCGACGCTAATCGACGCCAGTCGCGGCGAATCGACTCTAAATCAACACTCACCGACGCTAAATCGGCGCTATCTCATCGCCTCTCAGACGCTCATCGATGCGAGCCACCGCGAACGACTGCATTGAGAGGGTATACCGACCAGGCTCCCATGATTTGCTACCCAGTCAGCCCCCCCGGAACTAGAGGCCTCATAGATGGGGTCCGAGTAGATGGGATCGGAGGATCTCGCCGCACCGCCATCGGCGATGCATCGCCGATGCATCGGCGATGCACTGGCGACGTCGGCAGTGCATCGGCGACGTCGGCGTGGAAAAAATTGTCCGCTTTGATAACATTCCCTCCTCCTCCTCCTCCTCCTCCTCCTCCTCCTCCTCCTCCTCCTCCTCCCCCTACTCCTGCGCCCTCGCCCACTGCCCCACCGGTTCTTCCAGCCAGCAGCTATGCCGACGGCCCACTTGCTCGCGTTCGGGCAGGTGGCAACCGCGAGGCACTCCTGGGACGGTGAGGAAGATGAGGAGGGCGATGAAGAGGAGAAGGTGCAGCATCAGCCGCAGGACCGCATGAGGGGGGACACGTGTAGGCAAAAAGAAACAGAATTAATGAGAGCGTAGAACAAAACGAGAACACTAGGAACAAGACGCAAACTCGCGCGGCATCCAGCCCAGTGTATACAAGCAAAACAGTTGTCTTTGACAGAAGCCTCCGACGGCAACATGGGAAACTTTCGGAAGTGGCACATTTCCTGGAAGAAGAGCCCATTGAGAAAAGCATTCGGGCTACGAAGAGTAACGTCGGCACTCCTTGAGAACTGGAAGGGGCTCCCCCGCAAGCTGAGGCATCTATATCTACATGTGTATAAACACATATACGTGTGTATATCTACTATTGTATATTCATAAATGTATATATCTGCATGTGTGTGTGTGTGTCCGTATGTGCGTGTCCCTACCTCCCATCCTCTTCTCCCTCGACCGCTCTCCTATCTCTCGATCCCAAGATGCTTCCAAGACGCGCAAGATGGCCTCAATGGATCTCAAGATGCCTTCGAGATGGCCGAATTGGGCCCCAAGACGTCCCAAGAGAGCTCGAAGAGAGCCTTCAGGAGGCCAAAGTCATTGATGGCCCCTAGATGTTTCAATGATTTTAGTAGTCTCGCCTTTTCGGTGCTTTCGATGTCCCAAGACGACCCCATCGACTGCCAAGATCGCCTCAAGAAGGCCCAAACGGCCTGCAAGACGGCCTAAACGGACCCGGAGACGGCCCAAGGGGCCCCGAAGACAGCATCAAGACGGCGTCAAAACGGCCTCAGAGACCTCCAAGACGACCCCCAGGCAGACCGGTGTGGGAGTTCCCTGGACCCCCCCTGGGACACCCCAGAAAAAAAAACGAATCGGGAAGGGGGTAGAGGGTTTTCCCCCCCGGATCCCGGGGAGGGGGGAACTTGGGAGGTTGTTGGAAGGGTTCCGGGGCGGCAGCATCGTCATCATGATGATCATCATCAGCATCATCGTCGTCGTCATCATCGTCATAATTGTCACGTGCATCAACAGCATCATCGGCATCCACAGCTGCTGTCTCCTCGTCCACCTCCTCGATCGCATCATCATCCTAATCATCATCATCATCATCATCATCATCATCATCATCATCATCATCATCATCATCATCATCATCATCATCATCAGCAGCAGCATACGTATCAGCATAATCACCATCGTCAGCATCATCATCATCATCATCAGCAGCATCATCATCAGCATTATCAGCATAATCATCAGCATCATCATCATCATCAACAACAGCATCAGCATCGTCACCATCATCAATAACATCAGCATCAGCAGCATCATCATCATCAGCATCATCATCATCATCATCATCATCATCATCATCATCATCATCATCATCGCCGTCATCATCATCAGCATCATCAGCATCCGCATCATCAACACCGTAAGCATCTGCATCACCATCATCACTAGCATAACCATCCGTATCAGAACCATCGTCATTCACGTCATCAGCATCAACGTCAACATCAACATCAGCAACAGCATTATCATCGCCGCCATCATCAACAGCAGCATCATCGTCACCATCATCAGCAAGCTCCTCATCAGCATCATCATCAGTATCAGCATCATCATCATCGTCGTCAGCATCATCATGGGCGTTATCGTCTTCGTCTTCATCAGCATCAGCATCATCAGCAGCAACATCAGCAGAAGCAGCATCATCACCATCATTATCATCATCATCCCCGTCCTCCTGCTCCACCCCCTCACCACCTCCTCCTCCTCCTCCTCCTCCTCCTCCTCCTCCTCCTCCACTCCTTTCCCTTATCAATAACCCCTCCGCCATCATCAACTCGCGCTGGCAGCATTGGCCGCACGACTGGCTCCTTTGGGCCGCCGCCCTCCTGCAACGCCTTGGCCACCTGGGGGCGAAGCCATGGCAACCCTCTCTTGCTCACCCTCCCCCTTGCTCCTCCTCTTCCTCCTCCTCATCCGCCTCCTCATGCTCCTCCTCCTCCTCTTCCTGCTCCTCCTCCTCCCGCTCCTCCTCCTGCTCCTCCTCCTCCTCCCCCTCCTCCTCCTCCTGCTCCTTTCCTTTTCCTTACGAATAAGGCCTCCCTGTCGCCCCCCACTCACAAGGGCTGGCCGTGCATTGCGCCTACAGCTTCACGGATGGAGGGCGGGTGGTTTTCAGAATGCGGCCCTCGTCGTAGCATCGCACACATTCGTCTGAGTCGCCTGAAAACAACGCAGAAAGGAATCAGGGATTGAGGGCGGTTCGTTTTCGGCGTGTGGCTCTCGCCTCAGCGCCGCGCGGACTCGTTTTCAACAGTGTGCAGGAGGTTCGCGGATGGAGGGCGGCTCGTTCTCGAAGTATGGCTCTCGCTCGAGCGCCGCGCACGTCCGTCTGGAGCAAGCTGCAAGAGCTTCACGGACCGAGGGCGGCTCCTTGTCAAATGTCAAAGTGTGGCTCTCGCCTTAGCGCCGCGCACATCATTTTCAAGCATGTGCAAAGAGTGCCACGGACTCGCATGGTCAACGTACCAGCGATATTGTCCCGGAGCGGTGTAGGTTCGTCGGGGCGCAACATATCAGGTTGACTCGCGGTGTGAGAATCCCAGGAATGGTGCTCTGGCACGATTCAGCATCGTCAAGACGCAACGTCAGGTAGACCCGTGGCGTTGAAGCCATGAGAATGGTGTTTTGGCACGCTTCAGGAATATCACACGGTTGTCGCCCAACAAGGCACTTCCCTGGGTTGAAATGACGCTGTGTAGGGACCACTGAAGAGGGAGCTTGCAGGGAGGGTGTATTCGAACATCGTGGATGAGTCTTGGGTTTACACTGGTCCTCCTCATCCTCCTTCTCATTCTCCTCCTCCTACTCCTGCCTTCTCCTCCTCCTCCTCGCTCATCGCTCCTCGCGCCTCGCGCCTCGCGCCTCGCTCCGCGAGGCTTGGAGGCAGAGGTGCTCTGCGCCTTTGGCCTCTTCTGGAGATCTCCGGAGGCCCTGGGAGACTTCAGGGCGCATCCCCCCGCCCCTTCATTGAGCAGGGACCGACCGTCCCGGCATTCCTTAGGCCTACCCTTAGAACCCGAAAACGTCCTAAGAACAGAAGCAATGTTCTTAGAAGATAGACCCGATGTGCTGAATGAAGACAGACCCAGCCAGAAGAGTTCTGAGAACAGAGACGTTCTGAGAACATCTCGCGCAGACTACAAAAGGGTCTCTTCTGAGAACTGAGATGTTCTGAGAACATCTCGCGCAGACCACAAAAGGTTCTCAGAACATTCTCTGGTGGGCCTACAGGCGAGCCAGGACGCTTCGCCACTGCTTGACTCCCTGCATCCCCCCTCCCAGCTTGATGGGCCTGCTTTCCACCACCACCACCATAAGTTGGAAGGGGGAGGATGTGGAGGACGAGGAGGAGGATGTGGAGGACGAGGAGGAGGAGGAGCAGAAGGAGGAGGAGGAGGAGGAGGACCCCCTCCCCCTCCAACTTATGGTGGTGGTGGTGGAAAACAGACCCATCGCCGCTCCCCTCCTGCCCCCCTTACTCGCCGGCCGACCCCGGCCGCCTGGCTGCCCGCGTCGGACGCGAGCGCGCCTTCCCCTCTTCCGCATCCTCCTCCTCCTGCTCCTCGTCCTCGCCCTCGTCCTCGTCAGTGTCGCCCTCCTCCTCCTCCTCATCCTCCTCCTCCTCGTCCTCGTCCTTCTCCTCCTCCTTCTCCTCCTCCTCCTGTCTCCCTCCTCCTTCTCCGCCTGCTCCTCCTGCCCGTGAAGCCCCCAGAGGCCCCCAAGACGCCCCACCAAGGCCCCAGGAGGCCCGAAAGAGGTGTCCAAGCGGCCCCCCGAGGGACGTCGGAGAGGCCTCGAGTGGCGTCCCCCGAGACCCCCGAGAGGCATCAAGCACGCCTCTGGCCCACGAGCCTGGCACGGTGACGGGATAGGCCGAAGACCACCACGTACAGTCGCACTTGATTGGAGAGGACACGCGAGAGGACACAAGACCCTTCCCAAGGCCACATCGCCGTAGGAGTGTAAAAAGGCACGGGTCGCGAGACACAGGACACAAGGGTACCCTTGATCTGACAGGGTCGACCTGCTAATCTGGGCCGACTGTACTAACTATCTACCCCACAAGAACCAAGCTTTCCATACACGAACTTGGCCCAGCCGAAAATAAAGAGATGACATATACAACAGAAAACAATTCGCCGGCCCAACGGGCCAGAGGCGTGCTAAGATCTCCAGTAACTGGTTAACCATATTTCTAATTTGCGCGCGCGGAGCGGCCCCTGGGGGCCCCCGGAAGGAAAGTACCCGGCAGACGCCCGGGAGAAGCCCCCAGAGCATTCCAGGGGAGGGACATTTTTAGTCACCCCTCACGAGGATCGTGGCCTCCGAGGGGGGAGCCGCAACCGACTACCCCCCCCCCCCCTCCCGCCCCAAGAGGCCCCCGAAAGCCCCCCAAGAGGCCATGGGGATTAAATGAAGAGATGGAATATATAACAGACAACAAAAAGACACCGCCGATCTGAGCAAATATCGCACGTGTATCCAACTCGTCATACTGATCACTACACCATGCAGGCGTGGCCAGATCTGCAACAACAGACGGAACAACAAATGGAAAGCCAAACCAAGGCTGATGAGCTAACGTACGTCGCAACGTCGACTGTGTTATAGCACTGGCGATCCTCGGCGTTGATGCAGCCCGTGGTTCCAGCCACTCCCGCGCTGCCCTGTTCGAGCATCAAGATGGCCCACGCACCTCGAGACCGCCCAAGACGGCCCGAACAATGCCCAAGAGATGCCCAAAAGGCAGCTCCACGGAAACTTCCGACAGCCCGAAGACGGCCCAAGTAGCCCCCGTGAGAGCTCCCATCGATGAAAAGAGACAGCTCGAAGTGCCACAACACAGGATGGTGCGCTTTGGGACGGAGGCGCGATTCACTGTAGACAGTCAGGAACAAACCGGCGCGAAAAGGACAAACTACATGTTTGGGGCCCATGGTCACGAGCTCAATTGACCGAAGAGTGTGTAAACTCATCTCGAAGCCGATATGCAAGCGTAGTACCGACAGGAAAATACGGCTTCGATCTTCCTAACTCTGGCCTCACGATTCCTGCCTACGCATCCTCATCACTCCACAATGTCCCCTCGACCAGACGCTTCATGAACAAACATGGCTGTGCATTCATAAACTGGAGACGACTCGTTAAAACTCAGCGTGCTTGGGATGTGTCTTGTCACGAACTGCGGTCCGGATAGATTTCACTGTGCCAACGTCGCGTTCCCCGGGATTCGCATCAATGTTGATGATGCCGATCCGCAAGTGCCCGCCAGAATCCACCGGATGAATAGATGCGCTGTGGATCTGGAAAATCTGGAGTCGCAGAATACGGCAAACCCGTTTGCTGCCCAGCCGAACGGTTCAGGCCCCCCGGGGAAAGATGGACGGCGCGAGGGGCAGAAGCACCTCGGGAAACTGCTCCCAGTCAGGGTCGTGGACGATTGTGCAGAACTCCTGCGGCGCGGGGTCATTGCTGCAGAGACCCGCTCCTTGAACTCCTCATGCCCCTCCTCTGTAGCCCTCCTCCTCCTCCTTCCCGCTACCACCCCCCTCCCCGTCCCTCCCGTCGGCTCCTCCTCATCGCTCCTACTGCTGCGCATCCTCTTCCACCTGCTGCTCATCCCCCCTCGGTCCTCCCAATCCCCGCTCCTTCCTGGCCCCACCTCCCTCCCCTCTCCACGTTCTTTCCTTCTTCTTCCTCCGATCGGTCCTCCCTCTTCGCTCCTCATCCCCCCTCCTGCTCATCCTCATCATCCTCATTACCATCATCGTAATCATCATCGCCGTAGTCATCATTCGCCGTTTTCTCCGCCTCTCCTCCTCCTCCTCCTCCTCCTCCTCCTCCTCCTCATCATCATCATCATCAGCATCATCATCATCATCATCATCATCATCATCAGCATCATCATCATCATCATCATCATCATCATCATCATCATCATCATCATCATCATCATCATCATCATCATCATCA
>CAUYUJ010014495.1:323903-331403 GCA_963575745.1 Prorocentrum cordatum
TCGTGGGATGTTTCGTGAGGTGTTGCCCCGTTGGGTATCGTGAAAACGTGCCCATGCTCCACATGTCTATATCCCTTTCCGGGTTCGTGGGTCCATCATGTTTTTCACATGGCGCCTGGCGTGCTACATGCCTGGCGGTTGTTGGTCAATTTCTGCGGAACGCCCCAAGGGGCTTCAGTCGAACGCAATATGGGACGCCGACCCCACACGAAGCGCCCCAAGCACCCCTATGGCCCAATCATGCTGAAGCATGAGCGCACAGCTGAAAGATGGGGCACGGAATGGAAGATGCACGAAGGTGCAAAAATGAAAGAGTGGGTTCCGTTCGTCGCAAACGATGCATACTAAGAACCACGTACCCCTTGAACCCCTCCCCTAAAGGCCCCCAGGAAGTCCCCAAGAGCCCCAGGAGGGCCTCAAGAGGCATCCTCTTTTTCCCGGAAAGGGCGTGGGCCCAGGGTTCTCTTTTAGTAGGTAAACCTGTCCCCCGGTGCCAACTTGAGGGAGGCCGGCGAATTTTTTCCCTGATAAATAACGAGGTCGAAGGAGGCCGGCGAATTAAAATTTGAGGATGTCTCGAGCGAAACGCTTGTTTTTCAGAATTTATTGAGGATGTCTCGAGCGAAACGCTGGTTTTGCAGAGTTGAGGATGTCTCGAGCGAAACGCTTGTTTCAGAATTTGCTGAGGATGTCTCAAGCGAAACGCTGGTTTTGCGAGCGACCCGACGCGAAAAGCGGAGCGAAACGCGCGAAGGAATTTCAGAATTTGCTGAGGATGTCTCAAGCGAAACGCTGGTTTTGCAGAGCCGACCGCGACGCGGAAAAGCGCCCCGCGCGAAGGAATTTCGATGATGTCTCGACTAATTCGTTTGTTTTTGTACGATTTCCTGGAATTTTGGCAGGATGTCTCGAGCGAAATGCACGACCCCACCCTAGCACGACCATACCCCAGCACGACCACACCCCAGCACGACCAGACCCCAGCACGACCCCACCCCAGCACGACCCCACCCCAGCACGACCATACCCCAGCACGACCACACCCCAGCACGACCCGACCGCAGCACGAGCACGCCCCAGCAAGACCACACCCCAGCACGACCACACCCCAGCACGACCTCACCACAGCACGACCACACCCCAGCACGACCACGCCCCAGCACGACCCCGCCCCAGCACGACCACGCCCCAGCACGACCACGCCCCAGCACGACCACCCCCCAGCACGACCACACCCCAGCACGACCACACCCCAGCACGACCACACCCCAGCACGACCACACCCAGCACGACCACACCCCAGCACGACCACACCCCAGCACGACCACACCCCAGCACCAGCACGACCACACCCCAGCACAACCCGATCGATAAATCACATGGTGCGGACCACCCCAGCACGACCACACGCCAGCACGACCCCACCCCAGCACGACCCCACCCCAGCACGACCACGCCCCAGCACGACCACACCCCAGCACGACCACACGCCAGCACGACCCCACCCCAGCACGACCCCACCCCAGCACGACCCCACCCTAGCACGACCACACCCCAGCACGACCACACCCCAGAACGACCACACCCCAGCACGACCCCACCCAAGCACGACCCCACCCCAGCACGACCACACCCCAGCACGACCACACCCCAGCAGGACCCACCCCAGCACGACCCCACCCCAGCAACGACCCCAGCACGACCCACAGCACGACACACACCCCAGCACGCACACCCCAGCACGACCACCCCAGCACGACCTCACCACAGCACGACCACACCCCAGCACGACCACGCCCCAGCACGACCACGCCCCAGCACGACCACGCCCCAGCACGACCACCCCCCAGCACGACCACCCCCCCAGCACGACCACCCCCCAGCACGACCACCCCCCAGCACGACCACACCCCAGCACGACCACTCCCCAGCACGACCACACCGCCTTGGTTGAGTGGTTGCCTGTCGTCGTGGAATGTTTCGTGGGGTGTCTCGTGGAATGTTTCGCGGGGTGTCTCGTGGAATGTTTCGTGAGGTGTCTCGTGGAATGTTTCGTGAGGTGTCTCGTGGGATGTTTCGTGAAGTGTCTCGTGGGATGTTTCGTGAGGTGTTGCCCAGTTGGGTATCGTGAAAACGTGTCCATGCTCCACATGTCTATATCCCTTTCCGGGTTCGTGGGTCCATCATGTTTCGTTGTTCCGCCTTCTCCTCCCTCTTCTCCTCCCTCCGATTCCTCTCCCCAGTGTTCCCCCAAGGGGTTCCACAACGGCTGGCGGGAACTTGTAGTCCAATAGCTTGGCTTGAATACGGCCCAATAGTCGACCGCGTGGGAGTTTCCAAAAAGCAGGGGGCGGCACTGATTCAACGTAGGCATCTTCGATACCCAGATGTACATTAGTATACACGTATCTCGACTTATAAAGTATAAATACAGTTGGTTATGTATTATGTAAATGCTACAGTCTCTCTCTCTCTCTATCTCTCTCTGTCTCTCTCTCTCTCGTTCACTCTCTCGTTCTCTCTCTCTCTCTACATATGTCCCTATTGCTCCGTGACGCTTCCTCTTTCCATTGCTGTCTCCCCTCTTCTGAAATTCATCCCTCCCGATTCTCGACACCATTGCGAAAGCTCAACGCACCGATGTCCGTCCTGAACGCTGCCAACCAGGTCTGTGAGGACGTGACCAGCCTGCTTGAAGAGACCGTCGAACTCCTTATCGTGAGCGATGCCGGGAGCCTGAGCGCCCAGACAGCGGCGCGGCGTCAAGGATGGCAGCCCCACCGACATCTTCCTCCTCCTCTTCATCTTCCCCCTCCTCCTTATCCTCATCTTCCTCCTCCTTCTCCTCCTCCTCATCCTCCTCCTCCTCCTCCTCCTTCTCCGCCTCCTCCCCCCCTTCGTCCTCCGCCGCATGTTCCGCCTCTTCCTCCTCGTTATCCTCCTCCTCCGCCTCGTCCTCCTCCTCGTCCTCCCCATCCCCCTTCGTTTCGTCTCATTCGTAGTCCCAGTATTAAGATCATTGAATGGCTTCGTAATATTAGTGTTCGTGTTATTGTTGATCCTCTTAGTCGTAGTAGCTACTTCGTCGCAGTAGTACTATAAAATTCATCAATGGTGGAAAAAGTCGTAGCAACAGTGTGTGCAATATCCATAGTGTTACGGGTATCGTTAGTAGAAGCATTAGTACTTTGTTTCGTAATAACAACAGTGGCGCTGTTATTACGAGTGTCAGCACGAATTGTTAATAGTAGAAATACGATTGACACCGTCACCGTCATCAGCATTATTACGACCGCTTCAAAGCATTAATAGTCTTAGTACCACGGAGAGGAGTAGTACTAACATTACCCGTAACATTAATCACATCAATAATATAGATATTACGATTATTTTCCAAAATCATAATGGCATAATCACTGATCATAATACGATTCGAATTGGTGGTCGAAGCAGTAGTGAAACTTCTATTGGTGGTATCAGCACAAATTCTAGCACGATGTTTCGTACTAGTAGTAGTAGTAGTAGTAGTAGTAGTAGTGGTAGTAGTAGTAGTAGTAGTATTAGTAGTAGTAGTAGTAGTAGTAGTAGTAGTAGTAGTAGTAGTAGTAGTGGTGGTGGTAGTAGTAGTTATACTAGTAGTAGCAGCCGTAGTGGTAGTAGAAATAATAGAAGTAGAAGTCGTAGTCGCAGTAGT
Source organism: Prorocentrum cordatum (assembly GCA_963575745.1). Taxonomy (NCBI): domain Eukaryota; class Dinophyceae; order Prorocentrales; family Prorocentraceae; genus Prorocentrum; species Prorocentrum cordatum. Next base: position 327,598 of record CAUYUJ010014495.1, read on the forward strand.
AGCAGTAGTAGTAGTAGTAGTAGTAGTAGTAGTAGTAGTAGTAGGACTGGTAGTAGTAGTAGTACTACTACTACTACTAGTAGTAGTAGTAGTAGCAGCAGCAGTAGTAGTAGCAGTGGTAGTAGTAGTAGTAGCTGTTATAGCTTTACCATTAATATTACGATGGCAAGTGTTACTCGTCTTACGACTACTAATATGGTCCTCTTTAGTGCTGCTAGTAGTATGAGTAGTGTTCTCACTATTGGAAATAGTCCTCGTTCAACTATGACTAGTACTGCGACTAGTGGGCTGAATAATGAGGCTGTCGCTATTAGGGTTATGGTTAATATCATTATTACTAGCGGTAGTCGAGGTAGTGAAACAGGACACATCAGTAGTAGTAATAGTAGTAGTAGTAGTAGTAGGATCAGCAGCAGCAGTAGTAATGGTAGTGGTAGTAGTAGTAGTAGTACTACTACTACTACTACTACTACTACTACTACGACTACTACTACTAGTACTACTACTACTACTACTACTACTACTACTACTACTACTACGACTACTACTACTACTACTACTACTACTACTACTACTACTACTACTACTACTACTACTACTACTACTACTATACTACTACTACGACTACTACTACTACTACTACTACTAACTACTACTACTACTACTAACTTACTACTACTACTACTACTACTACTACTACTACTACTACTACTACTACTACTACTACTACTACTACTACTACTACTACTACTACTACTAGCGCGAGAGTATTAGTAGTAGCAGTAGCAGTAGTAGTAGTAGTAGTAGTAGTAGTAGTAGTAGCAGTAGTAGTAGTAGTAGCAATAGTAGCAACAGTAGCAGCAGCAGCGGTAGTAGTCGTAGCCGGAGTAGTAGTAGTAGTAGTAGTAGTAGTAGTAGTAGTAGTAATACGAGTAGTAGTAGCAGAAGTAGTAGCAGAAGCAGCAGCAGCAGTAGTAGTAGTAGTAGTAGCAGCAGCAGCAGGAGTAGTAGTAGTAGTAGTAGTAGTAGTAGTAGTAGTCGTAACAAGTATAAGAATAATGCTCCTCCTCCTCCCTTCCTCCTCCCCCTCCTCCTTCTCGTCTTCCTTCCCAGATTCATCTTCTCGTGAACTGTCCATACCTGAGTCAGCGACTATGGCGCGTGGCGTTCTTCCCTCCTCCTACTCCTCATCCTACTCCTCCTCCTCCTCGTCCTCCTCCGGCTCCTCCTCCCCATCGTCCTCGTCCTCCTCCCCATCATCATCCTCCTTCTCCTCCTCCTCCTCCTCCTCCTCCCCCTACTCCTCCTCCCCCTCCTCTCCTCCACCTCCTCCTCAGCATCGTCATCGTCATTCCCCGTGCCACTCAACGGCGAGGCGGTGAGCGCCTCCTGGGGGAAGCTCTGGGCCACCAACTGCGACGTGGGGTCTACGGTCACCTTGAAAACACCTGCCCCCCCCCAGAGGGGGACAGGGGGGACGAGAGATTGGGAGGAAAACGGAGAAGATGAAGATGGGGAGGAGGAGGACGACGACGAGCACAGCCCCCAAAAGGGGGAGACTCGCAAGTCTGAAACGGTAGCGGTGCCCATCAAAAAGGTATTTCTCACCCAGGGACGGAGCTCCCGAGACTGCGCCCTGAACCGCGACAGGGCACCGCTAACCTTCGGCCGCTCGACTCCCACGGGCGCGGATTCGCTCACGGAGTGCAACCGTTCGCTGCCCGTAGTCGAGAACAGCAGGATCGTCGGAACAGCAGTACGTAAACGGGTGGCCATTCTGGCCCTGGGTTGGACAGACAAGGCTCTGACACAAGCATCATGCTCAATGATCTGTCGGATTCCGCTGCTCGGTCCCAGGCCGTGGGCACACTTGCGCAACACCTCGACACACTTACGCGATGGCCTACCGCCAAGGGCACTCGAGGTTCCTGGCGCTGCGCTGCGCCCAGCACCCGCAACGAACACACAAACATTGCAACGTTGACTTCCTGGGTTGGCTCCTGTTGAGCGATCTGGGGTGGATCTCATGGGAGGCCACGCCAACGATCTGGTGCCCCAGGGAACGGCGGACGACACGGCGAACGAACGGAAGGGCCCCAGAGCACCTCAGGCAGTCTTGGCCACGACCGCCAGGAGGCAAAACTAAACATTGCTTGCGTTGGGTGCCAAGAGGGCCGCCCTCCCACTCATGCCACCCAAGGTTCACTCTGACCGATCGGTGGCGGGCAAAGGGGCGCCCCCTCCCGCTCTCGACCTTGAAGAGGGGAAGGACGGCGGCAACCAAAAGGACAAAATTGGGTACGGTCTTGGTCTCGGCCTCTAGCCGGGAGGCCGGCTCTGGACCGACCTGGGCACGTGTTTTGAGGGCCTCCTTCGCGTGAAGGTCAGCCTCCCTATTGCATCGCGCTGGCGCTCGCTGCTCGGGCGGCAGAGCATCGATTATCCGCACGCTCCTGTGAGCTCTCACATGGCCAGTGGAGTCCACGTAGCCAGAACCCCCTGGCGCATGGGCGAATGCTGCAACTCCCGCGAAGACCGCGCTAGCACGCAGCGGCTCACGCTCAGGGAGGAGGGTCTGGGAAAGCGCAGTTTTCCAATCAGCGTGGACACTCGAAGCTCTGTACACTCTGCGAAATGCTTAAGAAATCATGGGTTAAGAAACTCAGAGTCTTAGAATTTGAATAAAAACCCAGAATTTCTATTGAGATCTTAGGATTTACATTGAAACATTAAGAATAATCGAGACTCTGGCCAAAAACTTAAGTTCTCTTAAGCATCGCCTAGGGTGTACGCAGTCTGACAGGCAACGGCGATCCAGAAATGTTCTGCCATCGCGGGCGCCCGCGGGGAGCCGCCAGGAACTGCGCCACACGCACCGCGGCGAGGGTGGCCTCGCCCGCAGGGTCGAGCAGAAAGAAATGCAGAGCAGGGCGCACGCCGAAGACACTGAAGCGCTAGCATCGCGCTCGTGGACCCGAGCTTCGCAAACTTCTGAAGGGGCCCTGGGACGCACAAATAAATACACACAAATAAAAGGATTCCCCATATCTCCCCATAGTTTCTGGGATTTTTGTCTTCCCCACCACTTCCCAGGTGTTTCCTATTTCCCGGAAAGGGCGTAGGCCCAGGGTTCTCTTTTAGTATGTAAACATGTCCCTGGTGCCCAACTTGAAGGAGGCCGGCGGATTCTTTCCCTGATAAATATCGAGGTCGAAGGAGGCCGGCGGATTAAAATTTGAGGATGTCTCAGGCGAAACGCTTGTTTTTGAAATCCCGATCGATAAATCACAGGGTGCGGGACACCTCAGCACGACCACACCCCAGCATGACCACACCCCAGCACGACCACGCCCAGCACGACCACGCCCCAGCACGACCACACCCCAGCACGACCACACCCCAGCACGACCACACCCCAGCACGACCACACCCCAGCACGACCACACCCCAGCACCAGCACGACCACACCCCAGCACGACCCGATCGATAAATCACAGGGTGCGGACCACCCCAGCACGACCACACCCCAGCACGACCCCACCCCAGCACACCCCAGCACGACCACGCCCCAGCACGACCACACCCCAGCACGACCACACCCCAGCACGACCACACCCCAGCACGACCCCACCCCAGCACGACCCCCCCAGCACGACCACACCCCAGCACGACCACACCCCAGCACGACCACACCCCAGCACGACCCCACCCCACAAGACCACACCCCAGCACGACCCACCCCAGCACGACCACACCCAGCACGACCACACCCCAGCACGACCCCACCCCAGCACGATCGACACCCC
>CAUYUJ010014495.1:336403-361403 GCA_963575745.1 Prorocentrum cordatum
CACCACTGGCCGCCTCAAGCAGGCGAAGCGACGTGGAAATGACTCGGAGCTCGCGGGCCTACCCCCGATCCTCCTCCGAGAGGGGGGGGGCACAGGTAGTGCTGGGAAAACCTCCACCTCCTCCGAAGGAGCGCAGAGAAACTCTTGGCCTCCCAGACGCTATGATGAAAAATTGTTTGAATATCCCCGCGCCCCGCGCCCGAATCAAAGAAGATGTCGTTCCTGTTCGACGGCGCGGTGTTTTGCGCTCTCTTCGGAGACTTCACGAAGATTCTGGCACAGTCCCTGACGCGTGTTGAAACGATGTGCCGACGAACTGGCAAATCCATTGGCCCCACTTTCCTTGGTTACTTTGCAACGCGGCTCCTGGCCTGCATCTTGGACTAGTCACGGGCTTCTTTCTCCCGACAGACACAAATCTCGATCAAGAGCAGCCGTTTACCGCGACATGCACCTGCCTTCCAAATTCACAAAGGCAGGGATGTTCGCCAAAATGCGAGTACCATGTTTCGAAGCAGCGCAGCCATCTGACTGCCACCAAATTGTTTTCATCTCAGCGGCCGTGGTGATCGTCACGCCCTTGCGTACGCAGTGTGCCACTGGGTTTGGGATGTCGGCAATGGGCACCGGGTGTCGATTAACTGCTCAAATATTTGAGGATGAGCTGCTGATGACGACCTGCACTGCTGGAAAGTTTCTCCATGGGACATCAAGCAGCACTAACATACTCCAAGCGCGCCGCACGTCAACCATCGCTTCGCTCGGGGGGCTAACATATTCAGAGCCTGCGCAAATCGGGGGCGTCACAGAGAGGCGCGCCCAAGAGGTGGTTCGCAACTCATGGCCCGAGGCTCGCGCGCGGACGAGGCGGGGACGGGCGGACGTATTGAAAGAAGACGTGACGCCCATGAAACCAAGGGAAACTCCGCAGCCGCGGCCACGAGATCCACCCACCCCTGGTCATCACTCCCGTCGCTGACGCCTCCCAGAAACGAAAGACGCGCATCTCAGACAAGCTCCAACCGCACCGGGATGACTTGAAAATCCGCCGGCCCCCGTGCGGGGCCACCAAGCTGCAGGACGAAGCGTGCTGCTCCCTGCACCAGTTGCAGTTCCAAGTCTCCAATGTTACAGTCCTGGCTTCTGCTTCCTACCGTAAACTGTTGAAGTCCGCGCGAAGGGGAGCCCCAATCCAACCGGTTACCACGCCTTGATCGCGTGCTCTGAATTCCTGGGTGGGCGTGGGACACGTAAAAATACGTGAGACTCGCGCGCCCAAGCCATAATCCTTAGTAAATTGCGCAATGCTCGCGTCCCCGAAGCCATTAACCCTTGCAAATTACACCATATTCGCCCAACGATGGTTCCTAGACGGCCCCTCAGGGCTCCAAGAGCCAAGAGGCCCCAAGAGCGCGCCAAGAGGCCTCCCGAGAGAGCCCCATGAGGCCAAAATCGTTGATTGTACGAAGGTGTTTGAAGGATTTTGGCCTTCTCGCATTTTCACGGAAAGGGCCCAGGGTTCTCTTTTAGTTTGTTTCCCCCCGGTTTTGACTTGAGGTGGGCCGGCGAATTTCTTTTGCGATGAATATCCAGGTCGAGGCGGGCCGGCGAATTTATTGCTGAGGATGTCTCGAGCGAAACCAGCACCTCGTGGACTGCCACCCTGTCAGACTTGTTCGGACAAGGCTCCACAGGAACGCCCAAGCGGCCACGTGGCCTCGCGCAGGCGCGTGGCCGCTGATAGATTCGGCTCACAGCTGCGCCTGCTGACATGCCCGCTGTGATTCGTTATGAAGGCACGCTCGTAGAAGAGAAGGAGCGGGGGCGGAGGAGGGAGGAGCACGGAGGGAGGAGACAGGGAGGGACGAGGCGAGCGAGGAGCGGGAGGAAGCAGGAGCGAGGAGCAAGAGATGATGGCCAATTCTCCACCACCGCTACCGCAGGTTGGACGGGGGAGAGGGGAGCATGGGGAGGTGCCCTTCCTCCTCCTCCTCCTCCTCCGCCCTCTCCTCCTCCTCCTCCTCCTCCTCCTCCTCCTCCTCCTCCTCCTCCTCCTCCTCCTCCTTCTCTTCCTCCTCCTCCTCCCTCTCTTACCTATGGCAGCGGTGGTGGAGACTCGGCCCACCAAGAGGGGCTCCCCGACCCGCCTCGCCTGGGCAGCCCTCCTTCTTGCCTCTTCTGCCGCCGGCACCGCCGCCCTGCGAGAACCACGGGCGCGGCCAGAGGGGAGCGCGGCCAGGCCGGACGGGATCCGAACAGAACATGCGGGCAGCACCGGGGAAACAGGGAAGGCATGATGGTGATAGGACAGGCCCCCCTTGGTCCCGAGCGAGGGAACGTCATCAGATGTCTCGCGGCCCACTCGATCCGAAGGGCCGCGTCTGTAGCCTGCACACTTCTCCATTTTGCACTGCGGAAGGGAAGGAGGAGGAGGAGAAGGGGATGGGGATGGGATGGGATGGGACGGACGATGCGAGAAAGAAAGGCAACGGGGACACAACTTCTTTCGGTATCGAGAACACTCACGGTGCAGATGCCGGGCTGCCCCGCGTTCTAGAAAACATGGGATAGACGACAGCTCATCCTGAGGGGATGATTGGTGGCGGCGTGGCCATCAAACAAACCCGCCGTCTCTCTCTTGTTCCCAACCATCCTGTGGTGTTGGGTCCTCGTTTTGAAGAGACGGTGCCCCGCGTCTCCTTCCTCCTTCCTCCTCCTCCTCCTCCTCCCTCCTCCCCCTCTTCCCTGCGCTTCACCCACCCAGTACAGCGCTTCGTAGCCCCATAGGAGTATCCATCGCCGACCGCGTCCCCACGTGCTGCCCGGTACCGCCGTTCATCTGTCGTTCCCTCACACCCATTTCGGCCACACCCCCTCACCGTTTCGTATAGGCCCCCATAGGGACGCTCCACCGAAGAGGCCCACATGGCTGATTCTTCCGCATGCGTCCCGACCACACCATTTCGGCACACCCCTCACACGTTTTAGTGGCCCCACAGGCGAGCTCCACCGAAAGGGCCACAGTGCCCTGCCGTGGGAATGCGTCCGCACACCCATTTCGGCACACCCCTCTCCACGATTCTGGACCCATAAGGAGCTCCAACCGAGGCCCCCCATGGCTTGCCGTCCGCATGCGTCCGCACACGCCCCAATTCGTGCCAAACCCACATCGTTTCGTGGCCCCATAAGGCGCTCCGCCGCAGCCCCCGTGGTGCCGTCCGCCATGCGTCCCGCACACCCATTTCGGCCAACCCCTCAACAGTTTCGTGGGCCCCATAGGAGCTCCACCGAAGGCCCCATGGCTGCCGTCCGCAATGCGCCCGCCAAACCCATTCTGGCACACCCCTCACACGTTTCGTGGCCCCATAGGGAGCTCCACCCGAAGGCCCCAGTGGCTGGCCCGCATGCGGTTCCACCCCCCATTCTGGCACACCCCTCACACGTTTCGTGGCCCCATAGGGAGCTCCACCGAAGGCCCCACTGGCTGCGCCCGCATGCGGTTCCACCCCCCATTCTGGCACACCCCTCACACGCTTCGTGGCCCCATAGGGAGCTCCACCCCGAACCTTGGCCCAGTGCTCGACCGGTATTCACGCATCTTTGCGATCCCGCACACCCATTTCGGAACACCCACCCACACGTTTCGTGGCCCATATGGAGCTCCAACGAAGGCCCCATGGCTGCCGTCCGCACTATCACCTGCGTCCCGCAACCCCATTTGGCACACCCCGCCTCACACGTTTCGTCGGCCCCACAGCGCAGCCCTCCACCGAAGGCCCCAGTGCTGCCGTCGCCGCATGGCGTCCCGAGCGTCCCGCCAACCCATTTCGGCACACCCCCTCACCGTTTCGTGGCCCCATAGGGAGCTCCACCGAAGGCACCCAGGGCTCCGCGTCGCATTTTTATGCGTCCCGGCACAACCCCCCCCACACCCAATTCGGCACACCCCTCACACGCTTTCGTGGCCCCATAGGGAGCTCCACCGAAGGCCCCAGAGCCGCCGCCCGCATGCGTCAGCCACACCCAGTTCGACACACCCCTCACACGTTTCGTGGCCCCATAGGGAGCTCCACCGAAAGCCCCATGGCTGCCGTCCGCATGCGTCCCGCACACCCATTTCGGCACACCCCTCACACGTTTCGTGGCCCCACAGGGAGCTCCACCGAAGGCCCCAGTGCTGCCGTCCGCATGCGTCCCGCACACCCATTTCGGCACACCCCTCACACGTTTCGTGGCCCCACAGAGAGCTCCACCGAAGGCCCCATGGCTGCCGTATTCCTCCCGCTATGCGTCCTCCGCACACAATTCGGGGCACCACCACAACAAGTGTTTCGTTGGGCCCCACAAGGGAGCTCCACCGAAAGGCCCCAGTGCTTTGCCCGTCCGCATGGTCCCGCACACCCATTTCGGCACACACCCCACTCACCCTCACCACGTTTTCGTGGCCCCAATAGGGAGCTCCACCGAAGTGCCCCATGGCTGCCGTCCGCATGCGTCCCGCACACCCATTTCGGCACACCCCTCACACGTTTCGTGGCCCCACAGGGAGCTCCACCGAAGGCCCCATGGCTGCCGTCCGCATGCGTCCCGCACACCCATTTCGGCACACCCCTCACACGTTTCGTGGCCCCATAGGGAGCTCCACCGAAGGCCCCATGGCTGCCGTCCGCATGCGTCCCGCACACCCATTTCGGCACACCCCTCACACGTTTCGTGGCCCCACAGGGAGCTCCACCGAAGGCCCCAGTGCTGCCGTCCGCATGCGTCCCGCACACCAGGTGTGTGGCGTGCCGACATGGGCGTCGCGGCGCGCGGGCGCTGCCGTCGGGGTTCCCAGGGAAGCCCCCTGCAGAGGCGACGCTCAGAGTCACGAGTACCGAGAGTCACGCAGACCCAAACTGTTCACAGTCGTATACATACATTACACTGGGCGTATCCATGCACGCATTCATGCGAATAGAATCAATCGCGCGCAGATTCATTCATAATCAGACTCGCTCGCGATCCGACTCGCACGCGCTCAAGCTTTCATATTCGGACCTATCGTCTTCGTTCGTGTTGTGTACACTGCCACGCATTTTGGCACACCCCTCATACGGCTCGTGGCCCCATAGGGAGCGCCACCGAAGAAGATATTCACAATTGCGGTACTCTCAACTGCATATGGTTGGGTCCTTCGCCAGGCTATTTTTTCTCTCTCTCTCTCTCTCTCTCTCTCTTTCTCCATTTCTATATATCTCTCTCTCTCTCGTCTCTTTCCCTGTCTCCATATCTCTCTCTCTCTCTCGCTCTCTTCGGCGATAAAAAAGGAACGCGCACATATCGACCCCGTCAGATACAAAATTGTGAATGACCACCACCACCACCCGTTCTATCCGAGCAGCCACGTCCGTCTTATGCACTCTTCCATCTATATCTGTGAACAGTCAGGCTTCTGAGGTTGCCACATCGTCATTCCGACTATCAGGGGTGCAGATCGGTCTAGAGACTGGTCCAACATATATAGGGGAATGGTGGATAGGGCGAGCACGTCGCCGCCCCCTTAGGATGAATGGCGGTGAGATGGCCATGGTTATATTCCTTCTTGGGAAGAATGAATTCATGTGGGAATATGTCCGCATGCCGCCTGAGCGGAAACTAATGGCGAGGCGACCCACCCATCCCCGTTACCAAACGGACTGTCCACAGCTTCTGAGCACCTCGGGACACATACATACAGTGGGTCCGTGCTACTGGGTCAAAGCCCCCTCCTAAACAACGAGAGGCTCGCGCTCTCGAACAAAATATCATTGTGTTCACCCAGGATCTAAACATGTGCTTGCCTGAATGAACCCCAAACATGAGATTGTTGCGTTCTGGATGTGTACTACAAATGACACTGTTCGTGGTACAATAAATGTGGTGCAAGCTACGTGGTGCAGGCTATATGATGCGATCATTTCCGTTTGCGGTTGTGCTGTGTGCTGTGTGGTGTGACAAATGATGTGTGTGTGTGTTGTGTGCTGTGTGGTGTGAGTTGTGTGGTGGGTGGTGTGTGTTGTGTGTTGTGTGCTGTGTGCTGTATGTCGCGTGATGTGTGTTGTTTGTTGTGTGATGTGTGGTGTGTGTCGTGAATTGTGTGTTGTGTGTAGTGTGCTGTGTGTTGTGAGGTGTGTGGTGTGTGTCGTGCGCTGTGCTGTATAATATGTGTTGTGTGGTATGTGCCGTGTGTCGTGTGGTGTGTGTTGTGTGTTATGTGCTGTGTGCTGTTGCTGTGTGGTGTGTGTTGCGTGTTGAGTGCGTGCGAGTGCGTTCGCGTGCGCGTGTGCGTGTGCGTGTGCGTGTGCGTGTGCGTGTGTGTGTGTGTGTGCGTGTGTGTGTGTCTGCATGTGTGTGTGAGAGAGTGTGCGTGTGTGTGTGTGTGTGTGTGCGTGCGTGTGTGTGTGTGTGTGTGCGCGTGCCTGTGTGCGGTTGAGTGGGTGTGTACGTGTGTGCGTGCGTGCGTACGTGCGTGCGTGCGTGCGTGCTGGCGTGTGTGCGTGCGTGTACGTGCGGAGTGCGCGTTAGGTGTGGGTGTGTGTGTGTCTGCGTGCGCGTGTGCGTGTGCGTGTGCGTGTGCGTGTGTACGTGTGCGTGTGCGTCGTGTGCGTGTGCGTGTGCGTGCGCGTGTGCGTGTGCGTGCGCGTGCGCGCGTTCGCGTGTGCCTGCGCGTGCGGGCGCGTGTGCGGGTGCGGGTGCGTTGCGGGTGCGGGTGCGGGTGTGGGTGCGCGTGCGTGTGCGTGCGTGTGCGTGTGCGTGTGCGTGTTCGTGTGCCGTGTGCGTGTGCAAAGTAAGTGTGCGTGTGCGTGTGCGTTTGCGTGTGTGCGCGTAGCGAGTGCCGTGTGCGGGGTGTGCGTTTTTTGCTTTTGTGCGTGTGCGTGCGCGTGAGAGATGTGCGTGCGCGTTATTGGTGATCTGTGTGCGTGCGCGTGCGCGTGCGCGTGCGCGTGCACGTCCAGCGGCGCATGCGCGTGCGCCTGCGCTGCCTGCTGTGCGTGTGCGTGCGGGTGCGTGTGTTGTGCGTGTGCGTTGCGTGTGCGATGTGCCGTGTGGGAGTGCGGGTGCGTGAGCGTGTGCGGTGTTGCGGGTGCGTGTGCGGGTGCGATGTGCGGGTGCGGGTGCGGGTGCGGGTTCGGGTGCGGGTGCGGGTGCGGGTGGAGGGCGGGGGCGGGGCGGGGGTGGGTGGTGGGTGTGTGTGTGTGGGTGTGGGTGTGGGTGTGGGTGTGCGTGTGTGTGTGTGCGTGTGTTGGTGCGTGGGTGTGTGGGTGTGCGGGTGTGTGTGTGCATGTGTGTGCGCATGTGTGTGTGTGTCTCTGTGTGTGTCTGTGCCTGCCTGTGCGTGTTGTGTGTGTTGTGTGCTGTGCGTGTGTGTTGCGTGTGTGTGCGCTTGTGTGTGGTGTGTGTGTGTCCTGTGTGCGTGTGTGTGTGTCGTTTGTGTCGTGTGGGCGTGTGTGCATGTGTGTGTGTCTTGTGAGTATGTGTATGTGTATGCATGTATGTATGTGCATGTGTATCCGTATGTGTATGTGTGAACATGTGTATGTGTATGTATATGTGTCAGTGTATGTGTATGTGTCGGTGTATGTGTATGTGTCGGTGTCTGTCTGTGTCTGTCTGTGACTGGCTGTGTCTGTCTGCGCGTGTCTGCGTGTGTGCGTGTGCGTGTGTGTGCGTGTGCGTGTGTGCGTGTGTGCGTGTGTGTGCGTGTGCGTGTGCGTGTACGTGTGCGTGTGTACGTGTGTGCGTGTGTGCGTGTGCGTGTGTGTGCGTGTGTGCGTGTGTGCGGGTGTGCGTGTGTGCGTGTGTGCGTGTGTGCGTGTGTGCGCGTGTGCGTGTGTGCGCGTCTATGTGTGTGTGTGAATGTGTGTGAATGTGTGTGTGTGAATGTGTGTGTGTGTGAATGTGTGTGTGGGCGTGCGTGTGGGCGTGTGTGTGTCGTGTGTCGTGTGTCGTGTGTCGTGTGTGCGTGCGTGTTTCGTACAGGCTATGTGGTGCCGGGGGCTATCTGGTGCGGGCGACGTCGCGCAAACTGTCGGGCTGCATCCTGTGCTCTGCAGACCGTCGGGCGCAGCGCCTACGCGGGCGCAGCGCCTGCACATCGTGCGCCCACGCGCGCGGCGCCCACGAGCCGCCCTCCCGGTGAGCAGCTGGGGCGCCCACCCGACGAAGCGAAGCCCAGAGCGACCCTCCCCCCCCCCGGCCAACGCAGAGGGCGCCGACGGGGCGACCCCCGCGGACGCCCGAGCCCAGGACACTCTCCCGATGCTGAGCGCTTTCTTCCTCGGCGTGTCGACGTACAGCGGGAGGGGGGGAGGGGGGGGCGGCGGGGGTCTGGCTCCGGACCCCTGCCTCGCGCGACTGCTTGCAGCAGTGCGTCCCCACCTGCTCGACACAGGCGCCAAAGACAGCCAGGATCCGCTCCGCGGGGGGGGGGAGAGGGGGGGAGGATGGAGGGTGCGAGAGTCCGCGCCGATCGGCCAAAGAGTGAAAAAACAAAAAAAAAAAAAAAAAAAAAAAACTAATAATTTATATATATTATATATATATAATATATATATATATTATTTTTCTTTTTTTAATTGAAAAAAAAAAAAAAACAAAAAAAAAAAAAAAAAAAAAAAAAAAAAAAAAAAAACAAAAAAAAAAAAAAAAAAAAAAAAAAAAAAAAAAAAACGCCCACGTGCCTCGCTGCGGCCAGCACTGCTCGAGGGGCCGTCCGCGCTCCCGAGGCCACAACCCCCCGCCCGAGTGGCCTTCAAGATTGCCCGAAGAAGCTCCGAAGAAAGCCTCAGGAGGCCAAGACGGCCCAAGATGGCCCCAAGATGTCCCACGATGGCCCCAAGACGGCCCAAGATGCTCCCAAGACGGCCCAAGAGGCCTCCAAGAGGCCTCCCAAAGGCCCCACGAGGGGCAAATTGAAGATGCTCCTAACGTTTTTGAGGGTTGTTGGCCTTCTCGCCGTTTCGGCTTTCCGACGCTCCGAAACGGACCAAGAGGTCCCCAAGGTCGCCCTACAACGGCCCTAGAAACCTCCATGACGGCCCAAGAGGCCCCCAAGACGGCCCCAAGACGCCCGAGGAGGGCCCGAAGAAGGTCCAAGAGGCGCCCCAGACGGCCCGAACAGGCCCTAAGACGGTCCGAAGAGAGGCCCAAGAGGGAGTCCACGAACCGAAAACTCGACCTTTCCGCCCCGACAGGCCCCAGGAGGCCCGAAGGAGGCCCCCAAGAGGCCGCCTAAGAGGCCCCAGGGAGACCCCCAAGAGACCCAAAATAACGTTCCCAAGAGGCCCCAGGGAGACCCCCAAGAGGCCCCCAAGAGGCCCCAGGGAGACCCCCGCGCAGCCGCCCGGACCGACGATAGGGGGGGCCTACAACTACAAGTCCTGCTTGGAAATACCCCCCGGATGTTCCCCCCCACACACAACACACAGAGGAAAAAAAAAAAAAAACACACACACACACACACACACACACACACACACACACACACACACACACACACACAGACACACACACACACACACATACACACACACACACACACGCACACACAGACACACACACACACACGAAAAGTCCCGGGACCCTTCTCGGACGGCCTCCCCCTGGCCCGGGGCACCTTTCGGACAGCCACTGGAGGCCTCCGAGATGGGGTCGAAGGATCGCGCCGCATCGCTGATACATCGGCAATACACCGCCGATGCGTCGACGATGCGCTAGCGGCGCCGGCGATGCATCGGCGACGTCGGCGTGAAGGAAATTGGGCCCACACCGAAAAAGAACACTAAAAATAAATAAAAACAGAGAGAGAGACTCACATACACAAAGATGACCTCACGGAAAAAAGACCGAGAAACTCGAGAAAAGAAAACACACACACGAAAATAAAAAGCGAAGCTAACATACAACCCCCCGCCCGCCGCCGCCACCGCCGCAACTCCAGACCGTTCAATCCCGACCCGGTCAGCAGGACCCCAAAAACAGCACATGCCAGGAACATCACTCACCGCAACGCCACCTACCAGCGCTGATAGAGAGCATATCTGGAAAGCATTCCCCTTAAGATTCAGATGAGAATCCAGTTGAAGAATTCTGCTGTTCTCGCAGTCGTAGACGCATTCGCGCTGACAGTCGCAGTGGCAACGGCAGTCGCAGTCACAGCCTCAGCCTCAGCCTGCCTCAGCCTCAGCCTGCCTCAGCCTCAGCCTCAGCCTCAGCCTGCCTCAGCCTCAGCCTCAGCCTGCTTCAGCCTCAGCCCCAGTCTGCCTTCAGCCTCGGCCGCAGCCTCAGCCTGCCGCAGCCTCAGCCTGCATCAGCCTCAGCCTCAGCCTCAGCCTGCCTCAGCATCAGCCTGCTTCAGCCTCAGCCTCAGCCTACCTCAGCCTCAGCCTCAGTCTGCTTCAGCCTCAGCCTCAGTCTGCCTTCAGCCTCGGCCTCAGCCTCAGCCTGCCTCAGCCTCAGCCTGCCTCAGCCTCAGCATCAGCCTGCCTCAGCATTCAACATGTGGCCCGGGAATGGAGTTCTGGGAACTCGAAGAACACGAAGTGGCCTACAGTTGGCTCCGGGCATTCAAAATCATGCCCAGGAATGGAGTTCTGGGAACTCGAAGACCACGAAGTGGCCTACAATTGGCTCCGGGCATCCAAAATGTGGCCCGGGAATGGAGTTCTGGGAACTCGAAGACCACGAAATGGCCTACAGTTGGCTCCGGGCATCCAAAATGTGGCCCGGGAATGGAGTTCTGGGAGGTCGAAGAGCACAAAGTGTGTGACTGTTGGCGGAAAGTGAGCCCGGCTCTGTTCCCGGTTCTCCAGAATGTGTCCCGGGAATGGAGTTCTGGGAGGTCGAAGAGCACGAAGTGTGTGACTGTTGGCGAAAAACGACTCCCGGTTCTCCTCCCCGGCACCCGCCCAGACCCCCCTGAGGAGTCCAGATGCTCTCTTTTGACCCTACTAGAAACCTATCAGCAAACGCTGTTAGGTAAAAACTGCAACGCAAATCTTCGTAAACCCGGGTCAGCCAATAGGCGCGGCCGCCTCGCGGCCACGAGCGGCTCCCTAACCCGGGTCAGCCAGAGGGGGTCTTCGCAGGATCCTGCCGGATCCGGTGCCGTGGCTGACCCCCGTTTGCATTGACCCCCGTCTCAAGGCTCCCGAGTTCGAGGCTGGCGAGGCTTCCCGGGCCTCCCACGCTGGCCACAGCCGCACTCCTCCTGACACTGGCGGGCGGCCCCCCCGGTGGCCTCGCGGCGAGCCCCAGCGCGGGCAAGGAAGGCCCGAGGACGGCCTCCGAGGGGCCCCTGAGACGGCCAGAACAAGGCCCAACAGCCCCCAGTAGGGCCCCAGAAGACGCCCAGGAGGGCCTCGAGATGCAAACATCTATATATATATATATATATATATATACATACATACATACATATACACATATATATATATATATAGATAGATATCTTTGGGGGTTCTGATGAATGTTAGCGTTTTCGTTTGTTGGGCATCCGATACACCACGAGGGCCCCACGAGCTTCCGAGATCGCCACTCGACGGCCAAATAAACTTCCGAAGCGGCCCCGGCACGGACGAAGACGACACCAACACGGCCCAAAACGTCCCAAAAAGCTTCAGAGACGGCCCGAGACGGTCCAAAAGAGCTCCAAGCGGCCCAACACTGGCCAAAAACAGCCCCCGAGGACTCGAATACGGCCCAGGAGGGTCCCAAGACGGTGCACGAGGCCCCCAAAACGCTCCAAAGGCCTCTAACAGACCCCCGAAAAGCTCCCTGAGGCCACCTACACAGCCCAACAGACACCCAAAAGACACCCAAAGGCCTCCAAGATCTTTCCAACAGCTTTGAAAATGCCCACTCCAGGAAGGGTCCAAGACGGCCCACTGACGAACGCAGGTTTGACGCCAAGACTCCTGCCCCCTGGCGGCGCTGTGACGGACACAGCATGGACGCCAAGGACCCCAGAGTTCCACGGGACGGAAGCGCCCTTTGGTAAGCGGGTCGGCACGCCAAGGCTCCCGAAAGCGAGCGGCAGCTCATAACACCGAGGTTTCAAGAGAGAGCGGCGCAACGTGCCCCAAGCGGCCGCGGCCCCGAGACACCGCGAGGACCCAAAACGGATTCACAGACGCCTCCAAGACGCCCAGCCCGTCACGCCAAGACCCAAAACCGTCTGACGATGATTCGGGATGACAAGCCGGCCCCGGGTAGTTGAAAATGGGGCAGACCCCAAGGTCTGCGGGTGCACACCCACAAGCAGCAGACATTGCTCGCAAATCCGCCATCACCGTGCGCTGGTTTTTGGGCGTGGTCGACAAATTGCCCAACGTGGAGCACCGAGCACGTGCGGCGCACCTTGCAGGCATCGCGCACCTGGTTGGCGTCTCCATTGGATCGCGATGGTTGTCGATAGCGGCCGCTGCCTGTGCTGAGACCCGGGTGTTACTTGTTCTATGGGAAGGCAGGTGGGAGTGAGCGACACGGTTTGCGGCTTAGGGTAGCTTAACCCCTCCCCCGACCCCTCCCCCTGGACCTGGAGCGGGGGGGCGGCGACCCCATTTGAGCGTCCAAGATGCCCCAAGACTGCTCCAAGACGGCCTCAGAGAGCCACAGATGACCTCCAAGATGGCTCAAGGTAGCTCGAGATAGCTCAAGATGGCGTCCAAGAACACCCCCAGAAGGGTCCAAGTGGCCACGGAGCCTTCCAAGGAAGCCACCAAGATCAACATCCTTCGAAAGTCTTAGCAAGAGAACTGTTTTGTGCCGTCTCGCCTGTTCGCGTTCGACGGCCGTCCGAGGCCTCAAGGGCGCTCCAAGAAGGCCCAAGAGAGCCCCAAGAGGAGCCCAAGAGGGTACCAAGACAGCCCCCAGAGCGCCCAAGAGCGCTCCAAGAGCGTTCCAAGAGGGGCCCAAGAGGCGATTTTAGGAGCTGCAGAGGGGGGGCCTAATGGAGTACCCTCTCCTTCTTTGATCGAATTCCTCTAAGATTGCCCCAAGACTTTCCGAGGTGGCTGAAAATGGTCTCCAACACCTGCAGACAGGCACCTGCAATACCCTGCAAACACCCTGCGAACACCCTGCAAAGTCCCTGCAAAGACCATGCACAGAATTGAAGAGGGCACCAAGAAGCTCCCAAGAAACCCCCAAGAGGCCCCAAGAGCCCCCGAGGCCCCCAAGACGCTCCAAGAGGACCCCTGGACAGACAAGAGGCCCCAAGAGGCTCTCAAGAGGCATCCGAAGAGACTCCGAGGGGCATCCAAGAGGAATCTAGCCTTTCTGCTCGGCCCTCCTTCTCGTCCGCATCCTCCTCCTCCTCATTCTTCTTAGCACCATTATGATTAGTAGCATTCGTATTAGCATTGTGTTTCGCCTTGCTATTCTTATTAGTATGGTTCGCATTCGTCTTGTTAGAATTATGGTTCGTATTGTTGTGTATGCTTAATCGCATGATTAGTAGTCGCCCCCGTAATAGTATGACTATGTTTATTATTGGTATGTATCATTCGTATTATTACCAGTAGTATTATTCTTAGTCGTAACATCCTCCTCCTCCTCCTCCGCCTCCTCCTCCGCCTCCTCCTCCTCCTCTTCCTCAGCCGCCCATTCATTCTCCTCCCTCTCCCTTCCTCCCCCCTCCTCCTCCTCCTCCTCCTCCTCCTCGTCCTCCTCCTCCTCCCCATCCTCTTCCTCCTCATCCGACTCTTCTTCAATCATCCATCTCTTGAAAGAAAGGGCTTCCCCGGCCCCTTCTTACACTGCATGCTTCGCCATATCCCTGATGAGGGTAACTCGCCTGGGCGTCGTTCCTGGATGGACTGGTGGGAATACTCAAAGCGTCCAGAGTATGAGTAGGAGAAGGACTAGGGATAATGAGAATAGGATGAGTACGGGCGGCATGGGGAGGAGGAGAGGAGGAGGAGCAGCAGCAAGCAGAAGGGGGAAACAGAAGCAAGTGACGGAAAACGGGGAAGTCAAAATTTTCAACTGGGGCCCTCCCCTGCCCTGATCCCCTCCCCTCCCCTGGTCCCCTCGAGGAGGCGGAGCAGGAATGCAAGCAACCCCGTGCGGACCCGACTCCTCAGGGCCCGTGCTTTAGAAACCCGCGGGGAGGGGGGGCACAGAATTGGAAAGACGTCTGCTGCCAAGTAGAGACACCTACAGGTAGTGGATACCTCACGCACGCAGACACACACACACACACACACACACACACATACACACAAGTCCAGATTCGGTCCATTGGCATCAGTGCGGCGACAATCACAGACTGGCTCAGACACTCCCCTGGTTCCATCCCCTACTTCCTCCCCTTCCCTCGTCCCTCATTCACTCGTCCGCTCTTGCCCGCCCTCCTCCCCGTCCTCTCGAACAAACAGTCGAAAGGGGTCAGCGGCCTCGGCGTCGTCCCAGCCGCCGTCCCAGCCGCCCCATCCCTGCGGAGGGGCGGACGTCTGAAACTTCATGATCGGGGGCGCGAAACAGGCAATCCGACCCGTCGGAATCCAGTAGCGAAGGCAAACACTCAAGACGAGGAGCAACATGGTACAAGAGGAGGAGGAGGAGGAGGAGGAGGAGGAGGAGGAGGAAGAGGAGGAGGATTATCAGCGAGTGCCCTAGCTGAAATATTTGACCTGTGGTGTCGAGGGGAGCGTGGTATGACGAAATCTGTACAGATCCACTGCTCCCTTGCCAGGCCCTTCTTGAAGCCAGCAGCGGTGTATACGGCACGCCCTCGTGGCTCGGCCAGGAGGGCGTATACACAGCTCCTGGGTTCAAGGTGGGCCTGGCCAGGGAGCAGTGGATATGCACTGCTTTCGCAGCCCGAGCGTCACGGGCCCATCGACCCAAGGAGCACGGGGACCAGGAGCCCGTCCGAGAGCTGAACCCAAGACGATCGCAAGCTGCAGCTGGGCAGGCCGGACTGGACGGAACCCAAGCCTCCCCCGCGCAGCCCCTCGGGCCGAGAGGGCTGCGTCGAGGTGCACACTTGCCTCCAGACGATGCAAACCCCCTCCTCCTCTTCCTCA
This sequence comes from Prorocentrum cordatum, assembly GCA_963575745.1. Classification (NCBI taxonomy): domain Eukaryota; class Dinophyceae; order Prorocentrales; family Prorocentraceae; genus Prorocentrum; species Prorocentrum cordatum. The sequence goes on from CAUYUJ010014495.1 coordinate 351,454, forward strand.
TCATCCGCCTCCTCCTCCTCCTCTTCCTCCAACTCCTCCACCTCCACCTCCTCCTTCCGTAGCCATTTTGGCTCAAGGTCATGACTTCCCTGGCGGGATACACGGATACTGCTAGTCCGCGGCCAGTGCCAGGGCGCTTGCGCTCGACAATCCACCCTTTCAGCCAGCACCTAAGGGGCTCACTGGCGGCCCACTCCTCCGTGCTGCTCTCCTGGTCGGAGGGCCCGCTGCGATGTTCAAGGCTTCTCGCTATCAGCAGGGTCGGATGGCGTGGGCCAAGCCTGTGCCGTTGGTGCACCAACGAGGCAGGTGATCGTTGGTGGACCCCTGCGGCAGCCAAAGTGTGCGGAGGTGAATGCAAGTGCGACAAGAGCGTGGCCTTTGTCTCCATCAAGCAAGCAGCTTGCCGACTTGCACAAGCAGCTGGAGTCCAAAGGCGACGACTCGCACATGCAGGTCGACGCGGGCAGCAGGATGCCCACTGCCGTCATCGACAATGATAAATGGAAAGCAGCGGAGGCCGAGGCGATGCTCAAGGCCTTGCCACGTGAACCAACCTCGGAGTTCGCCCTGCAGCAGAAGATGCACCTTGAGCGGCACCGAGACAGCTGAAAGGCCAAGCTGCGGGAAGCGCAGCCTTTCGAGTGGAGGGCCCATGACGTGGTCAACCAGAAGAAGCAGCTCACCATCAAGAGCGACAAGCTTGAGAAGGCGGTGGAGGCGGAGAAGGCGGCCGGCGAGGAGGCCAAGAACGTGTTGGAGGAGGCCGAGCGAGCACACTCGAGCAGATCGTGGCGAAGGAGGCTGAGCTCAAGAAGGCTCTGGACGCCCAGCCCAAGCTGCCGCACGAAAGGGCACTCTCCTCCTCCATCGAGGGCTTCGGAGCTTCGGTCGGGGAGCTGGGCCAGCTCTTCAGGGCATGAAGATTGGGTGAGCAGGAGGCTGCTGCGTTGTCTGCCCACCTCAAATCTGCCATGTGGGCCATCATGGACGCGGAGAAGAAGGTCGGGCCAGAGGTGCAGCAGCCAGAGCCTGTGCACATTCCTGATGATGCTCATGTCCCTGCTCCTGTCTCTGCTCCTCCCACGCATGTGCAGGGTCTCACTCGTTCGAGGGCTGCCAAGCGGATGGCGTTGGTAGGGCATTGGTCATACTTGGAGGCCTGGACATGGGCACCAACACCAACACAGGGGGTTGCCTCCACAGGGGGAAGATGATCCTACAGTCGGGGCGTTGACCTAAGGAACCCTAAATAAGGAACGAGGCCCCTCTTCTCCACAAGTTAAACTCCGATTTCCTGTCGAAAACATAGGGAAAACCTGAGGCAAACTGTGAAACAATCAAGGAACACGGAGCCCCTCCCAAACGAAAAGTGTTCCTTCTGCAAGACCCCTAGGGCCCCTACTGTAGATGTCGGTGTTGGTGGTACTATTTCGGCCACCTTGGAAGCCAGAGTATTACCACCATCACGGAGATCGGGATCTTCTTCCCCCGTTGGAGGCACACCGCCGGAATTGGTGTTGGTGTCCACCTCCAGGCCTGCGACATACCTCAGAGTCTGCGGGGTGGTGCTGAGTAGCCTCTTGCTGTTCCAGTACTGTGATCGCCGTGATCGTAATGCCGTGCCCCGTCCCCAGGGAGCACGCGGCCCCGAGCCAAGCGTTTGCATCGATCTTGCATATCTACGCTTTGCTAAATATATATATATATATATATATATATATAGATATAGATATATAATATATATAATATATGTACATCTATACATATATATATATATATATATATATATACACACTGCGAACATATAAAGATTGGCCTTCGAACATTCCCGTCACGGTACTCGGGCTGTGTGTCAGAAGCCTCTTGTTGTTCGTTGGCAGCTCGCAGAAAGCCTCTCGGGAACCTCGTCGAGGGCGGCCGTGAAGCCTCTTGGGGGGGCCCTTTGGGGGCTTCGTGGGGCATCTTTCGGGCCTCTTTCGGGCCTCTTTCGGGCCTCTTGGGGCCTCGTGAAGGGCCTCTTGGGAGCACCTCGAAACGCCTCGTCGGGGTCTCTCTGGGCCTCGTGGGTGCCTGAGGGGCGGAAAGCTGGAATTGTGGGCTCGTGTTCCCCCTGTTGGGCTGTCTTGGGGGGCCTATTGGGCCGTCCTGGGGCCCTCTCGAGTAATGTTGGGGCTCCCGAAGAGGTCTATGACGCCATCTTGGGGCTTTCTTGGACCCCTCTTGGGACGTGTCGGGACGGTCTTTGGCGCCTCTTGAGCCGTCCAGGAACGTTGGAAGCCCAAAGCCTTGAGAATGCCTGAGGCGCCGCCAGGGGGTCCCAGCGCCGATCCGAGAAATATGCGCGGACCTCCGAATTTGTATGTTTATGTCATTATTCGTTCCCCTAACCTCAGGCGGAATCCGTTGTTGTCGCACTCTGGGGCCCAATAGCACCCCGACGGGCAAAAGCCCCTGATGCGAGAGTCGAGGCAGGCAATCGAAAAACACGGTGGGCACTGGGGGGGGGGTAATAACCATTTAAGAACGGTCGCTCCTTATCACTCAACATGCATACCCCAAACCATCGACTCCCGCCCTCTTCGTTTATGAACGTGCCCCAGTCGAGGGCCCCTAGAGAGAGTAAAAACAAAGCCCGATATTGAAACAGGGTCCCAGTCGAGCGCACAGACAAGGCCCGAGAGAGCAACACGAGCGGATCGGGCGGGCGGACCCTCGCGGGCGGGTCGGAAGGAGCGCTACATGACGGCTGGGACGGACGGGGCGGTACGTGCAAGCGAACGGTGGCAGATCAAACATCTCCAACCACCCATCCAGAATCGTCCCCGGGCTGTGTTTGAGGATTTTCTAACCTCCCCGGCGGGTCGGGCGGGCGGGAGGTCGGAGGTGGGCGGAGCGGGGTCGGTCGGGCGGGCCCGGAGCGGACGCGTCCGGAGGGCGGGCCCCGAGGGGGGCAGGCGGGGCGGGGGTGGGGCAACGGAGCGAGGCGCGGCGCGAGAGCGCTGCTCTCCTGCGCTGCGGGGGGCGCAGATCCGCGGAGGGGTGGAGAGAAGTCCTCGGCGCCCTGGAAGGATGCCCAGCGCGAGGGTTTAGGGTTTAGGGTTTAGGGTTTAGGGTTCCTCCTCTTCCTCGTCCCTCCTCCCTCTTCCCTCCTCCCTCCTCCCACCTCCTCCTCCCTTCCCTGGCCAGCTAAGAGACAGGAAGCGAGGGCCGGGGGGGCACACGTCGATTGAAAAAGAGGGCACTGGGCAGGGGCTCAGCAATATAGCCTCAGTGGTGAAAGCTCAGCATCGTAATCGCAAGTATCAGCATCAGCATCAGTTTCACCATCGTCACCGTCATCATCAGCATCAGCATCATCATCATCATCATCATCATCATCATCATCATCATCAGCAGCAGCAGCAGCAGCAGCAGCATCATCATCAGCAGCAGCACCAGTATCATCATCAGTATCAGCAGCATCATCAGCATCAGCATCATCATCAGTATCAGCAGCGGCAGCATCAGCATCAGCATCATCAGGATCAGCATCAAAAACATCATCGGCATCAGCAGCATCATCACCATCATCACCATCATCATCATCAGCATCAGCATCAGCATCATCATAAACACCAACACCATCACCATCATCATCAGCAGCAGCATCACCATCATCATCATCATCATCATCATCATCATCATCATCATCATCATCATCATCAGGATCATCAGGATCATCATCACCATCATCATCAGCATCAGCATCATCAGCATCATCGTTATCACTATCATTATCAGCTGCATTATCATGATTCGCGCTATCATCATGGGCATAATCGTCGTCAGCGGCAGTAGATCAACAACAACAGCATTGTAACCATCATAATCATCACCATCCCCTCACCACCGTCAGCATCACCACCAACAGCACCATCCTTTACCATCGTTATCGTCGTCGTCGAAACCATCGCCATCCAAATCACCATCATCATCATCACTACCACCATCATCATCATGATCACCATCGTCATCATCACAATCGCCATCAACACTCCCATCATCATCATCATCATCATCATCATCATCATCATCACCATCATCATCATCATCATCAGCATCATCAGCATCAGCATCAGCATCAGCATCATCAGCATCAGCATCAGCATCAGTATCAGCATCATCATCATCTTCATCGTCGGCATCGTCATCGTAGTCATGACTAGTATCTTCACAGTTGACAGCATCACCAAGAAAATCGTGAAAGCAGTCAAAAGCAGCATCCGATACAAAAGTACTGATCATCCCAATTATCTTCCCTACTCCTTGTCGTCTCCTCACCATATTTCTCCTCGTTCCCCTCCTCGTTCTCCTCGCCCATCCCTATCCTCCGCCTCCCCATTCCCCGAAGCACTCTCCTTCCCTCCGCATTCCCCCTTCCACCACCCCCCCCTTCCTCTGAAAGATGCACCCAGGGGACCTACAGAAGGGCAGGACCAGAAATGGTTAGTGGGAAGGGCCACTGCCTTTTCGCAGCCATCCCCTCCCTCCTGAGATCCGACGTTGCGAACAAGTGCGCTCTCGCGAAGAATCACGACTGGATCCACGCATCCGTCTCGTGATCTTACCGCTATCGCGAAAAAATGCGTTCTCGCGAAGAATGGAATCCGTCTGTCTGCTGCATCTTCGAGAAGGATCTATATATGTCATGGTCCTGGGGCCCGAGACCGGGCAAGAACGCCAGGTGTGAAAAAAGCATCGCCCCGATCTCAGGGTCCCCCCCCCCGAGGCCTCCCAGATGGGGTCGGAGTAGCTGGGGTCGATCGGAGGATCGTGCTGCATCGCCGACGCATCGCTGAGGCATCGGCGATGCACCCGCGACGTCGACAGTGCATTCGGCGGCGTCGGCGTGGAAAAGTCGGGCTCCACATCGAGCCGCATCGTCGATGCATCGGCGATGCGGAACGATCCTCCGACCCCATCTGTGAGGCCTATGCCCCCACCTGTGACGATCTGCTCAGACCCCATCTGTGGAGCGATCCTCCGACCCCATCTGTGACGATCTGCTCAGACCCCATCCGTGAGGCCGATGCTCCCGCCTCTCCTCCTCTGCAGTCCACGCCGCAGAAGGGCGCTCCTCCCCGAGGCTCACCATGAAGGGCGGGGCCGGACAGGGGAGCGGCGGGCAGGTGGCCGCCTTGCCGCAGCCGCCCCAGGGGCCCATCATCCACATGAGGCTCATCTCCCCGGGGCGAAAGCAGGAGGTGCAAAGGGAGGGACGGAGACGAGGGAATCGGATTCGGCATGAGGACGATGAATCCCAAAGGTTCCCGTAGAAAACTCGGCTCGCATTTTCCTGGAAAGGGCGTAGGCCCAGGGTTCTCTTTTGGTAGGTTTACCCCCCGATCTGATGGGAAGAGGGCCGGCGGATTTCTCTTGCGATAAATAACGAGTGGGAAGAGGGCCGGCGAATTAAAATTTCAGGATGTCCCTAGCGAAACGCTTGTTTTTCAGAATTTGTTGAGGATGTCTCAGGCGAAACGCTTGTTTTGTGTAATAGATTGTCCTCTCCTGGGGACCAGAATTTCGACGATCTCTCAAGTGAACTGCTTGGTTTCACGTGCCCAGGTCTTGAGGATGTCTCGAGCGAGACGCTTGGTTTCACGCCTCCAGGTTGCCCAGGCAGAGGTCAAGCGCCAGGATTTGTTGAGGATGTCTCGAGCGAGATGTTTGGTTTCACGCGTCCTCGTCGCCCAGGCGGATGTCTAGAATGAGGAGGTGTTGAGGAAATCTCGATCGCGATGCTTGTTTGCACGTGTCCAGGTTGCCCAGGCGGATGCCTAGCATGAGGATGTGTTGAGAATGTCTCGAGAGATACGCTTGTTTTCACGTGTCCAGGTCGCCCAGGCGGATGTCTAACATGAAGATGCGTTGAGGATGTCTCGAGCGAGACGTTTGCTTTCACGGGCACAGGTCGCCAAGGCGGATGTCTAAACTGAGGAGGTGTTGAAAACGTCTCGAGCGAGATGACTGGGGCAGCTACCATCTGCTCAGGCAGCTCGAGCTTAAGATCCAGATCAGTTCGGTCAGGACTCGGATGCAACGGAGGACTCGATCCACAATGATATATAGAGCACAATCGCGGCATGGCACATCGCAGTTCAGCACGGCCCAGCACAGAACAGCCGTCGGCACGGTACATCAAGATCGATACGCTCAACATTGCACCGTGGCACTTTCCTTGGCGCGTTCCGTGGCGAGTCCACCTGGCACGTCGCGCGGCGCGTCCCCTGGCACGTCCCGCGGCACGTCTCTGGCACGTCCCGTAGCGCGTCCCCTTGGCACGTCACGTCCCGCGGTGCGTGCCCATGGCACGTCCCCTGGCACGTCGCCTGGCGCGTCCCTTGGGACGTTCCGCGGCGCATCCTCCTGGCATGTCCCCTCTGTCGATTAGTTCTGGGACAGCTACCATCTGCTCGGGCAGCTCGAGCTTACGATCCAGATCAGTTCGGTCAGGACTCGGATGCCAGGGATGACTCGATCCACAACGCTACATAGAGCACAATCGCGGCATGGCACATCGCAGTTCAGCACGGCGTAGCACAGCACAGCCCTCGGCACAGTACATCAAGGTCGGTACATTCAGCATTGCATGTGCCCGTCGCCCAATCAGGTGTCTTCGAAACGTTGCCATGCCTTACATTTCTATGTTCCTTTCTGGGTTCGTGGGTCGATCATGTTCAGAATGTGGTGAGGATGTCTCGAGCGAAACGCTGGTTTTGCAGAGTTAGGGTATCCAACATGGCGTCGGGCCCAACGCCGAATTATGTGGAAACGCACGGGGGGCCGAAAAGCGCTACCCGAACACATGTCCCAATACAGAAAAGTGATGGTTTCTTGCTCTGAACAGGGGGTTGCGCTTTGGGGGCCTCGCCAGGGAAGACGTTGCGAGGATGTCTCGGGCGGGAGCGCGAATTCAGCGTATCCAGGTCACGCAGGGGGGTACCGAACATGGTTGTCCCGAGCTGGAACCACGTGTTTTTTTCCATGCTCAGGCCACCAAGGGAGATCTCTAACATGATTGTCCCTAGCTGGAATCAAGTGTTTTTCCCGGAAAGGGCACAGGCCCAGGGTTCTCTTTTAGTAGGTAAACCTGTCCCCGGTGCCTTAACTGAGGTGGGCCGGCGGATTCTTTCCCTGATAAATATCGAGGTCGAGGTGGGCCGGCGGATTAAAATGTTAGGATGTCTCAGGCGAAACGCTTGTTTTTGAAATCCCGATCGATAAATCACAGGGTGCGGGCCACTCTTTCGTGTGTCAAGGATGTCTCGAGCGAAACGCTTGCTCCGCAGAGTTACCGAGGATGTCTCGAGCGAATCGCTTGTTTTGAAAGCGTCCCAATACGGTGTCGTGAAAACGTTTCCATGCATGCGGTTCTATATGCGTTTCCACGACCACACCCCAGCACGACCACACCCCATCACGACCACACCCCAGCACGACCCCACCCCAGCACGACCCCACCCCAGCACGACCAAACCCCAGCACGACCACACCCCAGCATTACCCCACCCCAGCACGACCCCACCCCAGCAAGACCACCACCCAGCACGACCACACCCCAGCACGACCTCACCACAGCACGACCACACCCCAGCACGACCACGCCCCAGCACGACCACGCCCCAGCACGACCACGCCCCAGCACGACCACCCCCCAGCACGACTACCCCCCCAGCACGACCACCCCCCAGCACGACCACCCCCCAGCACGACCACACCCCAGCACGACCACTCCCCAGCACGACCACACCGCCTTGGTTGAGTGGTTGCCTGTCGTCGTGGAATGTTTCGTGGGGTGCCTCGTGGACTGTTTCGCGGGGTGTCTCGTGGAATGTTTCCAGGAAAACGTTGAAAACGGTCGCCCGTGTCTCGTTGAATGCTTCGCGGGGTGTCTCGTGGAAGTGCCCGTCGCCCAATACGGTGTCGTGAAAACGTTTCCATGCATGCGGTTCTATATCCATTTCCGGGTTCGTGGGTCCATCATGCTACGTCTCCAGGCCACCCAGGGGGTATCTAACATGGTTGTCCCGAGCTGGCACCGTGTTTTTACGTGTCCAGGCCACCAACACGACGGTTGTCCCTAGCATGTTCTGTAGCGCGTCCCCTTGGCACGTCCCGCGGTGCGTCCCCGTGGCGCGTCCCCTGGCACGTCGCCTGGCGCGTCCCTTGGAACGTTCCGCGGCGCGTCTTCCTGGCACGTTTCCTTGTAAATTCGCTCTGGGGCAGTTACTATGTGGACTATGTGCTCAGGCAGCTCGAGCTTAAGACCCACATCAGTTCGGCCAGGACTCGGATGCAACGGAGGACTCGATCCACAACACTATAGAGCACAATCGCGGCATGGCACATCGCAGTCCAGCACGGCGACGCACAGTACAGCCCTCGGCACGGTACATCAAGATCGATATAATCACTCAGCATTGCAACCTGGCGCGTTCCTTCGCACGTTCCGTGGCGTGTCCTGTGCCGAGTCCCCCTGGCACGTCGCGCGGCGCGTCCCCTGGCACGTCCCGTGGCACGTCCATTGGCACGTTCTGTAGCGCGTCCCATTGGCACGTCCCCCCATGGCACGTCCCCTGGCACCTCGCCTGGCGCGTCCATTGGAACTTTCCGCGGCGCGTCTTCCTAGCATGCCCCCCCTGTGGATTAGCTTTGGGGCAGCTAGCATGTTCTCAGGCAGCTCGAGCTTAAGATCCACATCAGTTCGGTTAGGACTCGGATGCAAATGAGGACTCGATCCACAACGCTATAGAGCACAATCGTCACATGGCACATCGCAGTTCAGCACGGCGCAGCACAGCACTGCCTTCGGCACGGTACATCCAGATCGATACACTAAGCATCGCAATTTGGCGCGTCCCGTGGCGAGTCCCCCTGGCACGTCGCGCGGCGCGTCCCCTGGCACGTCCCGTGGCACGTCCATTGGCACGTTCCGTAGCGCGTCCTCTCGGCGCGTCCCCGTGGCACGTCCCCTGGCTCGTCCCCTGGCACCTCGCTTGGCGCGTCCCTTAAGACGTTCCGCGGTGCGTCTTCCTGGCATGTTCCGCTGTCAATTAGCTCTGGGGCAGCTACTATGTGCTCAGGCAGCTCGAGCTTAAGACCCACATCAGTTCGGCCAGGACTCGGATGCAAAGGAGGACTCGATCCACGACACTGTAGAGCACAATCGCGGCATGACACATCGCAGTCCAGCACGGCGACGCACAGCACAGCCCTCGGCACGGTACATCAAGATCGATACACTAAGCAGTGCAACCTGGCACGTCCCTTGGCACGTTCCGTGGCGCGTCCCGTGGCGGGTCCCCCTGGCACGTCGCGCGGCGCGTCCCCTGGCACGTCCCGTGGCACGTCCATTGGCACGTTCCGTAGCGCGTCTCCTTGGCACGTCCCGCGGTGCGTCCCCATGGCACGTCCCCTGGCACGTCGCCTGGCGCGTCCCTTGGGACGTTCCGCGGCGCGTCCTCCTAGCATGTTCCCCTGTCAATCCGCTCTGGGGCAGCTACTAGTTATGTCTTCAGGCAGCTCGAGCTTAAGATCCAGATCAGTTCCGTCAGGACTCGGATGCAAAGGAGGACTCGATCCACAACGCTATAAAGCCCAATCGTGGCATGGGGCATCGCAATTCCGCACAGCGCTGCACAGCATAGCCCTCGGCACGGTACATCAAGATCGATACACTAAGCATTGCATTTGCCCGTCGCCCAATCAAGTGTCTTTGAAACGTGGCCATGACTTACATTTCTGTATTCCTTTCTGGGTTCGTGGGTCGATCATGTTTGGCGCTGCGGCCCTGCGCGCAGCGATACGGCGGAAAAGTCGGAGACTAGCAGCCGCGCTCGCGCGTCTGGAAGCGCCCGAGCCCTCAGAGACCACTGAGGGTCTCGCAGCAGCCAAACCCCATAAGC
>CAUYUJ010014495.1:363903-399741 GCA_963575745.1 Prorocentrum cordatum
TCTCGATGCACTCCAAGTCGCTCGCAAGGGCGGCACGGCTACTCCCACGACCTCGCAGCAGAACCCAACGTTCAACCTCACCAGCCTCCTCGAGGACGGTGACATATCCATCGAAGCGGGTTCGGCGTTCGATCTCCAAGGCCTTGACATCGACGACAGCGACCGCCAGGCATGGGAATCCCTCCAACAGCGCTTCGCCACGGAGCTCAAGGCCAAGGTCACCGAGCTCTTCGGCAACACCGCCAGCCGCATCAGCCAGCTCCGCGCAGAGGCCAGCACCATGCGCACGCGCTTCGCCTCCAAGCGGCAGCGGTCCGACGAGGACGGTCATGCCCGAGAGGGAGGTGGACCACCGCCCGCCGCCTCGGCGGCAGCAGGCGAACCCCCAGCGGCAGCCGCAGCGGACGCTGATGGCTCTGCGGCCTCTTCGCCAGCGGCGCCAAGCGATGAGCCTCCCGCACCTGCTGCTGGCGCTACTTCTGACGGCAGCTTCGCCGCACAGCCTGTACCAGCGATCAACAAGGACCCCGACCTCGAAGACAAGGCACAGAAGATGCTCAGCCAGATGCGCAAGCCCACCGCGACCGCCGTGGCTGGAGCCCAGCAGCCTCTTTAGCCGACTACTACCCGACCCTGGACGGATTGGTGAGACGGGACGCCTACCGTCAGAGACCAAGAGCTACGACAACCCACCGATCATCAACACAATGGACGCAGTCCTCGACCCGTTCGACGAGCTGGCCGAGTTGGACGCCCACATCGTTTTCGCAGCCACAGCGCAGTACGCTACCGCCCCGCCCGAGACGCTGTCCTCGGTTGGGGACGATGAGGCGGCACAGGCCGTCGACACAGCGACATGGGACCCAGGGCAGCCGCAGCGTGCCGCGCGAGCCGACCCTGATGCCGCTCCGCCCGAGACGCTGTCCTCGGTAGGGAGCGATGAGACGGCTCAAGCTGTCGACAGGCATATGGTACAGGTACCAGGGGAGCCGTTGCCAACGGCACACCCTGATGCCGCCCCGCCCAAGACGCAGTCCTTGGTAGGGGGCGATGAGATGGCGAAAGCTATGGACTTGACCGCTGCGGAAGGCCCTTGGAAGCCCAGCAGCCCGAGACCCGACCCCAGACCCGCCTACCAAGACGAAGGCCTTACGAACCCCACGCCGTCAGATCACTCCCTGTTCTTCTCCAACATTACTCAGTGGGGGCCGCAGTCGGAGAAATGGCTGGCAGGGCCAGGCAAACAATATCAGATGGTGGCATTGGTTGAAACACACATATCGCATGGTAAAGCCCCTTTCATCTACGACAAGCTAGCAGCGGATGGTTGGAGGATATCATCGACTACAGCCACGCCGACCAGCAGATCCGACGGAGGCAACACGGGTGGCGAGATGATCCTATCCAGGTACCACGTCCAGGCCACAACCTTCAACCACCTCCGCGACCTGGCCATCTCCCAGCGCAGGCCCGACCCGTTCCGCGGCTTCACGCCCATGGTATGGCACAGACGCTCTGGCAACCTGGTTGTTATTGCAGCGTATCTGGAACCCCACAGGCAGATCGAGGGTGCAGTGCACGATAAGTTACTCTCGCTGGGAGCCTTCGTTACTATGCTCACTGACCCGTGGATCATCCTGGCCGATTGGAATATGACACCTGAGCAGCTCGCAGCAACAGAGTGGCCCGCCAAATGGAATGCTACCATCGTGCGAGCGCCTGGATCCGCCACGTGCGACAAGGGCCAGGGACTCACGCTCGACTTCGCATTGGTCAAGACTGGCATCGAGCACACGTTCTCCATTCGCCAATGCCCCACCGTCCCCTGGGCCACCCACGTGGGCCTTGAAGTTCGAGCAGGCAGCGCAGACCCCTGGTGGTATCAGTCGATCCATACCCCTAGGGCTTTCCCCATAGTGGACAGACCCAGGACCCCTCCAGACCCCAACAGCAAGACCGCCATCAAGAAACGTAAAACAGCAGAAGCTCGAGCAGCACGCCTACGCGATCTACCTCCTGAACTCCAACAAGCAGCAGCACAACTCCAGCCACAAGACGAGCCAGCAGCACAGGAGCCTATCCCGTACGCTATCCCGAGCGACCTCTGGGAGGAACAATGGCAGCAAGCTGCACCCACACGTTGTAAGCAGCCTCACGCGCACTTCGTGTACACCCACTGGGTGCACGACGCCGACGACCTCAACCTCAAGTACGCCAAATGGGTCACGGCGCTCGAGAACACCATGATCAGCCACCACCAGATCGACCCCAAGGAAGCCGCAGCATTCACAGGCCGAGCCCAAGGCTACCAATTGTCTTGGAAGAAGACGGCCGCCGCCCCAGGCCGCGTACACGTACATGACCCCCAGTCGGAATGGTGGGCAATCACGCTCACCCTCATCAAGCGCTACGCTGCGCTTCACGACAAGCCCAAGCACGCAGCGCTCATGCAGCAGCAGGCCTCCATCATCCAGCAGCGCGCGGACCACTTCAACACTCACTTCCACGACCCCCAGTTCGAGAAGGACGAGGACACCATTTTCCGCTGGTTTGCACTCGTCTGGGCCCCGCACTTGGACAATGAGGACACCGACGACTTGGTCACTATTACCGCTACTTGGGCCTCCAGAGCGCTCTCCGCAGCCCTCGCTAAGTCCAAGAGGGCTTACGGTGCTTGGCTCGCCAAGCAATGGAAACACCGCCCTGGAGTACTACACGCCCATGTCAAGCCTGCGCCCGTACGGCACATCGAGGCCTACACGACCAACCAGACCATTGCCGACCCCACCGTTTATCATGGACAGCAAGAAGCAACAATGGCAACAAGTATGGCAGGCCACCGAGACCCCCGACGACATCCTACAGGCGCTGTCAAAGGCCAAGGCAGCAGCCGCTCGCCAACCACTCGAGCCCATCACAGCCGAAATCGTACACCGCTCTCACGGCCGCATGCCACCCAGTAAAGCACATGGAGTTGACGCCCTTGGACCTCGCGACCTCCATCGACTACCAGAACCAGCAGTCGAAGCCTATGCGGATATCCTCAACGCAGTAGAGCATGCAGGCATCTGGCCACTACAAATCTCAGGCACTATTGCAGCCCTCGCAGCCAAGAAGTCTGGAGGCGACAGGGTCCTCGGCATGATACCTCACATGGCCAGACTCTGGTCTCGCATCAGATCGACTGCATCTACATCCTGGACCCAAGGCCTGGACGACTTCTGGACTACAGCCATCAAAGGTTCCTCAGCTCTCCAGGCCGCCCTACACAGGGCCTTGTTAGACGAGACAGCCTCAGCACTTGGCATACAGTCAGCCACAGTGCTATTAGACATCCAGAAGTTCTACGACAATATCAAGCTCGCCAACCTCATTATGGTCGGCCTCAACTGCGGCTTTCCCCCCATCATTCTACTACTGGAAGTACAGCTATACCTGGCGCCCAATTCTTGCGCCTCCAAAGGCATCATCGCAGGCTCCCCGCACGGCACGACCTTGGCACGACTCATAATACTTCCTATTCTACGGCAAGCCCAAGCTCAGGCAGAGCTTGCCCAGATGTGGACCTTCGTAGACGACACTGTCCTTCGAGTCGAAGGAGTCCTACGCACACTGCAGAAGCACCTCCCCCGTGCCGCCAAGACGCTCTGCGACGGTCTGAAGGAGTTCGAGCTGCCTATCTCTGACAAGACGGTCCCCATCGGCTCCACCCCCAAGGTCCGCAAATCGCTAGCCAAGAAGTTGCGGCAGTACGACATCCCAGGCACTGCGACCGCCACGGCCGTCGACCTCGGAGTTGACGCGGCTGCGGCTACTCGACGGGTACAAGCCAAAGCCAGGAAGCGACAGAGCTCAGCCGCAGCTAGGTTTCGCAAGATACACCGACTACGGAGCACTGCTCAGCAGGCTCGAATCTCAGCAGGACTGTGGCGTACTGGCGCTCTCCCCGAAGGAGTTTTCGGTCATCAGGTGCACGGCCTCGCTCGGCACGCTCTACTACGATGGCGGCGTCAGGCCGCTATTGCGGCCACGGGAGCAGCAGCGGGCCGATGCCTCACCTCCCTCCTCGGCGCCACCTTCGACGGCATGGACCCAGGAGTTTCCCTAAGGATCGAATTCATCGAGGCTTGGCTGCAGCACTGGATACGCCACCCGAGCACGCACGCCAGGATCATCAGAGCATGGCCAAGGATCAAGACCACCTTGCTCGCCGCAGGCCCCAAGCTGTGGTGCAGGGTCAAGGGGCCCACTGGCGCGGCCATCGCGACCCTGCTGGAGGCCAGCTGGGACCCGACCTCAGCTACCACGTGGAGACGCACGAAGGACGGCTACATCGAGGAGTGGAACCTCCCCCCTGCCGACGACCCTGACCTCCTCGACGCCGACATCCACACAGTATTGCAGGACCTCAGCGAGGATTTGCACAGGCTCCTCTGGACTCAGGCCGCTACGCATGACCATGGTGACACGCTGGCTGGAGGTGCGGACATGGTCACCATCCGCATTGAACAAAGGAGGCTCCTCGCAAACGGTGATTTCAGCGACTGGGCCCTCAACAACACCGTCATCAGTGGTGGACAATGGACCAGAGACCGCCTCCACAACGCGGGCTACCAGATCGACAAGAACTGCGACCGATGCAGCGCAGGAGTTCCTGAAACCTTGTTTCACCGAATGTGGCAGTGCGAGGCGAATGTGGGACCTGAGTTTGAGGCCAGTGACAAGTTACTACCGCGAGCCGTGGCGGGGGCCAATGCTGACCCTGCCCTGTGGCTCCGTGGCATCCCCTCTGTCGCTCTCACTACGCCCGCGTTCGAGCCATTGACTGGGAGGGACGGGTGGGAGTTTGTTGGTGCGGTGCGGGAGGGGTTGCCGTCGTGGGAAGGAGCTCGTAACGCTGAGGGCGAGTTGTTTCTTTTTGGCGACGGGTCTGGCGGCGCCTTTTCCGACGACGTCAGGCGACGCCGTGTTGGTTCTGGCCTCGCGGCCCTCCGATGGGACCCACCCTCGGCCTCCTGGACCCTCCACGCGGGCCTCCTCGCCCCCCTCCCAGGCCCCCGCCAGACCGTCCCAAGAGGCGAATTGCATGCGTTTTGCCTGGCACTGGAGACGTGCCAGCAGGATTTCACGTTTGTTACTGATCACCTAGCTCTGCAGCGCGGCTGGCAGAATGGCAGATGTCTCAGACCTGGCAGCCTCAGAGGCAAGAATAAGAATGGGGATCTCTGGCTGAGAATTCGGCACCTCGTGCAAGATCGATCTGGCGGCTGCTCTTCTGTCACGGTGCTCTGGACCCCATCTCACGCCGATCCCCTCACGTTGCATGGCTTCCAAAAATTTCTGGCTCTCGGCAACCAGCATGCCGACGAGCTCGCGGGAAGCGCGGCCCACAAGTCGGCCACCCTTGCCCTCCCGCCCGTCCCCAGGACCGATGAATACGACGCTATTGCAGCCATCGTCCGACAGAGGGCACGACTGATTCTACGTTCTTTAGGCAAGAATTCAGAGCCTCGAGGACAGTGGCCAGAGAGGCAATCCAACCAGGAGGCAGCCCCGCGCTCTCAGTTGCAGACCGCGATCGCGGCTTCTCAGCACAAATTCGAGCGGTGTGCAGACAAATGGAGATGCCCTGCCTGCCTCATCATCGTTGACGCTTGCCACGTTATTCCAGCTGCCGCCACAGAGTGTGTGCCGCCTTGCCCCCTTCCCGAGTTCGCTGCGTGTGGAGAGGTGCTGTGGTCGAGGGGTCCCCGCGTGATCAGTGGCAAGTTGATCCACCCCTCCCACACTTTGGCCACCATCCCCAAGTGGCAATTGTTTTTCTGTGTTAAGTGCGGCCACACGGCCACGCACCAAGTTAAAAGCCTACTTTTGCCGTGCCCTCTCTCCCACCAAGTGGGAGAGCGCAGGGCCCTGGGACCCACTGGCAAAGGCCTCGAGAACCTCAGCAGGATCAGGCGAGGCCTCCACCCGTCCAGATCGGGTCCCAGCAAGTCAGTGCTAGAGGCTTTGCACGTTTCGGCAGCCGAAGCCGCGATCGGTTCCTACGCGGCGGGAGCTGCCTCCGAGTAAATTGTGAGGCCAGGGGGGCCTGTCGCGGTGGGCCGTGGGATGTCGCCCCCCACGGCCCTCCGAGAAATACTGGATGGCCCCCCTGGCATCTCTGGGTTCCGAACGGACTACGTCCGATTGCTCCACTCCACTCCTTCTCCTCCTCCTCCTCCTCCTCCTCCTCCTCTCCTCCTCCTCCTCCTCCTCCTCCTCCTCCTCGTCCTCCTCCTCTTTCATCCTCCTCCTCCTCAACTCCTCCTCTCCTCCTCCTCCTCCTCCATCCTCCTCCTCCTCGTCTTCCTCGCTCCTCCTCCTCCTCCCCTCCTCCTCCTCCTCCTCCTCCCTCCCCGCCTCCTCCGCCTCCTCCGCCTCCTCCCGCCTCCTCCTCCTCCTCTCCTCCTCCTCCTCTCCTCCTCTCCTCCTCCCCTCCTCCTCCTCCTCCCCTCCTCTCCTCCTCCTCCTCCACTACTCCCCCTCCCCCTCCCCCTCCTCCTCCTCCTCCCCTCCTCCTCCTCCCCCTCCTCCTCTCCTCCTCCTCCTCCTCCTCCCCTCCTCCTCCTCCCTCCTCCTCCCTCACCCTCCTCCTCCTCTCCTGCCCCTCCTCCTCCTCCTCCTCCTCCTCCTCCTCCTCCTCCTCCTCCTCCTCCCCCCCTGGGCGCCATGTCGCCCCAGCCCATCTTGCCGCAGCCTGCTGGGAGGAGGGGGACAGATCGGCAGGCCAGAACGGATCGTGCAGCAGCAGCAGGGATGAGCAGGCGGGGCGGGGGAGGGGGAGCGAAGCAGGGAGGGAGGAGAGGAAGAGGGCGGGAAGGCAGCGCAAAAGATTCGGGGGCGGGAGAACACTCTGGAGAGGTCAGCGGAAGCGGAGGGCGGAGCATGGATAGTGGCGGACTAAAGAACTACGCCCTCACATGACACCTGACGGTGGTCGCCCGTCGGACTCGGAAATCTAATACGATCAGCCAAGGAAGTTCCTTCGGGAACGCTCCAGGGTTAGCTTCCCCAAGCGCCAATGTACGACAGCCCTCCCTCCGAAGTAAAGTTTTCTGTGCATTCCCGGTGCATTCCCAGGAGCGCCCCGGGGAAACATCGTTCCCGGTGCATTCCCATTCACAAAACACCCAACAAACACGAAGAACATGAATGTTCCCTCCCCGAACCGAATTCGATCTTTTGCATCCGTCCGACTGTACACCCGGGAGGGCGAGATAACGTGGAGGGATCAAGACGGACGAGGATGGCACGGTGATGTCATCGGCGGGCGTGGTGCGAAACGAGGCGGGGGGGGAAGGCACGAGGCAAAGGCTTACAAAGCAAGGGCAAAGAATGTATGGCAGGAGCGGGGGAAATGAGCCACTCCTGGGGACAACTGAACATGGGCGGAAAAGCAGGACACGGGGGTGGAGGAACCGAAGCAGAAGCGGAGAAAACGACAATACGGTGTGTACAAATGAACAAGGCGTGCAGAAATCAAAGCAAAGATGGAGAAAACGAAACAGCACTGCAACACCGATAGAGCTGTAGAAAGCGAAATAGCATTGCAAAGCGCGTATATTCATACATGCATACATACGTACATACATACACATACACGCATGTGTATAGTAAACAACTCTGGAAGCACAATACCCAGGGCGCTTCGATTATGTTTAGGGCGCGCCCCCGTTTCCTCCTCCTCCTTCACCACTTGTTTCGTGATCATGCTCCTCCTCCTCCTCCTCCTCCTCCTCTTCCTCCTGTTCCTCCTTGTTCTCGAAAAGGGCTCCGTCCCAGGGCTCTTCTAGTAGGTAAACCTGTCCCCGGTGCCATGCGGGAGGTGGGCCGGCGGAATTATTTCCTGATCATTTTCGAGGTCGAGGTGGGCCGGCGGAATTGATTGGGAGGATGTCTCGAGCGAAACATTTGTTTTTCCCAAGTATCCTGTGGTGTTGGGTCCTCGTTTTGAAGAGACAGCGCCCCGCGTCTCATCCTCCCTCCTCCCCCTCCTTGCCTTTGCACTCGGCACACCTCTCACACGTTTCGTAGCCCCATAGGGAGCTCCACCGAAGGCCCCAGTGGTTGCTCTCGCATGCGTTTCCCCCACCCTGGGCAGCGCTTCGTGGCCCCATAGGGAGCTCCACCGAAGGCCCCAGTGGTTGCTCTCGCATGCGTTTCCCCCACCCTGGGCAGCGCTTCGTGGCCCCATAGGGAGCTCCACCGAAGGCCCCAGTGGTTGCTCTCGCATGCGTTTCCCCCCACCCTGGGCAGCGTTTCGTAGCCCCATAGGGAGCTCCACCGAAGGCCCCAGTGGTTGCTCTCGCATGCGTTTCCCCCACCCTGGGCAGCGCTTCGTGGCCCCATAGGGAGCTCCACCGAAGGCCCCAGTGGTTGCTCTCGCATGCGTTTCCCCCACCCTGGGCAGCGTTTCGTGGCCCCATAGGGAGCTCCACCGAAGGCCCCAGTGGTTGCTCTCGCATGCGTTTCCCCCACCCTGGGCAGCGTTTCGTAGCCCCATAGGGAGCTCCACCGAAGGCCCCAGTGGTTGCTCTCGCATGCGTTTCCCCCACCCTGGGCAGCGTTTCGTGGCCCCATAGGGAGCTCCACCGAAGGCCCCAGTGGTTGCTCTCGCATGCGTTTCCCCCACCCTGGGCAGCGCTTCGTGGCCCCATAGGGAGCTCCACCGAAGGCCCCAGTTTCCTGCTCCACCGAAGGCAGCGTTTTGTCGCCCCATAGGGAGCTCCACCGAAGGCCCCCTCTCGCATGCGTTTCCCCCACCCTGGGCAGCGTTTCGTGGCCCCATAGGGAGCTCCACCGAAGGCCCCAGGTTGCTCTCGCATGCGTTTCCCTAGGGAGGTCCACCGAAGCCCCAGTGGTTGCTCTCGCATGCGTTTCCCCCACCCTGGGCAGCGTTTCGTAGCCCCATAGGGAGCTCCACCGAAGGCCCCAGTGGTTGCTCTCGCATGCGTTTCCCCCACCCAGGGCAGCGCTTCGTGGCCCCATAGGGAGCTCCACCGAAGGCCCCAATGGCTGCTCTCGCATGCGGTTCCCCCACTCAGGGCAGCGCTTCGTGGCCCCATAGGGAGCCCCACCGAAAGCGGCACCCGCAACGCGTTACGAAGAATTGCTTATGGTTGGGTCCTTCGCCCGGATAATTCCCAAAAAAGGGCGTGGGCCCAGGGCTCTCTTTTAGGATGGTAATATGTCCCCGGTGCCTCAACTGAGGTGGGCCGGCGGATTCTTTCCCTGATAAATATCGAAGTCGAGGTGGGCCGGCGGATTACAATTTGAGGATGTCTCAGGCGAAACGCTTGCTTTTAAAATCCCGATCGATAAATCATAGGGTGCGGGCCACTCCCCCAGCACGACCACCCCCCAGCACGACCACCCCCCAGCACGACCACACCCCAGCACGACCACTCCCCAGCACGACCACACCGCCTTGGTTGAGTGGTTGCCTGTCGTCGTGGAATGTTTCGTGGGGTGTCTCGTGGACTGTTTCGCGGGGTGTCTCGTGGAATGTTTCCAGGAAAACGTTGAAAACGGTCGCCCGTGTCTCGTGGAATGTTTCGCGGGGTGTCTCGTGGAAGTGACCGTCGCCCAATAAGGTGTCGTGAAAACGTTTCTATGCATGCGGTTCTATATCCCTTTCCGGGTTCGTGGGTCCATCATGTTCAGAATTTGTTGAGGATGTCTCGAGCGAAACGCTAGTTTTGCAGAGTTGGGGATGTCTCGAGCGAAACGCTTGTTTTCAGAATTTGTTGAGGATGTCTCGAGCGAAACGCTGGTTTTGCAGAGCCGACCGCGACGCGAAAAAGCGCCCCGCGCGCAGGAATTCCGAGGATGTCTCGCGCATGCCGTCCCGCGCGCAGGAATTTCGAGGATGTCTCGACTAATTCGCTTATTTGTTCTAGGATTTAGCGTGACAGTGTTGAGTTTTTGCGTGCCCGCTCGAGGATGGTGCGCCCCCCGCGCAAAAACGTCGAGTTCTCAAGCGAAACGCTTGTTTGGCAAAACTTGAAATACCTGGGCGCCCCAGCATGCCCCAGGAGGCCCTGGGAGCGCGGACGCGGCGTAATCTACGAGGGATCGTGGCGTTGGGAGCGCGGACCACGCGTAATTTGCGAGGGATCGTGGCCCTCGGAGCGCGGGCGCAGCGTAATTTACGAGGGGTCGGGGCCTTGGGAGCTCGGACGCAATGTAATTTACGAGGGATCGTAGCCCGAAGGTAATTTACGAGGGATCGTAGCCCTGGGAGCGCGGACGCAGCGTAATTTACGAGGGGTCGGGGCCCTGGGAGCGCGACCCCAATGTAATTTACTAGCGATCGTGGCCCTGGGAGCGAGGACGCAGCGTAATTTACCAGGGATCGTGGCCGTGGGAATTCCGTAGCGCGTCACCTTGGCACGTCCCTGAGTGCGTTCCAATGGCACTTCCCCTAGCATGTCGCCTGGCGCGTCCCTTGGGACGGTCCGCGGTGCGTCCTCCTGGCATGCTCCCCTGTCAATTAGCTCTGGGTCAGCTACTATGTGCTCAGGCAGCTCGAGCTTAAGATCCAGATCAGTTCGGTCAGGACTCGGACGCAAAGGAGGATTCGATCCACAACGCTGTAGAGCACAATCGCGGCATGACACATCGCAGTTCAGCACGGCGCAGCACAGCACAGCCCTCGGCACGGTACACCAAGATCGATACACTCAGCATTGCAACCTGTCACGTTCCCTGGCACGTTCCGTGGCGCGTCCCGTGCCGAGTCCGCCTGGCACGTCGCGCGGCGCGTCCCCTGGCACGTCCCGTGGCACGTCCATTGGCACGTTCCTTAGCGCGTCCCCTTGGCACGTCCCGCGGTGCGTCCCCTCGGCACGTCCCCTGGCACGTCGCCTGGCGCGTCCCTTGGGACGTTCCGCGGCGCGTCCTCCTAGCATGTATCCTTGCTAATCAGCTCTGGGGCAGCTACTATGTGCTCAGGCAGCTTGAGCTTACGACCCAGATCAGATCGGTCAGGACTCGGATGCAAAGGAGGACTCGATCCACAACGCTATAGAGGACATTCACGGCATGGCACATCGCAATTCAGCACGGCGCAGCACAGCACAGCTCTCCGCACGGTGCATCAAGATCGATACACTCATCATTGCATTTGCCCGTCTCACAACCAGGTGTCTTTTACACGTTGCCATGTCTTACATTTCTATGTTCCTTTCCGGGTTCGTGGGTCAATCATGTTTCCTGGAAAGGGCGTAGGCCCATGGTTCTCTTTTAGATGTTTACCCCCCGTTTGAAGGAGGCCGGCGGAATTAGTTTGCGATAAATGACGAGTTTGAAGGAGGCCGGCGGAATTATTTTGGAGGATGTCTCAAGCGAAACGCTTGTTTTTTCAGAATTTGTTGAGGATATCTCGAGCGAAAAGCTGGTTTTGCAGAGTTGGGAGATCTCTCGAGCGAAACGCGTGATTTTCAGAATGCGTTGAGGATGTCTCGAGCGAAACTCTAGTTTTGCAGAGTTGGGGTATCTAACATGGCGTCGGGCCCAACGCCGAATTATGAGGAAACGCACGGGGGGCCGAAAAGCGCTACCCGAACACATGTCCCAATAGTGAAAAATTATGGTTTCTTGCTCTGAACATGGGGTTGCGCTTTGAGGGCCTCTCAAGGGAAGACGTTGCGAGGATGTCTCGAGCGGGAGCGCGAATTCAGCGTATCCAGGTCACGCAGGGAGGTATCTGACATGGCTGTCCCCAGCTGGAACCGCGTGTTTATTCATGCTCAGGCCACCCAAGGAGATCTCTAAAACCATGTGTTTTTACGTGTCCAGGCCACCCAAGAGGTATCGAACATGGTTGTCCCGAGCTGGCACCGTGTTTTTACGTGTTCTGTAGCGCGTCCCCTTGGCACGTCCCGCGGTGCGTCCCTGTGGCACGTCCCCTGGCACGTCGCCTGGCGCGTCCCTTGGAACATTCCGCGGCGCGTTTTCCTTGCACGTTCCCTTGTCACTTAGCTCTGGGGCAACTACTATGTGAACTGTGTGCTCAGGCAGCTCGAGCTTAAGATTCAGATCACTTCGGTCAGGACTCGGATGCAGCATAGGCCTCTATCCACAACACTATCGAGCACACTCGCGGCATAGCACATCGCAGTTCAGCACGGCGCAGCACAGCACAGCCCTCGGCGCGGTACATCAACATCGATACACTCACTCAACATTACAACCTGAAACGTTCCTTGCCACATTCCGTGGCGCGTCCTGTGGCGACTCCCCCTGGCACGTCGCGCGGCACGTCCCCTGGCACGTCCCGTGGCACGTACATTGGCACGTTCCGTGGCGAGTCCCCATGGCACGTCGCGCGGTGAGTCCACATGGCACGTCCCCTGGCACGTCGCCTGGCGCGTCCGTTGGAAAGTTCCGCGGCGCGTCTTCCTAGCATGCCCCCCCTGTGGATTAGCTTTGGGGCAGCTAGCTATTATGTTCTCAGGCAGCTCGAGCGTAAGATCCAGATCAGTTCGGTTAGGACTCGGTGGCGCGTCCTGTGGCGAGTCCCCCTGGCACGTCGCACAGCGCGTCCACTGGCACGTCCCGCGGCACGTCCGCTGGCACGTTCCGTAGCACGTCCCCTCGGCACGTCCCGCGGTGCGTCCCCATGGCACGTCGCCTGGCGCGTCCGTTGGAACTTTCCGCGGCGCGTCCTCCTGGCACGTTCCCCTGCCAACCAGCTCTGGGGCAGCTAGTAGTTATGTGCTCAGGCAGCTCGAGCTTACGACCCAGATCAGATCGGTCAGGACTCGGATGCAAAGGAGGACTCGACCCACAACGCTATAAAGCACAATCGTGGCATGGCACATCGCAATTCAGCACAGCGTTGCACAGCACAACCCTCGGCACGGTACATCAAGATCGACGCTTAAGCTTTGCATTTGCCCGTCGCACGACCAGGTGTCTTTGAAACGTTGCCATGTCTTACATTCCTCTCTTCATTTCCGCTGTCGTGGGTCGACCATGTTTCCTTCCTGCTCATCATCAGAATCATCAACAAACGCAGCCCCTATCGCCATCACCATCAGCATCATGGGAAGCAGCGCCAAAAGCACCATCAGCATCATCAGCAGCACAACCATCATGACAACACAATCGTAATCATCAGTATGACCGACATCGTGATCGCCATAGTCGTTATAATAATCATATTCGCCGACATCCGCATCACCATTACCATCGCAATCACAATGATACGCACCATCGCGATCATAATCACCAGCACTCTCGCCATCAGCACATGTTCATCATCCACCGCCTTATCATCAGCTCCATCATCATATGGCCAAATATCATCAACACCCTCGTTCCCTCGCTCCACCCACCTCATCGACAACATGTTCGGGCAAGCCGTCATCATCATGAGAAGCATCATTAGCACACGAAACACCACACATCGCTCGTAATGCTAATCCGAATCACCAGCACCATCTGCGGCATCAACTTCACCGTCATCACCGTCAGCATCATCATCAGCATCAACAGCAGCATCACCATCAGCGCCAGCATCATCATCCCATCATCACCATCGTTCTCGTAACCATCATAATCGAACGGGTGGATTCGAGGCCAGATGAATCCACGTGTGCAGAGGGCGCCAGGCGAGAACGGTAGCCGCGGCAGGCCAGAACCAAGTTAGAGCAGTCGAATGCGGGGCAGAGGGGTGTGAGGGTGAGACCTGAGAATGGTAGTGCGATCCGATTGAGACCAGAAATACCAGCGGGCAGCACAGCGTGGACGGATTCGAGGCCACATGACTCCACGTGCGCAGAGGGAAGCAAGCGAGGACGGCAGCCGCGGCAGGCCACCAGCAGCCACCACGGGTAGTCCACACCACTGGCCACAGCCGCAAGAATTTGTCGAATGTCACGCACGCCGAGTTAATCGACAGACATACCGACGGCTCGCAACACCGCTCAGCAACCTGTCACAGGCGAACCACGCGACGCTGGTGGGAGGAGAGATCGCAGATTCACGAACCGCCCCATCGAGCGATGGGATGCCCAGCAGGCCGAGATGCCTCGCGCGAGAGCGCCAACGCAACGAAGCGGCAGAGGAACATGTAGCAGACAACAAGTGCAAGTCCTGCGCGCGCCAACAGGCCAAACCCAATCACCTCTCCACACGTCCTGATTCGCGCACGAGCCGAAGATTTCAAGCGAGGAGGCCTCGCTTAAAAGGCCGGCGCAACTTCTGGCGCCCCACAAATACGAAGCGCCGAGGTGGCACCACATGGCGGGCACCCCTCGAGAGCAGCATTCGGACAAGATGCGAACGCACACGGAGCACGCGCACGCGTAGATGCGAACGCGCCGAGCCCCATCAGCATCAACGATGGCACGCCGCTCGGGCGCAGAGGAGAGCGGAGGGGAAGGCGCTGTCGACGCGGCGCGGTCGCGGATTTGGGCTCGACCCAGACGCGCGAGACGCGGCCTGCTCGGACCCAGCCTAGCACGCGACGGCTCACGACTGGGCCAGAGACGTCGCCCGCAGAGCGTCGCCAAGGGCCGGGGCACAGGACTCCGAGGCCCGCCCGCCTCAGGGCGCGCGCCACGCCGCAGCCGCCCCCGTCGAGCACCGGCGCGGGGAGGCACCAGCGCCTCGCAGGGAGGCGCCTGGCGGCCCGCCACAGGCGCGGCAGGCGAAATCCCGCGGATCCGCGATCAGCGGGGGAGGCGCCCCGACGGCCGGCGGCGTCGGCGCCGCAGCCGGGGCCCCCTTCAACGGGAAGGCACCCGTCTCCCTCGTCTGCGCGATCACCACCTGCAGCCCGCGGTCGACCTCCTCGCCGAAGAGGGCGACGGCCTGTCCGAAGCTCTCGATGCGCCGCTGGATCCAGGCCCGCTGCGCATAGCGGAGCAAGCCCTGATCCCCCCTCCAGCGCCAGCGCCCCCCGAACTCCTTCCTCGCTCGCCTCAACGAGAGGAGTTCGTCCGACGCGCACCCATGACAACGCGAGCGGGGCGCCAGCTCGGCCGCGACCCCCAGGGCCGAGACGGCGCGACAGAACGCGCGGCGCACCTCGTCGGGGGCGAAACGCCCGCAAGCTGTCGGTCGGGGCACCCCGCGAACCAGCGCCTCCAGCAGCGGCCACAGAATGCAATCGTCGACAATCACGCTCTCGTCGGTCTCGCCCGTCTTGCCTGGGCGATTGCAAATGGCGTCGTTGATGATGAGGCCCCAGCGCCCGTAGCCCCACGCCCTGCCGGGACGTCGCCCCGGCGCGCGACGCCGCCCGCCGCGAGGCGGCAAGCCTCGCTCGGCCTCAGGTAGACGTCGACCATCAGCCTGACGAAGACTACAACGCCGTAGAGGCGCAGGGATTCATGGGCCCCGACGATGGCAACCATCGACGCGCGAGGCAAGGGCAGGCACATCCGCGGCGGTAACAACTTCTGCCACCCCGTCAAGGCGCGAGCTGAACGAGGGCACGGCGCCCCGGCCACAAGGAAAGCCGGGGGGCAGTGCGCCAGCGCGGCCGCGAGGGCCCTGCCCGCGGCGCTGTCGAAGCCGCCCACGTAGAGTTCACGAATCCGCCGATCCGGCGCGTGAGTTTCAAACGCCGCCTCAGTTCTTGAGCTTCAGCTCTGCTGGGGGGGGGCGGGCGCGGGGGCGGCTCTGCCGCGGCTCTGCCGCGGTAGGGGGGGGGGGGGGGGGGGGGCGTCCGAATCAATTGTTGTGGCAAAATCGGAGCTCCAGCTCACTCCAGGTCGGCCCCTCGCCCTGGAGAGCTCGCAAGCGGGCTCATAAGAACAACCCAGCGGCCGCCCTGACGGCCCAAGAAGGTCCTGAGTGGCCGAAACATCGCTCCAAGACACTCAATATGTTCCTCAGACGGATCCAGAAGCCTCCAACGCACCCTCCCGGCACCTCATAAGAGTGCCCACTGACGGAAAATATGCACAATTCCCTTAGGAAAACATACATGTGTTGCATTTTCGCTTCTTCGGCTTCCGCGGTGTCCAACACGGCCCAAGAGACCCCCGACGCAAGCCAGAGACTCTCAAGGGGGCCCCAAGTCGGCCCAAGAAGGGCCCAAGACGGCCCGAGAGGCCCCCAGCACAGCCAAAGCGGGCCCCAGGACGGGCCCACGAAGCGCCCAAGAGGGCCCCATGACGGCCCCAAAAGAGCCCAAGACGGCCCAAGAGGCACCCAGGTGGCACTACAATTGCCCTAGGACCCCCCAAGAAACCCTGGGAACCCTCAAGAGGCCCCCAGAAGGCTCCCAAAAGCGTTCCCGAAGGCATACAAATTACTTCCTACACACACCCAGGAGGCCTCCAGGGCGCCTCCTGCATACACCCCAAGAGGCCCAAAAAGCCCCCACGAGGCTCAACAATCATCTCCAAGACGCCCCCCCAGGAAGCCTCGAAGATGCCTCCAAGCTGCCAAGCTGTTCCCAAACCACTTCAATTGAACAAGCGCAAGCGCGCCGGGGCGGAAGCGCCCTTCCGACAGCGGGATCGCCCCGGATCGGCGTCACCGGCTGGAGGCCTCTACAATAGGTGGCGCGGATGACGTCGACCTCGTCCGCGGTTGAGAAGTCCCTGCTCGCCAAGCGGCCAAGCGGCGCCGCTCCACGAACTCCTTGGCGGCCCGCCAGTAGTTGGCCACCGAGGCGTCGGAGATGGCCACCGTCTCGAGCGCCGACAGCGCCCCGCGCGCGAGCTGGAGCGCGCGGGATGGGCCCCCGGCCCCTGCTCGACCAAAGTAGTACCTCACTGCAAAATTCGGGGTGAACACATTTGGTTGACCGCGCGGGGCGGGCCGACGAGAGAAGCTAACCTCGGCGCAGCGTCAGCGGCATGGCGCGCGCAGGGGGCCCACCGAATCGCGCGGCGAATGCCAGCGGCCGCCGACAGCACGCATCGGCGGCGCAGGGGCTTCCGAAGACCTCGAGCGCCAGAACGACCATTGCCAGCGGCGAGAGCCAGCGGCAAGAGCCAAGGCCAACTTGCCGACGGAAAGAAGGACGCGACGGTGACGACGCGGCCCAGACCGAGCCGAACGTCGCATCGCAAAGCCCAGAGCCTCCGCCTCGGATCGCACGACGTCGTACCCGAGCCTCGAACGCCGAGAAGGATGGATCGTAGTCCAGCCGTCGACCGCCGCGATCGCCTCGGGGACCTCGTCGAAGTCGCTGTCCGCGGCCGTCGATCGGCCCGCCGCCGGAATCGCCGTCGAAGCAGACCAGGCCGCTGAGCCACGGAGATCGTCGTGCAAGGCGATGGTGATGCTGATGACGAGGGGCCTCGAGGGCCCCCAGGAGGCCTCAAACGATGGCTGCATTCCTCCAGACAGCTGCTCCTGCACAGCAGTCCCAAACGGCGCTGGGCTCGAGACAGGGCGCGCGAGCTCGGGCGCGCGCAGAATCCGGAGAAACAAAAACGATAGCGCCGACCCTCGGGAAGGCGGCCCGCGGACACCGCCGTCTCTCGGCCGCGCGCCTTGCCGTAGACCCCGATGCCGTAGGGCGACGAATCACTGCAGGAGGCGGTGGCGGCCCACTCTGCCTTGACGTTGGACTGCCAGAGCGGGGCGAGGGCGGCGGCCGCCCTGAGATCGGCGACCACGGACACCCACCACCGGGCGGCTCTCTTCTTGCGCGAGCCCATGAAGCGGCACACGGCATGGACCGATCGACAGCGCGGGCCCGCTCGCGATCCTGCCCCCCAGGCGCAGCGGCCCAGCCCCGCTGGTAGCGCCGGCGGCGAAGCGAAACCCCGCCTGGGCAGTCCGAGCAGAGCCTGGCGCAGCCAGCACAGCCGCTCGCCCTTGCACCTGATGACGCCCAGGTCGCCGAGGACGCCCAGGCCCGTGAACGCGACCCGCTGGGCAGCGGGCGCGAATTCACCGGCGGCGTGCCCCCTCGCCGCCAGCACGGCGCGCACGGCCTGGCACGAGGCGGCGGCCACGCCAGGGTCCAAGAACACGGTGGCGAAGCTGTCCACGCAGCCCGCGGCGACGACGTCGGTGTCCTCGCGAAGCGGCGGCACCTCGGCCCCGTCGACCAGTGGAGAGTTCGCGCCAATGCCCGCGTCGATCACGTCTGCGGCGAAGGTGGAATACCAGAAACGCAAAAACCCACGACCTGCCCAGCAGCATTACGACCACGAACGGCTGCAAGTAAGCGTTGGCGCCGGGCCGCGCGCCGCCCAGCTGCTTGAAGCCAGGGCACCACGGGCAGCAAAAAGAGCGATAAGATGCGGTGGGAACATCGTGTGGTAGAATGCGCACTGGATGTCACCCTGGGCCACGAAATCATCACGGCTGACCTCGAGCGCACTCCACGCCGACAGCGTCGGCAACCTCGTAAAAGGAAGGGCCGCGAAGGACAAGTTGGCCACCCGCGCATCGAACGCGAGGCGCAGGTTGACGCCGCTGGCCTTGTCGACGAGGAAGAAGCAACTAGAGAACGCCGCATGGCGCTCAGTGACCTCCCAGTCAAACATGCCCGCTCGATGCGGGCGCACCAAAAAATCAGCGCCCTCCCGAAGTCGGAACAGAAGGCGGGATCTACGCAGGGCTGGCGGAGCCCCAACTCCTTCCTCGGTGCTGCCGATTCGGCAGGGTCGCGTAGCATATGGTGCGCCCACCCTATCAGCATCTGACGGTGGCGTCCGCAACGAAGTCTGCTGTCGGGACAGGAGACGCGCACAGGGGCCGGGAGACGAGCTCCGTGTAGTCGGGGCGCACCCGAGAACCACCAGAGCACCCAGGTGCCGACGCAAGCAATTCAACCAGGGCTGCCTCGCATCTTTGGGGAGATTCGGAATAACCGGGAAGGGCGTCAAAATCGCGATACTGCTGAGCCAGGAATTCTTCAGCGTCACTACGAGCACGTGGAGGCGGCCAGGAGGCGGAGACACCAGATTGCTCGGGTCGCAGCGATGCATGTCGCTGTGAGTGCAGACGTCATCGTCGAACCTCTCTCGCCAAGCAGCACTCTTAGCAGCACGAGCGCGGGCAGACCTGCCCACGACGGAGTGCCTGATCTTCGCTCCACAAGAGGAGGACGGGGGAGAATCGTCTCGCTTTGTTTTTTTTTTTGTTCTAGGGGCTGCGCTAAATTGCCGGAAATCGTATCGCCCCCGTGTGTGTGAGCGACCTGGAAGATACAGAATGGCCCAACCAGCCAATTCACAAAAACCAGCACGTCATGATATAGGACGCGGGAGGGGGAAGAGGGGGAGGAAGGAGGAGGAAAACACAACGCCCACAAAATGGGGACCAAGCTGTCGCTGTCGAGCTGGACGAGCAGCGAAGGGGCAATGCGCCTGGCCAGCAGCCCCGCGCCGCGCTGCGCTGCGGCGCCACCCCGACCCTCTGCTGCCGGACCTGGGACAGAAGCACATCCTCCAAGGACAGGAGACCCTCCACCGGCCAGAATGAGGAGCACTCGATGGGTACCCTCCCCCAGGGTGCACACGAGCATCCAACAAGCACGAAGAGCACGAAGGGTGCCCTCCCCGAACCGACCTCGACCTTGCACCCCGGTCCCACTGTAGCCAGGACCAGTTTCTCTTCCCGAGTCGTCTTGCTGACGGTCCTGGGGCCCGGCGAGGGCCCATATTGAAAAAACGCCCGTCCCTGAGCATCGTTTAACCGATCCCCATCCCCAGCGGCGTGGCCTGGGCCCCACTGGCCGATTTACCCCCCTAAGTTGGAGATGTAGGCCGTTCCCTTCGGGCTTCGTGGGGTGTACCCCCAACCGGGGTGGCAATCTGGGCGGGGGCCTCGAGGAGGATGAGGATGGGGATGGGGGTCGATGAAACGATACTGAGTCCCGATGTCTGCCCAGAACGCGAGCACGTCTGGGTGCGCCCCAGGGGGGCACGGCCCCCTCGCCCTCGCCGCCCAGCCACAGCCCGCGGCCGTCCGCCAGGGCCTGACGCCCCTTCGCCGAGGAGCTCCCGGAGCGCGGCTTCGCGGGCGCATGGGCGCAGCCGAGGGGCCGCTGCGCGCGCTGGGCGCTGGGCCACCACGCAATCGGGCGCCCCCCCGCAGCACGCCGGGAGCCAAAATGGCCGGAGGCAGAGAAGGAGGAGGAGGAGGAGGAGCAGCAGCGGCGGCAGCAGGAGGAGCAAGAGGAGGCCGAGGTGGAGCAGGGGGAGGGGAAGGGGAAGGGAGAGGAGGAGGAGCAGCAGCAGCAGCAGGGGAAGCGATGAAGAAGGGAGGAGCAACAGCAAGGAGAGGCGGAGGGAGGAAGGTGGCGGGTGCCTTTTCCGAACTTACCCTTATTGCCCTTCTTCCCGCTATCGTCCGTATCGCCGCCCATGCCACCTGAGGGGGGGCATAGCTGCGCGAACCCTCGGAGTCCATGGAACGCTGACGGAACGAGGGGCAAAAGGGAAGGGAAAGGAAGGGATGGAGAAAGGAGGAGAGAACAGTGGGATGGAGGAATAGGGTGAGGAGATAGTGGAGAAGAAGAGAGAGGAAGGGAGGAAGAGAGAATAGAGAAGGGTAAAGGAAGGTAGAAGGACGACAAGAGCAAGGAAGGGAGGAAGGGAGGAAGGGAGGACTGGAGGAAGGAGGGAGGAAGGAGGGAGGAAGAGAGGGAGGAAGAGAGGGAGAGATGAGAAGAGGGGGGAGGCAGGGGAAGGGAAGGGAAGGATGAAGGGGTGAATGGACGAAGGGGTGAAGCGCGAAGAGGGCGGAAACAGGGGAGGGGGAGAAGGGGGAGGGCGAGGGGTTGAGAGGGGGAAGGGGCGAGGGTAGGGAGGGACTTCGCTGTGTCGACCACGGGCCAGCGCAAGGAGGCGATCGTCGCAAAGAATTGCCAACCCCCGCGCACTACCTACGGGTGCCCTTGAAACGTGGCTGTGATATCAACTATTCCGTCTGATGCCGAAGTCTGAAAAAATATATATATATATATATAGAGAGAGAGAGAGAGAGAGAGAGAGAGAGAGAGATGTGTGTATACATATATAAGTGAACCGCCTTCAATATCTACTCTAGTCGTATCTCTCTTTACGCATCCTCCTCTTCCTCTCCCTCCCCCTCCTCCTCCGCAACACCGCCGCCACCAACCTCGTCATCGTCAGCAGCAGAACCATCGTCACCGCCATCGGCAAGATAATCATCATCGTCAACGTAATCGTGATGAGGTTCATCAGCATCATCATCACCACCGTCAGCATCATCGATAGAATCGCTGGCATCGTCATCATCAGCATCATCGACCCCCTCCTCATCTCAATCATGATCGTCATCCGAATCATCATCATCGCCGTCGCAGTAGACCATCATCACATTCCTCATCAGCAGCAACCGCGACGTCGTCGACCATCTTCATCAGCGGCAGTTTCATCGCCGCCATTATCATGATAA
This sequence comes from Prorocentrum cordatum, assembly GCA_963575745.1. Lineage (NCBI taxonomy): Eukaryota > Dinophyceae > Prorocentrales > Prorocentraceae > Prorocentrum > Prorocentrum cordatum. The sequence continues at coordinate 385,294 of CAUYUJ010014495.1, forward strand.
TCAGGATGATCATCATCGTCAGCAGCATTACCATCAGCATGATCATCCTCAACCTCATCATCATCATCATCATCATCATCATCATCAGCATCATCATCATCATCATCATCATCATCATCATCATCATCATCATCATCATGATCATCAGCATCATCATAACCAGAATCAACACCATCATCATCATCATTATAATCAGACTTGTAAGCATCAGAATCATCAGCATTACCATCATCATGATCATCATCGTAATCAGCATCGCCGTCCTCATCATCAGCCTCATCATCCACAGCATAATCATCATCGTCACCGTCATAGTCATTGTCCTTATGAGCAACTCATCACCATAATCATCATCACCACCATCACCATCATCATTACCACCACCATCCTCATCGCTGCCGCCGCGATCATCAGCAGCAGCAGCAGCGTCAGACACATCGTCCATCGGCAGCAGCATCCGCATCAGGGCCTTTCATCAGAATCATCATCATCATCATCCTCATCATCGCCATCAGCAGCACCATCATCGTCATCAGCATCATCATCGTCTTATTCATCAGCGCCATCATCCTCATCATCATCATCATCATCATCACCACCATCAACATCATCACCATCACCATCGGCATCATCATCATCAGCATCAGCATCATCATCATCATCATCATCATCATCATCATCATCAGCATCATCATCATCGTCATCGTCGTCGACAACGCCACCGCCATCATCAAAAGAGTCGTCAACTCATCGTCAGCACCATAATTATCACCGTCATCACCCTCAACATCATGGTGATCATCGTCGGTTCCTCCGCCGCCTCCATCTCCTCCATCTCCTCCTCCTCCTTCTCCGCAGGAGCAGCGTACTCGTCTCATCCGTTGTCCTCCTCACCTGAATCCACGTCATCCTCATCATCTGAATCCTCCTTTTCCTCCTCCGCCTCATCATCATAATCATCATCAGCATCATCAGCTTCCTCATCAGTATCATAATCATCATCATAATCATCAGCGTCAGCATCAATACCATCATTATCATCATCCACAGCATAATCATCATCGGCATCGTCATTATAATCAGCATCACCATCATCATCATCATCACCATCATCATCATCATCAGCATCGGCATCATAATATGAACCGTCATCTTCATCATCGTCATCAGCCTCGCCATCACCACCACCACAACCATTATCTGAATCCTCATCCTCATCATCGTAATCATCATCATCATCATCATCATCATCATCATCATCATCATCACCGCCATTATCATCATCAGCAGCAGCAACAACATGAGCATCGCCATCATCATTTGATCATTGTCCCCCCGCGCATAAGCCCTCTCCAAAGTGTGTTCACGATGAAGCACACAACGAGGGGAACACCCGCACTCCCGCGTCCGCCGCTCGCCAGGGCAAAGCTTCGGGAGCAGACCCGAAGGCGACGTACTGAGAGGATGCAGCCAAGTGGCCTCCAACGCGCGTGCCCTCCAGCGAAGCCTCGCACCCTGTCCCTCCCCCTCCTGCGCCTGCTCCTCCTCGCCCTCCTGCTGCAGATGGACTCCAAGATCATGCCCCTGCCTCCTCCTCTCTCTCTGTCCGATCGCCGCGCAGGCTCCGCAACTCTGCCGAGCGGATCCGAAGAGAACTGCCTTACTGTCTTACTCCTCCTCCTACTCCTCCTCCTCTTCCTCCTCCTCCTCCTCCTCATCGTCATCATCGCCGCAATCATCATCAAGATCAGCATCGTCATCATCATCATCATCATTATCATCATCATCATCATCATCATCATCATCATCATCATCATCATCAGCATCAGCATCAGCATCAGCATCATCATCATCATCAGCATCAGCATCATCATCATCCTCCACAGCATAAGCGTCAGCATCAGCATCAGCATCAGCATCATCACCACCATCATCATCATCAGCATCAGCATCAGCATCAGCATCAGCATCACCAGCATCATCAGCAGCATCATCATCATCATCATCATCATCACCATCACCATCATCATCAGCAGCATGCGCATCCGCATCCCCATCATCGTCGTCTGGGCCCAGGGAGGGCCCGGCCAGGGGGCAGTGGATGCGCACAGATTTCGTCACCAGACATGACATCCCAAACCGAGCCATCGCCCCCCTCTCGACCTGGAGGAGGAGGACGAGGAGGAAGAGGAGGAGGAGAGGAGGTTGAGGACGACGAGAGGGAGGACGAGGAGAGGGAGGAGGAGGAGGAGGAGGAGGAGGACCGGTGTAAACCCAAGACTCATCCACGATTTTGGAATACACCCTCCCTCCAAGCTCCCTCTTCCTGGGCCCCTACAACGCTTCATTCCCACTGAGGAAATTGCCCCGTTGGGGGACAACCGCGTGAAAATCCTGAAGCATGCCTAAACACCAGTGTCAGGACTTCAACGCCACCAATGAGCCTAACTGTTACGTCTTGGCGGTCCTGAATCGTGCCAGAGCACAATTCCTGTGACATCGACAGCGCGAATTAACGTAATCGTTGCGCCCTGACAATCCTGAACCGCTCCGAATCACGATTTCTGGAATGCTATCCATGCGAATCAAAGAAGTTCTTGCAAATGGCACAAACTAGTGGGAGCGACGCTGAAGCGAGAGCCACGATTTGTAAAGAACCCGCCCTGAATCCGCGAAGCGCTTTCGAAATCTTGAAACGAATGTGCGCGGCGCTTCGTCGAGAACCACAATTCGAAAACGGCCCGCCCTCAATACGTGAACCTCTCGCAATCTGCTGAAACGAAAGCGCGCGGCGCTGGGGCGAGTCTCACTTTGAAAACGGCCCGCCCCCAGTCTGCGAAACTCGTGCAAACGTTTACGACGAGTGTGCGCGGCGCGACGGCGCGAGCTGCACCTTAAAAACGACGTGCCCTCAACCCGTGAAACTACTGCACTGTTGAACGACGACTGCGCGCGGCGCTAAGGCGCGAGCCACATTGTGAAAACAAACCGCGCTCAACCCGTGACAATTCTTCCAATGTCTAGAATAACGAATGTGCGCGGCGCTGCGGCGAGAACCACAATTTGAAAACGAACCGCCCCCAACCGGTGAAACTTCTGCGAAGTTGTAAAATGTGCGCTGCGCCAGGGCGAGAGCTACATTTAGAGGAAAAAGAACTATGCACATACACCGATTCTTGCCAGGCCCATCCTGAGCCCAGGATCGGTTCATACGCCGCCCTCCTACCTTGGCCAGGAAGGCATATGCACCGATCCTGGGTCAAGGATGGGCCTTGTCAGGATCGGTGCATGTGCATAGTTCTCTTCGCCCGATACATTTTGAAAACGGCCCGCCATCAATCCTTGAAACTTTTGCATTTGTGCAACGAACGTGCGCGCGCTAAGGCAAGAACCTCATGTTGAAAACGGCCAGCCCTCAATCCGTGTCTTGCAAAATTGTATAACGAATCTGCGCGACGCTAAAGCGAGAACCACATTTTGAAAACCACCCGCCCTCCATCTGTGAAACAGTTGCCGGCTTATAAGCATCAAACGCACAAATTGTGAGGAAGTCTCAGGCGAAACGCCCAGCCAGCCCTTTCGACCGGCCTCGGGGTGCGACAGGGAGGAGTTATCTTTAAGGAAAAGGGATGGAGGAAGAGGGGGGGAGGAGGTGGAGCAGGAGGAGGAGAAGGCGCCCCTCGACCAGCTCCGCCCCGCCAGCCGGGGCGCCGGCCACGGCGCCGACGGCGCCGACGGCGCCGACGGCGAGGACGAGGACGATGCAGGCACAGGCGCCGACGACGCCGTCGGCAAGGGAGACAGCGAAGAAGAGGAGGACGACGACGACGCCGCCGCCGCCGACGGCTCCGTCCGTCTCTCGGCAGGACGGCCGGCGGGCAGCGGCGCCGCTGCAGAGGCGCGCCACCGGCGGGCGCCGCTGCCGGCGGCACGGCCGCCGCCGCGCCCCTGGGCGGCACGGGGCGCGGAGGCAGCGAGGGGCGGGGGCGTCAAGACCACGCGGCGGGGGACCGCGTGGTGACCTCGTCTGGCGGACCCAGAAGGGGGGGCCAGCTGAAAGGGGGATGTGCGACAGATTTGGGGCAATTGCATTGCGAATGTATACTCGACCAGGATAGTAAGGATGCGCGGTCAGGGTGCAAGGGCCTTGGAACGCCATGCGGACGTTTTCCGTGCGGAGCGCAGCAGAATGCCGAAGGATGCCGAATACCGAAGGGGCAAGGATGCAAGGGTAGCCATGGAAAGTTGCCCCATCCTTCCTATCAGGGTTGACTGTACTGCGCCGGAGACTTGTATTGCATTGTATTGCAAGTAATGTGCTGCACTCGAAAATCCAGCAATACATTTGCGCACCCAGATGTATCGCACGCCCCAAAATGTATTGCAACCCCACAAATATATTGCACCAAATCTATTGCACCACCCCCTGGTCTCTGGACCCCCTCGAAATGCCTCAGAGGAGGAGCAGGTAACGATGCTGCTACCCTTCCTTCGTTTTCGCCTTCTTGAGCCTCCTGCGAGGCCCTCGTCGCCACGGCTGGATCTGCCTCGAAGTTCTGGCCGGAATGCACCCTGGGAGAGGTCCGGGGAGTAGGGGCATCGGTGCCTCTTGTTCGGGGCATCAAAACCTTGTGGCGACGGACCGCTTGATGACTTCGGGAAAGCCCAACACCCTCACCGCGAGGTCCGTCACCGCATGGTCTTGGGACCTCGGAGACCCCAGTCGCCCGAGACGTCCTCGGAGAACGACCGTAGGGGTCCAAACTGTACGGTGACCCCGAGTCCCCACTGGCTCACCGCGCGGCGGTCACCACACCGTCTTGGGTGCACCGAGCGACGGGCGAGGGGGGAGTTCCACGCCGGGATCTGCCTACGACCACCGCTCTGCAGGCGTGTCGGGGCGGAGGAAAGGGCAGGGGGGGGGGAAAGGGAAGGGGATAGCGAGTCAGCTTACGTATGTATGAGGAAAGCGACTGGCGGCGGGGTCGAAACCAGCTGCATGCAGCAGATTTCGTAACCCCCTTGTTACTGTTCCCCCCATGCGTCCGACCAGAGCGTGGCCAAGAGGACCTGGGGCAGCGTGGGAAAGGGGGGCATTTCCCAACCCGAAGGGAGCTACTTCCCAGCCAGCGTTTGCAATCCAGAGATCTCACTGCTTGTCTCAGGAACTGGGCCTGGCTGTTGGTCCGGCGGCTATGCAGCCGCCGTCGCCGCGCCGCCGCCGCCTCGTCGCCGCCTCGCCGCAGCCCTGATGTTGCATCCTCGGGGGACCTTGTCTGTCCCGTCGCGGCCCTGTCCGCGTCGAATCCATGTCGAATCCATGTCGGCCGCCTCGGATCCGTGTCGAATTCGTGTCGAATCCGCGTCGAATCCACGCCAAATCCGCGCCGAGTCCGCATCGAGCACGCGTCGGGGCCCCCAAAAAGACACCGATGTTTGGGACAGGCGAGGTCCCCCGAGGATGCAACAGAACAGCCCGTCGTCTGGGCCTACCTGTTGATCTGGCAACTATGTAATTGGCCGCCGTGGCCGCCCCTTCGCCGACTCCTCGCCGCCCGTCGTCTGGGCCTGGCCGCCGGACTGGCCGCTGTGTTGTCGCCGTCGCCACCCCGCCGCCGCCGACGACATTGCACAACGTAGATCGTCCTTTCATTTCCCAACAAATATTAAGACCTCCCCCCCCCGGATTGAACGGGCCACTTTTTCGCACCACGTACGATTCTGCCCCATTGGAACGATAAGTACACACCTTCCGCCCCAGGAGGCACCCAGGAGGCCCCAAAAGGCTTCCAAAAGTCCCCCACGGGGCTCCCAAACGCCCCCCAAAAAAACAAAACAGCCCAAGAGGCCCCAACACAGCACCCCAGGGGCCCCAGACTGCCTCCAGGCTCGACGAGACCCCAACGACCATCCACGAGCCTCATACCCACAACCCAGGCACGGTGGCCGGATGGGCCAAAACCATGAGATCGCACCACATAGACCCTCCGCTCTACAAAAGCATTGGGGTCGACCACCTCCAGAAGCCAGGATTATCGGCAACCCTGGGGACGCACAATTTACAAACGATTTCGGTCCATCAATCATTCCAAATACTAGTTCACACCACCCAAGCCAGGCAAACCCCCCCCACACCCCACACCCACACACCCGCCATCGCTTGGGAAAAACAGCACGCGCGCACACCCACTTATCAACAACATTCGTCCATGTTCAAGAACCCCTTGCCATACATAGAATGGGGCAAACGCACGCGCGACGCTGCGCGCGGATGCAGCAATCCTTCAAAACACGCGGGTTTGCAGAAGACGAACGCCTTGGAATCGAACACGTGGTTTTGCAATTTGACGTTGGAAAAGCGACCCACACGCGCCGTTGCTAATCTTTCATAAACTGCAACCAACCGGGCGTTTCGCGCGCGCATGCCGGAATCATTCGAACGCCCTTGCGCGCGTGCTGGGATTTCAAATAATACCACGCGGGCAACTCTCGCGCGTCGCTGGGCGCGCACGTTGAAATCCACAAGAAAGCCTTCATCGCCAACGCGTGGGCGCCATCATCGTCTCCGGCGTGATCAGCATGGGCGCCGTCATTCGCTTTGACGCCGCTACCATCAACGTCACGATACTGCGCCCGCCCGAATTGCAGACTCGCTCGGAGGCGCCCGCGCGCCAGCGCGACCTGCAAGAGGCGCTGGGAAGGGTTCAACGGTCAGCGCCGCCGTGGCAGCGTCGGTCGCGCCAGACTACCCGGCCGCTCTGCGCGCGAGCCTGCGCGCGCTAACGCGGCCGCAGCAACGCGCCAGCTAGCGCCAAACAGTCGTCGCACTGGCCGTCGCTTTGGTTCTGCAAGGCGCGGGTGGGCGGATGGGATAATTCCGCGACAAGCCGAATTGACAATTTCGAGCTCGGCAGGGCGAACTGCGTTACTAATATCGCAAATCCTATATCGTCCAACAAGTGTTCGCCAACGCGCACCCCAAAAACAGCGCGTGTCTGGTAACATCTGCTGCGCAACATACATGGTACATGCTATATTGTACAATAGATGTGGTGAAATCCATGTGGCGCACAATGTATGCAGTGCTACATATGTTGTGCAATGCGTGTGGTGCTATCGATGTGGCGCAGCTGACTGTCTCGCTGGAGCGGATTGCCCCGCCTCGCCGCCGACGTAAAAGTTGTTGCCCCCCCTGACTCTCGCGCGCGGATCCCGAGGGATCCCGGCGCGAGGCCGAGGAGCGCCCATTAACGCAGCGGGGAGGGGCGCCTTTGGGAGGCACGTGCACGGGCCGAGGTGGGCTTCCCGCGCAAGCCGAAGACCCCAAGTCCTCCTCCTCCTCCTCCGCCTCCTCCTCCTCCGTCTTCCTCTCCGTAGCCATTTTGGCCCGCGTCCGACTTGGCCCCCACGCGGGGGCCAAAGGGGGCGAGAGCGCCGTTGCCACCCTGGCCCCGGGCGCTCCGAGGGCGGCCGGGCAGCCCCTGCCCCGGGCCCTCCACCTTCGGTTTTCGGCATCGGAAGGTTTGGAGCCCGCGGTTTCTCCAGCCAGTCTGCTTCTTGGCGCCCTCGCCCTCGTCAGTGCTGCGCCATGGCCCCCCGCGGCAAGCACCTGGTGCGCCCCCGCCCCAGCTGCCGCGGATGGGAATGGGCACCCGCCAAGGCCTGCTCGCAGTGCGGCACGCACCGCCAGGCCGACGGCCCGCGGAGTCGAGCGAGCAGCAGGCAGCCCCCCCATCGGCCCCGCCCCAGCGGGCGAAGACGCGGCGCCGCCCGGGGACCTCGAGCCCGCTTCATGGACGGCGGCAACGAGGAGCAGCCCTCGCAGCAGCAGGCGCAAGACTGAGAACCAGGCGCCCCAGCCCAACCAGATCCAGTCGCGCTGGCGCAGGCCCAGGTCACCTTCTGAGTCAACGGGCGCGAGCACACAGACGCTTTGGAGATGCTCAAGAATGCGAAGATGGAGGCCCTCAAGGGCAAGAGTCTCGACCAACAGACCCAAATCGCTCAACGGGCAGATCACTTCGCTCAAGGCCAAGCTCACCGACCTCGAGGAGGACCTCCAGACGACCGCAGACCAAATCGCAGAGCTGGCCAGACACTACCATTCCGGGACGAAATAGATTCAGGATGCCCGCGAAGAACTGCAATCGCTGGAGGCCCAACGGGCCATGGCGGCAACTGCAGCAGCGCACGAGGCATCAGCATCGTCTGACATATCAGAGCTGGTCTACGCGGCGTTGCAGGCCAAGATCCCAGCAGGCGGCCCCATGCCCGCGGCCCTCCAGCTGCAGGCGCCGACGCCCGCGGCCACGTTCAACGAGATGCAGCGCCAGCACGAGGCCGCAGTCGCCCAGCAGACCGCCCAGCTCGAGGCGACCACCGCAGCCAGCTCCGCCGCCGCGGGTGCCCTGCCGGAGGCGCCGCCGTTGCAGGCGCCGCCCACGTTCGCCGCGCCGCCCGCCGCGCCCCAGACGCCGCCAGCCGGCGCCGCGGAGCAGCCCGTGGACGCGGACCAGGACGAGGAGGACGACGCCATGGACTTCGTGGGCATCGGCTGCGGCGACAAGCGCACATCCCCCCAACTTCAGGGGACTGCCAACCTCGTGGACGCCACCTGCGACGCCGAGACGGCCAAGAAGGTCAAAGCCGCAGTCGCAGCGGCGGCCGCGGCGAGTACGTCGCGGGTTAAACACGATCAAGCTCACTACGTTCAATGGCAGTTGCTGGAAAACCTTTGAGCAGTTTCGGACTGGTCCAATGACGTGACAGTGATCTGTGTCCAGGAACACAGGCTAACTGATGGGGGCGTCATGCGCCAGATTTCAATAGCGCCAACGTCGGGGTTGGCTTGCTCACAACCCAGCTGCTAGTTTCAACGCCAACCACGAGAGGGTCAACGGAGCGGCCACCCTTGTCCGAGACCACTTGGACTTCGGGGTGGAGCCCATGGCTTTTCAGCCCTCGGTAAACTCTAGCCACCTCACAGGCATCTGCCTAGAAGCGCCAGGCGCCCTCAAGGTAGGCCTTCTTTCTGCATACTTCAAATCGGCAGAAGATCTAGGCGAGACTAATCTAGGCCTGCTCGCAGAAATTGCACTTCAGCAGGGGCGCGTTCAGCCCCCCACCATCGCGGCGGGGAATTTCAACATGGCACCCTGCAAGATCGAATCCCTGGACTACCTCCACAGGGCTCCCTTGCGCCTAGTGGCCCCAGAAACCCCGACCTGCAGGAAGCCGAAGTCCCAATCCATCCTGGACTATTTCCTGATCAGCGAACCCCTGGCCGAGAAGATTGACAAGGTCCAGACCTGGGCCAAGTACACCATCGCGCCCCACAGGCCAGTCTGCCTAGACGCTCGAGGCAACGACAGTTGCATGATCCCTGCGCTGGTGAAGCCGCAGAGGCCGCCGTATTCAGCACCCGTGGGCCAGCAGCGGTGCCCGAGAGAATGGACCCAGAGGAAGTCTGTTCTAACTTGTGCCGACTCCCTGCTTACCGATGCCACCTCGCCTCTCAGCAAGCAGCAGCAGCAGCAGTCGATCCTCAACTATAGCTATTCTCTTGCACAGGGTGTCTACAGCTCCGACCACTTTATTTCGGCACGGCACCCCCTCCATCACCCACACACTCCACCAGCCAGCGCGCCCCTCCGCCCCGACCCCTTTTAATTCGGCACGGCACGCCCCTCCGACCCGACCCCTTCATTTCGGCACGGCACACCCCTTCCACACACCCACACACCACACACACACACACACCAACACCACACCACCACCACCCACCCCCCTCCGACCCACCCCCACCCACCCACCCCACCCCCCACCCGCCCCGCCCCTCCCCGCCCACCCCCCACACCCCCACCCCAACCACCATCCACCCACGCAGCAAGCGCGCCCCCCCGCCCCGATTCCTGCCGATTTCGGCAGCGGCACACCCTCCTGCGCCACAACACCTTTATTTTCGGCACGGCACATCCAACTCCGCGCCCCCCTCCATCACCAACCAGCAACGCCCCTCCGCCCCGACCTTCCTTTCCTTCACTACAGCACACGCCCTCCGCCCCGACCCCTTCATTTCGGCACGCCAACCGCCTCCGCATCCCCCATACCCACCATCAGCCGCCCCTCCGCCCCGACCCTTTTTATTCGGCACGGCACACACCCCGGCATGCCCACTCCCACCAGCCAGCGCGCCCCGTCCGCCCGACCTCTTATTTTTCGGCACGCCCCCCCCCCCCCAGCGCATCCCCCCCCCCGCCCCGACACCTATGTATTTCGGCACCGGAAACACCCCTCCGCCCGCGCCCATTTCATCTCGCACGGCACACCACCAATCGCATCACCCGCCCACCACCATCCACGCGCGCGGTCCGCCCCGACCCCTTTTATTTCGGCACGGCACCTTCTCTGCCCTGGCTTCTTAATTTCGGCACGGCACACCCCTCCGCATCCTCGCGCCGGCCGCAGCCACGCCGCCCTCCGTCTGCCATTATTACGCCCCACCCACCCACCCATCCCCCAGCCACTCACAAGCCACAGCGCGCCCCTCCGCCCCGACCAATTTATTTCGGCGCGGCACACCCCTCCGACCCGACCCCTTTATTTCGGCGCGGCACCGCCCCCTCCGCGAGCGCCCCTTCCGCACCCCCTCCACTCTCCAGCTGGCGCGCCACCTCCGCCCCGACCCCTTTGGTTTGACGCGGCACTGCCCCCTCCGCCCTGACCCATTCATCTCGGCACGGCGCCGCCCCCCACACACACACACACACACACACACACACACACACACACACACACACACACACACACACACACACACACACACACCCACAACACACACACACACACACAACACACTACACATCACACACACGCCGAGCGCCCCTTCCGAAGCCCCCACCCACCAGCCTAGCGCGCCCCCCGCCCCGACCCATTTATTACGCCCCACCCACCCACCCATCCCACCCACTCACAAGCCAGCGCGCCCCTCCGCCCCGACCCCCTTTATTTCGGCGCGGCACACCCGTCCGACCCGACCCCTTCATTTCGGCGCGGCACCGCCCCCTCCGCGAGCGCCCCCTCCGCACCCCTCCCACTCTCCAGCTCGCGCGCTCCCTCTGCCCGACCCCTTTGGTTTGACGCGGCACTGCCCCCTCCCGCCCTGACCCATTCAATTTCGCGGCGGCGCCGCGCCCCCCCCCCCACCCCACCCCCCACCCCCCACCCACCCCCCACACCACGCCACGCCACCCCCCCCACCCCACCCACCCACCCACCCACCACCCACCCACCCACCCACCCCCCAACCCACGCACCCCACCCCACCCCACCCCGATCGCCCTTCCGCAGCCCCCAACCACCAGCCGCGGCCCCCCCGCCCGACCCATTTATTACGCCCCACCCACCCACCCGCCCACCCACTCACAAGCCAGCGCGTCCCTCCGCCCCGACCCCTTTTATTTCGGCGCGGCACACCCCTCCGACCCGACTCCTTTATTTCGGCGCGGCACCGCCCCTTCCGCGAGCGCCCCACCCCCCCCCCCCGACGCACGACACACACACACACACACACCACAACACACACACACACACACACACACGACACACACACACACACACACACACACACACACACACACCTCTTCAATCGACACGCCCCCTCCGCCCGATCCTTTGTTTTCTGACCGGCGCCGCCCCCTCCGCCCTGACCCATTCTCTCGCGGCGCCCACCCCTCCCCCCCCCCCCACCTCCACCCCGCCCGCCCCTATCCGCTGCCCCCACCCACCAGCCAGGCAGCCCGCGCCCCCTCCGCCCCGACGCTCATCCCGAACGCCCCCTCCATCACCCCATTCACCAGCCAGCGCGCCCCCTCTGCCTCCTCACCCTTCCCTTTTCGTGCAAGAGCCATGGCGCGCGCGCCACTTGTTTCGCCGCCGCCAGAGATCTCGAAAAGCAGGTCAGCTGCATCGCCGATACGCAGCTGAAACACAGCCCGAAACAAAGAACCAGCCCCCCAAAGATAAAATGGGCCATTGCCAAACGTCCAGGGGCCCGAGTTCGATCAAGCTGGAGGTCTCTCAGGCGGCCACCCAGCGGTGCGAATTACTGCTGGCAGACATCACAGCTGGAGTCTCATCCGAGGGCACAGCCGACCAGGCCACCAGCCAAATCCCCCAGGATCTTGACAAACACATCGGCCCCGAGAGGAAGAAACAGTTTTCGGGGGCTTTAACAGCATGGGCCTCATGGGTCCGAAGTTCGCTCCAAAAAAGCATCGGCTGGGCTCACAGATGGACTAGGTGTTTAGACGCATGGAAGCCAGCAACCACCGACTGGCGAGGAGGATGGCCTGGACGACCAAACAGCATTTTAGAAGGCGAAGCGGAGAGGCTTGCGCACATCTGGGACGCGTCCGACACCCCGAAAGAAAACCCAATACCCAGTGAAATAGAGGACCGAGTCGCCCTGGGCCCCACGACGGGAGAGTTTCCTGCTACCCTGCTCCGCATTATCCTCAGCATCTACGCTAGCCACAGATGTGTCGCCCTCCAGGATCTCGCCGTGTCGGTGGCACATACTGGACATGGTATAGCAGCGGGGTGTGGGTTTGCAACATATCTCATACAGATGTACACGATAGACCCCCTGGACTCCTGGACCCAGCGGAACCCTAATTTAGACGTGTTCAAGTTCATAGATGACCTCCTCATGAAGTCGCACGCGCGCCAGGCCAGCGCAGTCATCGCCAGACTAGATCGGGGGACCCGCAGTTCCATCCAGCGCAACCAGCTAGACCTCGACAGCTCAATCGCCCCCGCCAAGACTCAGATGCTCGCCGCCACCCCAGAGCTGCGCAAGGGAATCAAGCAAAAGCTTCGCGAGAGAGCCGGCACGATGCTGGACGCCTCAGGCCCGAACCTCGGCTGCGAGACCGCAGCCGGCGCTTCCCAATGCAAATGGAGGAAGGACAGGCTCGCCACGGCAAGGATGAACAAAATCAAGAAATGGACGAGTAGGCTGGGGGGGCGATCAGGAGAGCAGGGGGGGGCACCAGGAAGATCTACAACACGGGCATCTTCGCAGCCACATCTTTTGGACACGAAATGACAGGCCTCAATGACACCCAGCTCGCGATAGTCCAATAACGGTATCTGAAGTTAGCTGGACCCAAATGCGCAACCAGAAGCAGGACCCTCAGCCTGCTCCCCGTGGGAGACCCGATCTGGAAATTAGCTCATGGACCTGCTCTAGCGCGGCATTTAATTGCGTGGACAGCCGCCACCAATGCAGTCCAAAGTCTTGCTTCCTCGTCGGCCCTCCGCTCCCGCGGCGAGGCCCTCATGGGCCACGCCCCCACTCTTTGGGGCGGCGTGCGCGGGGCTTTCAGAGCCACGCTGCCACCCTTGCATCGCATCGGCCGTTTAGTGTCGCCTTTAGTTTTCCAGCCCAAGGACGGCGCACAGCATCCTTTAACTTGTTGTTCGCCCGCGCCTGTGCAGAAACTCACGCAGATAGCCCGGGCTCGCCAACTGCGCCAGCAAGCAGCCGACAAACTGGGCCATCCAGACGCCATCATAGACTACAGCATAGCGACCAGCGTTTGAAAGAGCCCAACCCTCCGCATACGAGAACGAGGGAGCCTTTCAGCCGCTTTAACTCAAAGGTGCTGGACCAAGGCCAGAGCCAAAGACGCGATTTCCCCCGTAGACTGCACCTGCGAGCGCGGCGCCTGGTCGGATTGCCTCCGCCATCGTTTGTTCGGGTGCCCGCCGCCCCAACCCGAGAGAGACCGTGCGTTTTCGACCGATGAGCTCGAGCTCATCCTGCATCGCGACAGAGACCCGCTGAGTAAGTTCGGCATATCAGCAGGAGCCTGATTTCTGCATCGGAGCCCCTCCAGGCACAGGATTGAACAACTGCCAGTTCTGGCGCCAGGACGCCAATATCTCCCTGGAAGAGGCCTTTGCTAGGAACGTATACGTGGACGGCAGTTGCGACCCTTCCCTGCAACCTGCCCAGCAGACGGCGGGCTGGTCAGTTGATGAAGAGAGGAGAACCCTTCGCGATTTGATCTGGCCAAGGTGGCTCGGGCTTTCCGAAGGGGTCTGGCGTTGCAGAGATGCTAGCCACTGTTGCCGCTTGCTCCATCCCCCCGCTCACCGAACAAGTCCACGCGAAATACGCTGGAGCTTTGCAGTTATATAAGAATCCAGGATATCCGAGAAGGAACATCCACGCAGGGCTCAAAGTCCTGATGGGCCGCGCCGTCGCGTCGCCTGAGAGCCGCCTCGCCCGGGTAAAAGCCCATCAGGACCTCTCGCAAGACATTGACGACAGCGACGCGCATGACCACGACAAAGGCAACGACGCCGCGAAGAAAGCAGCCAAGCGAGCCGCCACCGCTCATTTCAACAGGCCTTCGGAGGCCGAAGAAAGAGCTCGGCAAA